>JAODKE010000020.1:15056807-15077735 GCA_026779605.1 Mormyrus hasselquistii | reverse complement strand
TACAGGGGGGGGGGGGGGGGGGGGGGGGGGGGGGGGGGGGGGGGGGGGGGGAGGGGGGCTTGTAGATCACCTGCTTTTTCCCAGCAGGGTTAAAGGCAGATTTCAAACCCTCATAGCAACAAGCCCTGATTGGACAAGAGCCCCAAACTGATCTTTTTTTCAGTTTTTCTTTTTCTGCCAACTTTCGATACAGTCTGCAAGTCTGGAACCAGGCACAGCCTCTGTGAACTTAGCTGCCCTGTTCCCAAGGAAAAAAAAAAAAACGTGGCCACTAGTTAAGATTTAATAAGGCACTAATCACTAACACACTCCGTGTTAAAAACGCTCATTTTCTTAAAGCCGCTTAAAGACACGAGCAGCCTATCATTAGGCGGCGTCATGGTGCTGAAGGGCTTCGCAGGAGGCCGCCGGGGTGATAAGGAGACGCCGTGAGACATGGAAAACCAGCATGCTGCATTACTGTAATTAAAAAAGACAGTGAAGGATGGATAAGGGGCTCCCTGCGGGTCTGCTGTCAGGCTCGCCTAGTTGGCTTACGTGGAAAGTCACCCATCCGTCACACGCATTACAAAGCGCCCCTCCCTAAGCCCGTCTAGCCGGCCTGGAGTTTCCCCGGTGCGGCGAGTAGCCTCCCCCTGAGACCCGCTTAACACGAAAAGTGTGCGAGTCGACACAGGCTTGGTGCCTCAGACACTCTGGAGCTTGAGCTGTGAGGACACGCGAGAAGATCCTGACTCTCTCAGTTAGCAAACCAAACCAAAAATGTGGCATCACTGCAGACATTCCCACAGCCACATCCCATGAATCTCTCCCTAAACTATTTCTGTTCAATTTTAAAAACACGTATTTGTGCCCCAGGTCTCTTTACAACGCCTGCTATTATGTCTGCTCGCAAGGCTTTCTGGATTTACTTGGCTGCAGATCCACTCTAAAATACTGCTGCATGTTTCACTCGGGGAAAGTCAGGCTGGGAAGGGTGTTATAAAATCAAGCTAAATTGGATTGAACTGAATGCCACAGAAAGACCTCAGTCTAACTAATGATTTATATGATTTACAGCCTATTTCACTGGTACAAACGCTTAGATCTTCGCTGCAGTTAGAAATACAATAAACAGCAATGAAGGATCAGATGTAGACAAACATCAATTCCATATTCCCATTCGGGAGTCATGACTCATTAGAAGCACAGGCCAAATGAATGACTCTGACTGAATAACTGCAAAGAAAAAGACAACTTCAAAGCAAAGCTGAGTAAAGTCAAACTGTATATGCAGAACAAATGATCCTGACACATTCACAAAGATCAGAAAGGCAAACCCTGAGATTGGAGGCTTTGAAGGATCTTTCATTTCTGCTCTTAGAACTCACGCTCCCGTCTTCTCTGTAGCACACCAATGTCAGCGGAGAACCTCGCGATCGTTCAACCGAGGTCATCTGACCAAGGATTAGGATTCACCGTGCTGGACTGCCCTTTGACCTTTGCTAGCTTGCTCCTGTTATTTGAGCCCCCCCCCCACTTCAGGAGACATATTACACTGAGCCATCAGGGATGCTTGAGATAAGGGGGATTTAACACCTCCTCTCCACCCAGGCGTGCTATGTCGCTCCTAATGCTTGCTGCATCACCCGAAAACCAACATTTATCAATGAGTATCAACATCGATATTAATATATTAGATTTGTATATCAGGTTAGATTAGAATCAATATATTACATTAGGTTTTATTGTCATTGTACTGTGTACAGGTACACAGGCAATGAAATGCCAGTTATCATGCATAACAACGTGTAGGACTCCATTCAAAGGAATCGCTCATCCTCCCTGGGAGCCTCAGAGCCCAGTCCCCTGATCGAGCCCCCGCCATGTGCTGCGCTCTGGTCCCCGTGCCACGCCTCAGACGTCGATGTTCCCGTGGACGCATGTCCGAGTTGTTTGCTTAAGCTGAGATCACGGCAGTTCCGTAGCCGCCCTCCGCTGCCTGACCACCAGCGCTGCTCTGGTGTAACGGCTGTACTCGGAAAATCCGGGGTATCCACTTACTGTAACAGCCTCCACCGTTGGCCTGTCCTAAATCTGTGGGACATTCATGTGAAGAATATCCAACATCTCAGCCAGGGGCAGAGACACCTTACGTTACCCGCGGGAGAACCACTGCAGTAGACCACAGTCGCCCAACAGCCACGGTGAGACAGCCTACCTGACTGCAGCCTTCTAAGATGGGATGGAAGGTGAGCTTTTTTTAAACACCTGTCTCAGTGCCCACTCACTCCCTCCCTCCCTCCCATGATGCACCTCCACAAAGCATCGCAACTGCAGCCAGAGTGTCGCCCCCTGTCAGTTCAGCAGGGTGCTTCATCATAATACCACTGTAAATATATTGCTGCATAATGATACAAAAGCCTCCATTTCCCATGATCCCCCGTCACACTGATTCTCTCGCCCACACTTTGAGGTACAGGACACCACATATTCACACACAGACAGATTCACTACTGATTACCTAGAATAAACGAGTCACCTAAACTGCATGTTTGGACTATAGGAGGAAGCCCATGTGAGATCCAAATGGAGGAGAGCCAGGGCTGGAATTGACCCCCACAAACCTGGAGTTAAGCTGCCTTCTCAGCCCCTCCCCCACAACAAGCAAACAGGCTAAATTACTCATCCTACAATCCTGTTAATAATGTAACTGGAGACACTGCAGAGTTTGTTCCTGCCCTGCATCCTCAGAACCCACCCAGCACCAACGGGCGCTCATCCTTTTAGCTTTTATTTAAAAGCCGACACGGCCGGTCTGCCACGGTGCTGATATTGTAGCCTGCAGTCCAGGCAGACGGGGTCACGGGGAAGGGGGAGTCAATGAGCCACTTGCTCATATATCCAAAGGACTGCAGATGCCAGATGTGGGGGCCACAGGTCCCAGCCCTTGCTCTGCAAATGAAGACATTATCAAGAAGACAATGATATCAAGAAGACAATGATATCAATAAGATAATGATATCAATAAGATAATGATATCAATAAGATAATATCAATAAGATAGCGATTTCTTGTTCCTCCAAATCATGCACATTCAAAGGACCACGTGTTGTAATCCAGTGACGTTTCCAAATGACTTGCAACAAGACTGGATCAGATTACCTGTAAACAGGTTAGCTAACATCTCTGCACATGCAGATCAGATGTTCTCCACTCATATTGTGAACGTTCATTAAGCTGAACCTTTAGTCTAAGTTGACACCCTGTGGTGTTGCGTGGATCTCGCACAGATGCTGGCCATCTCCAGGCTTTTCTGAAGCCTGCCATTCCATTTAAAAGGGGCCTTGCTCCCAGCTTTGGGCGGATCCTCCTCCTGCAGTAGAACCAGAGTTCTTGAGGACACCCTGGGCTTCATGAGGTGTAAAAATAAAGTGTCTGCGCCTTCGGTTCCGGTTACACTCTCCCCCAACACAAATAAGTACAAATAAGCACAGCTGACAAGCTCCGGAGAATCCCAAGGAATACAGTACGACCAGAACAGTTCATCTGTCACTAGAGGGTCTATATGGAGCCGGAGATGGGAAGGACACGCAAGTCAAGCGTAGCTTTACTAGAGCACAGCAAAACACAGAGAAAGAGTTACTTAGAGTTTTTAGCATAATGTTCAGTTCGTTAGACAAAACAAGGCTTGTTTAAAATCCAATTACCCCAGAGGTAATGGTCTCCAAAGACCTTTCCATTCAAGTCATGGTTACATGGCAACATCAGACACATAAACAAAAAGCTCAGCTCTGCCCCGGTTTCTAAACCAGGCTAAAGTTTTTAAAATATTAATTTCTTCCCCTTAAATATGTTCATAATAAGGACCCAAATAAGCAACTTTAAAAGAAAACAAGTCTATGTAATTCTTCCATCGTGCCAAATAACTCTGCTGAACCCAGTTACAAATGAATGTGCTAAATCTGTGCTTCCTAAGATCACAGATCATTATTGGTGTTGCCTGAGTTTGATTAATCACAGCTGACCTGGGGTCAGTCTGCGGCTGCCCGACCCTTAGATGCGATCTCACCACATTTCTGCTCACTCAGATGCATAGAACAGGAGGATCAATGGAACAAGCGGGTCAAATCTGGGATTATTGAACCCACGCTACATTTTCTACTGTCAGGTCAACCACACCATCATTCTGCCCCGGGGGCAATAACTCAAAAAGTACATTTTCCACAGTTCTATGTGTTAATGTATCTGATTTTGACCATGGCTAGTTAGCACGCCAAAACTATACAGCCCTGATGACTCGTGTTGATTCTCCTGCCCATGTACATGAAAGGCATGCTGGCAGAGCCCCCCCCCCCCCCCGCCGACACGACGCCCAGACGAGGCTGTAAGCGGACACTCCAGCATGTCGTGACCTTTACACAGTTCCCCCCTTTACTCAAACGGTGCTGGAGACTCTTCAGGCTGAACCTGGTCAGATTGCACTGGAAAGCAGGCTGGGAAGGTGCGTGCTGCCATAAAGTGGTGCAAATCTGTGCGATCAAAAGCATAAACAGCCTCAGCTCCCAGAACACATAAATAAATACCACCCCCCCCCCTTTCTCTCTCAAAAGGAAACAGTCTCATAACAAAAAGGTCTGAGACCTTGGGAGATGTCCAAAACCCTTCTTGTTCGCAGATGACTCTGTTGAGACACTCAGTGCTGCAGAGCTGACACTTTTACAGCCCCGACTAACCATAAAGTGATTTGTGCAAACAGACGGCTGTTCTTCTCTCCACCGGTCTCCCTCAGGCTTCCTGCGTAAACACTGCTTCCATATGGGCTGTAGATGGCCACCGTCTTAAAAAGACATTCAGGCGAAGTGCAAGTGTAGCAAACAACAATAGACACACGTCGACAACGGACACCTGCCTCAAGTATGAACAGACATGAGTCTGTGGGAGTACATATCATAAAAGAATACCAGTTATAAGTAGGGTAGCAAAGGGGTGGGAATTTTCCGGAAACTTTCCACTCCATGAGAACTTTAGCTGGGAAATTTTGGAAATAATCCAAGTTGGAAACTTTCCATGGGAATTAACAGGAAAATACCCACAATTTTGCAACCCTATAGTTATAATACACCAAAAACAGCTGCATTCTACCTGCCATCACTAGGCCCTCACACTACTGGTGGGGCACCTTCTCATTTAACACTGAATGCTACTATAACCTGCTGACCCTGCTGCACTATCCTTACTACGTCCTGAGTTTCTTAAACTACAATGCAAACCTTCATATATGTATGTAATCTGCACAGTATTTACTTCATACTAGGCTGGTTTATATTTGTATGCATACATTTCATTTATGTCACTAGAGAGGTAGCTACTTAATTTCATTACTTTCATGCACTTGTGTAGCCCACTTGCACAATGACGAATAAAAATCCTTGGTCCTTGATATCCACAGTGCTACATGAAATTGGTCAGTCATTAGAATCACAAATAGATTTTAACTTATCAGACACCTCTATGCAAGGTCACACGAATGTAGCTGGGTGGGCATCACAGGTTAATAGCCACACTCTAAGGTACAGCAGCTGACCTTTTCTGAGAACAGTGTTCAGGTAAACAACCCTGTGTCTTGGACCACTACACTGCTTCATAATCGCTAATCAGCAGTCATCATTCCGGTCTTTCCAAAACTCAATCTGTCTTCAAGAATGGCCTATGAAACAGCATGCAGTTTGGCACCCTGTGCTGAAAACTCTGACAGGGGGCCCCTCCCTGTCTTTCCTGTTTTAAACAAATAACACACAAATAGCTTGACCAAGGCTTACCACACAATGCCCCAGGGTAGGAGCTGGGGGGAGAATTTAACCTGGCGAATACAAAAACCCTGCAAAATGAAAATGATGGATGATGAAGTGAAAATATCATGGTGGAATATCTAGCTTCTAGAGAACTCACTACTGACCGTAAACGAAACAAACAAACAACAACAAAAAAACTGCAGAATAATAAGCAGGACGGGAAAAGGCACAGAGACGTAAGGACAGGAAGACAGAGTGGGAGCTACTTATATCAGAGGAACAATATGTTCCAAATCACAGCAGCGCAGTGCGGATTTGGGAAGCACTCCAGAGCTGACTGGTTTTATTATTAGAGTCATGAAGGAGAGCAGTCAGAAAGCACGCCAGCAGCTTCACGCGCCACTGTATATTATTGCCTTCGCAGACGTCAGCCCACTTAACAATACGTCCTGGCACGCGCACAGCGTCCGCTGCAGCTCGCGCAAGTGTTTTATAAGCGGCTACGTCAGTCAAATGGTGCACAAGGTCCGATCGTGAAATTTTACATGGGCGACTTTCTCTGTGACATCAGGCAATATACTGGCTTGCTTTCAAATTTAGTCCCGAAATTAAATATTAACTTGTCCTGTTTGTTCAACATGGTGTTGCTTATAAACACTGCAAGGCTATGGGGTGTTAATTACCTGAAACGCATATGGGAAGATGTCCAGTGACTGTTGCAAAAAACTTTGTGGTCTCAGGTAATTCACCTTTATATTACACGCCATGCATTACACAGTGTAAAATTATCACACACATATAGGTTTGAACCCTACTTTTTAATACACTGTTTTACACTGAAGGTGTACTCATTGTTTGATAACTAACCATACACGAAATCTTAAGTTAGTAAATTGTATAAATGTACTTTTCAAACACCATTCAATTAAGTAGAACCAATCCGAATAGAAATGTAATTGTGCAGCATCGATTCACAATACCACAGCAACGACGCACCTGAAACAGAAGTATAAGCGCGTTGTAAATGTGTCGCCCTAGTACCGCGACGCACTCATGTGTTTGTGAGCAATGGTCAAGCCAAAGCGTTGGAAGCGACACGATTTCCTGTTAATACATGTAATAATAAAACATCCGTCTGACACATGACATTCCCGTCTTGCACAACAGCCAGAGAGGACTGAACAAAGACTCTGTGACTGACATGGCAAACAGTTACCCCCAAACGGGACTTCAATTCTCCGATAGCTCCGGAGGTCGGAGAGGGGGGGGGGTCACTGAATTCCGATGGATAACTAGCCCTTCTGAGCTGTGATTAAAACATGTCCCCATTTATGATCCGTCCGTGATGTTGTAAATACGGTGAAAATGCTTAGAGATTTACCTCTTTCTGGCTTCATGCTTGTTATCGCCGAACCGTTCCGCAGATCGTCCGCCCCTCGGTCACCGCGCTCAGGTTTCCCGTCTCTTTTTGTCTGCGAGCCGTCGTGATCTCAACTACCTAGCGAAGGCTGGTAACTCCTTGCAAAACACAAAGCCCCCGTGGTTGGAAAAAAAACCATCCCAAACACACTGGACCCTAACGAACCAGAAAGTCTCGGTATTTCTAACAAAGAGCGACTAGACCATCGCTGCCCAGCAACCAGGCAAATGTAAACGACACCCCATGTACAGACCAGTTAAGTCAGCAGCGGGGTTAGATTAATGCCATCGGCAGCGAACCTGCTTCCACTAGAGACCGGCCGCATTTCTCTTTACCTCTTACCTCCCCTAGGCGTACACATATAACTAATTAGCTGTCGACAAAGCCAAATAGCTGTGCATCCGCAGAACTGTCCCTGCCTACCAGCCCCCCCTCCCCGATCACCCGCAGGTACAAATATCCCCCGATCGCGTCCACACAAAGCCACTTCAGCACCTTCCCCTTGCTGACATTATCATTTCAGCGTCCGCTCCCTCCCACCGCCCCACAGAATTACCCTGTTTCACTTTTTTTCTTTGAAAGCCATTTTAATAAGTTTGCATCCCCCAGGACTCTATCCGCCGTAATTTCTAATTATCTAAGCGCCCCCTACTGCATATAACGCAGCCGCGAGCTGATTTCTTGGATCACAGACACTCTCCGATCTCATGGTCGCACCCACGACGCCCGCGGCCGCGTGTCACTTCACGCGGCTCGTCTCCCGCGCCCTCGTGTCACTTCACGCGGCTCGCTTTCCTATGCGCGCGACCGCGTGTCATTGCACGCTGCTGCTCCCCCACCCCGCCGCTCGTGGACGGTTACAGAAACAGCCCGGGGCAGCTGCCGGGTCACGTGTCGACACAGCCGCACGCCTCCTCTCGTCACTTCCCCACTACGGCCCTGGACGTGACCTGCTGCCATGGCAACCGCACAGCGTCAGCTGTCATTCCAAAAGTATTCTTTAAAATCAGCAATTTTCATACGAAGCCATCTTAGAATATGATCAAAAGAAGCTTAAAAAATCATAATTATATTGTAACTCTAATAAGCGATGAGCAAGTGTGTGGGTGGATATTTGTTCAGAGTGCAGACTGCGTGGCTATTTAGGCTTGTTGAAATGGACAAAGTAGGGCAGCATGTTACAAGTTATAAAAAGATGTGCCGTGCTTTAAGCTCCCTTGTAATGCCTTTAAAAAGGAGGACACCATTTTACATGAGTACAATTGTAGATGTAACCTGAGAACAGCTTCGATAGATATTAAATGTATTATTGACACCAAATAAAGCGAATGCATTCAGCAGCCTTTCTTATTCACGTCTGCCTAACCGCAGATGTGAGCAGTTGAAAAGATTTATAGTTTATGATTAGTCAGGGCTGTGAACCGTGTCAGCTCTGCGCGCAGAATGGATAAACAGTCATATAAGAACAAAATTAAGGGAAAAAAATTATTAATAAAAACAGAGCAAAAATATTAAATGGACAACTGAATCAAATAATATTAATGAAATATTAGCTATTCTGTATGTCGAACAAGCTACACGTATTTAACTAAACTGATTAGCATATATACATATTCTAAAGTGACATTTAACAAAAGGCTGCGATGTAATTGGCTTGTCAAACTGGCATTGGCAATATCCAATATTAAAATGCAGTCCAATATCCCAAGAAATAAAAGAAAATGCTTTTTTCAGAAAGGCATCTTAAAATACAACAAACCATATCTGTTTTTACTGTGTTGACATGCTTTCATCAAAAACACAGTGTATCATACTTTATAGCTACTTAACAAAACCAAGGACGAGCCGGCGTGTCCACTGAGTTTTAGTCACCTGTACAGATCCTAAATGCTAATTAGAAAAAAACCTCAAAGATATAATTAACATAAATATATGCAACACTTTAAAATGCTGTGCTGTTCCACTATGTACGATGTCACCATAGCGCCAGCATCCGCAGGCTTTGTAGGGTAGAAGGCTGTGTCACATCCCAGGCAAGGCGCGAGGACATTACAGGGAGCTCACACGCACACGCGGTCATGCACTGCATGTCATTCAGAATCACCATTAAGCCTTAACTGTATGCTACTGCAATAGAAATGCAAACTGAGCAAACAGAAGAGAGGCGAGATTGAAGGAGCACTGTGCCTCTGCTTTTCAGACTATGCATAATGTCAGTTATTACAACAAGGTGTTTGGACAAACACAACTGAAAATTTATACAAATTAATAATCATTTAATTTGGATTTTGAATTGTGACATTCACCAAATAACTTGCAGAAATTAAGAACTGATCATGTGTACAGCAGTTACAGAATATAATGTTCTTATTGTCATTGTAAGAACATAAGAAATTTACAAATGAGTGGAGGCCATTTGGCCCATCAAGCTCGTTTGGGAGGACTCAACTAATAGCTCAGGGTTGTTAAAATCTTATCTAGCTCTAAAGAAACCCAGGGTTTCAGCTTGTGCTACACTAACAGGAAGATTATTCCATACTCTAACTAAAGAAGTGCTTTCTCAAATTCAGTTTAAAATGTTCTCCAGCTAGTTTCTACCTATGGCCACGAGTTCAAGTTTTTAAACACAACAGTTAACAAGTACAACAATCTTCACATACTATTGTGCTAGGACATGCATACACAGGTCAGCATAAAGCTTGGAGCCAGAGTGAAGGGTTGCCCGTTTATTTAGTGCTCCTGGAGCCATTGGGGTTAAGAACCCAACAATGATATGAGAAGTCTTCAGGACAGGAATTTAAACCCATGACCTTCAGGACTCAAGTACAGATTCTCAACCTATAAAGCCATACACTATGCTCAAAGCTTTGTGTGTCAGCAGAGGAGCGTCTCCTGTCTGAATAGAGCGCTTTAGACCACTTAGCCACCACTATGATTATAACTTGCTCAAAAGAAGTCCAGTCATTTGTTCATTCTATTTGATATAAAATATAAATGTATGGGACTAGTTGAGATGCTAGTATCCATAAATACGTTTGCTAGACTCAAAAATAAATGTTCCTTTTGCAGTCAGACTGAAGAAAGGAGGGCCCACTGTCCCTTGTGTCCCCTGCCACCATCAAGCAGTCAGAAAGCTGTAAACAAAGGCGCTCAATGTTGGAATATGTTGCTGATAGCAAGGCAGATACAATGACGGGATTGTTTAAGACGAATGACAGTGGCACGCTGCTTGACAAGGCCTCATTCCACCCAGACAAAGCAGGCTCATCCTGAGACTGTCAGAGTTACAGCAGCTCTACAGGTTCCAGGGTTTAAACACAGTAACTTAATCAGCAGAAACTAAATAAAGTAGGTTTGCTGAAATAACAAGAGGGATAGATAATATGCGGGATGATTTATTACCTCCAGACCAGGAGGTAATAAAAGAAGTGTCAGAATTTGTTACAGTTTTACTCAATACTGCTAATAGCAGTAAAAAAAAGAATAACATTAAGCACCAAATATAAGAATAAAGCATTGATGTTTACCAATAATCATTAAAACCATGTGACCTAATATTATCATTATTAATACAACCAAAATCTTAATAACTGACACCAAAATAATCATCAGAGAGAGCGAGAGAGAGAGAGAGAGAGAGAGAGAGAGAGAGAAAGCGAGAGGGACAGCGAGAGAGAGAGAGAGAGAGAAAGAGAGAGAGAGAAAGCGAGAGAGAGAGAGAGAGAGAGAGAAAGAGAGAGAGAGACAGTGAAAGAGAGAGAGAGCGGCAGAGACTCCAGTCGCTGCGTTAGGATGACCTCTGGTGATTCTTTTTGCAAAATACAACCGGACACTAAAATGGGCCGATCCGCCATCATGTTGGTATTTACCGTCTTCTTCAGGTAGCAATCTGCATTAATTAAGGCCCATGACAAACAAAACAAAATACCACAGCCACTCCAGATCACTCAGTGACAAACAAAGCAGGGTTTTTATATGTATAAAAAGTTTATTTCTGCAAAGTGAAACTATTAGAGTGAAAATAGCTGATTAGTGTCCAATAGACATATTTGTTACAAGGAATGAATAGAAGAATAAGAAGCAGTTCTTAGCATAAATATTCAAAGAAGTAATAGGTGGACATTTCAGGTCCAGAAAGTAAAAATCTAAACTAGGATTTTGTTTCAACCGACTAGTTGTTTACTCTGTGACTGTGGCTCTTTATGTTGAACTGGTCGGTTGAAACAAAATCCTGGTTTGGATTTTTACTTTCTGGACCTGAAATGTCCACCTCTGATGAACACGACCATAATGCTTTAATTACCAATAGACATATTTCTGGTTTTCTGAAAGGGAATTTCTCATACTTGTGCTCCATTATTGAAGAACTGATTTCCCACGGTCTTCTTTCCATATCTTCAATTCCATCGATGTTTGTGTGCAGCACTTTGCTTCAGTGTTAATCAGTGTAAGTTCTGCCAGTGTAGCGTGGTGTAAGGTGAAGACAGTCTGCAGCTACTTTTTAGTTATAATATTGTATTGTAGCAGTTTCACTCAAATTCAGCATTACAGTATAATGATATTTAAGTTCATCTGAATGAACCATATTACATATACAGTCTGGGGCAACCGGGAACATGCACTAGAGCCCCCCCCAACAAAGCTACCCCCACTGCAAATTTCATATACATGCGAAATATCTGCAAGGATTTTGACACTGACATCATACATACAACAAATGCTTGTGATGTATTACTTTTATAACACTCATATTTATGTATACAGTCTCATTATAGTGGGAGTCATAACACAAAAATATTTAGTACAGTACTGAAAACAATTTTGAAATGTAATAATCTGTAATGTTTTGTAGTCTAACTATGTTGTGCAGGTGTGTATATTTAATGAAAAAAGCATGTTTGTGGAATTTTCTACCTACTGCAAGTGCATGATGGGTAAGATTTTTGGAGGCTACTTAAATTTCACCATCTGCAATGGCTGCAACTGGGATACACAGGTCCTAGGTGTGAATTTGGAAGGGGGGGAGATTGTCCATTTTATGTCCCAAGGCCCAGTTTTTCACCTCTGTATACACTAGCGGCCAAAATTGTGGAAACGCTTACAATATTTAGAAATTGCAAACCTTCATTCCAGTTGCTTGTTTAATTGCCCAATGTTTGATATTTGTAATATTCTTTGACTGTTTATAAATATTTCTGCCAATATTCATGTAGTAATTTTTAAAGTGTAATAACAAAAATGCTAGGTGTTTCCACAATTTTGGCTATTAGTGTATCTGTAGTCTAACATTTAGCAGAGCGTAAGCAAAGACCTCATATTGACTCCATATGCGTCATGTTAAAAATCGTTGATAAATTATTGTATGCTTTACAATAGAACCTAGAAATTTACACCGAAATGAACCACAAGGGCATAAAAACACACAAGTACGTCCAGATTTAAACTTCTGGGAAAACCCAGCCTTTTATTTGCTAACATTTTGTGGTGACTACAGAAAAGCTGAAACATTTTAACAATGGAACAAAGCATGATGACATCAGCACATATTCCTCTTCATTATAACATTATTTTTTTTTTTTGCTTAGCAAAACACAGCAGATGATTATTTTTTTTTTTTTTGCATGGCATAATGAGAGAATAACAGCAAATCTGTAGGGGAACAAAGACGTTTTAAAAAGTCATTACAAAATAAGCAGGTAGGCTTACAAAAATATCTAGCGTTAAAAAAAAGAGAGCAATGGGGATGGTGTTACCCATGTATTTTACTGCTCACAATAAATACGTTGGACGAGGACTAGAACTCAGACAGGGTAAGAAAGACAGAGAAGAGAACTGGAGAGAGAAACTTGTGGCATTGAGCCGTGACCTTCATTTTGTCAATTTACTTATTCTGAAAATAAAGCAAATAGTGAATTTAAAACTTAAAACTGAAAAATATTTGCATGTTAGATTTCGTTCATTTATGCATCGAACCCACTTAAAATTCCATGCTGTACTTAACCACCGGAAGAAGACCCCGTCTTAGAAGAGAATCAAAATGCACCACGTTTTGCTCTCCCAGTGATTGTCTTTGGCGCCCCCTTTGGTTACAGTACAGTACTGCTGGCCAAGCTGCCCACCCCTCAGGAGGTCCCTTACTGGTTCCATTCGCTTAGCAAGGATGTGATTCAAGGACTCGAAATAACCAGATAACATGCTATATTCCTCATACACATTGACACTGGGAATCTGTGTATATATACACACGGAAATACTGGGAATTTTCTTTAAATTTTAGGACGAGGATTCAGTGAAACAAAACCAAACGAATCTTCCTTTGTTAACAGTATTTGGTCAATCTGGATCTAAATATATACTTAATGATGTTATGCAAGCGACACAAACTTGAAGGTATGTAAACATAATCTGTATGAGGATTTAAGTGCATTAAGATGTAAACCCCGATTCATGCCACTTTTTAAAAGGAACAGAACAGAAAGGCAGGCGGTTACTATGTCTTGTGGCAGGAGATGTAAAAATGACGCCACACAGAACATACAGCACAGGGCTGAAAAACAATCGTCTTGCTACTGGCAACAGCAAACGCCATAATCATTAGAAATTCAGTTTTGTTCTTATTACGATGAGGATCAGCCCAGAACAATAGAGATGGACCAGCTCAGCTTCATGGCAACATATATTACAAAATCCTGACATACAAACAGGCAAATACCAAACACACACACCAGCACACAAATAACTGAATCAACATATGCACACGTGCATGCACCTACGTGCACACGCACACACACACACACACACACACATACAGGTTACTTGGTGAGTTTCTTTGCAGGTTTATTAGACTTTGCTTATTGTCCTTACACGAGAACGTACCAAAATAACAGATACTAGGTGGGGCTGGACAGCAGGACCACAAGAAGAAACCCGCACACAGCGACGTGGCCCCGCCCCCTTGGCAGACCAGCTGCCCCCCCCAGGTCCCGCCTCTCTCCATGTAAGACAGAGCAGTGAGCAGGAGCTTGCAGCCCACATGTTAAAGCTCAGGATTGTACATAGAACAAGATGTTCCAAATGGACACGATTGATCCTCAATGCTCCAGATCTACGCACTTAACATCCTGTACCTGTGTGAACTGCCAATCAAAACACAACAACGCCATCTGACAAAAGTCAGTGGTTTTAACAAAATCTTTTTTTCTTGTTTTTTTTTGTATTTGGTTTCTTCTATAAATCTTTGGCTGTGCAGTATTACTTGTTAGCAGTTTCAAAAAGTAAGAAAAAATGCACACACCGCATCCTGCCGCATGCTGAGCAGAGTAACTCCCTCAAAACTCTGGTCTCAGTGGCAGGTGAATTCTTTGGGTTCCTGGCAGTGTTGGGAGAGCACGGTCGCAATGCCTGCTTAAACGTTTGTGAAGGTAAACCCTGCGATACGAAATTCTATGCCTTCAACATATCTAAGTGAAAAGGAGGGACTGACAGAGAGAGTCAGAGAAAGGGGAGAGAGACAGAGAGAGAGTCAGAGAAAGGGGGGAGAGACAGAGAGAGAGTCAGAGAAAGGGGGGAGAGACAGAGCGAGATGGCGAGAAATTGGATAATAAAACTTTGGCTGGTTTTCTTCCCCCCAGAATCCTAATATATACAAATCTATTTTACCTACAAATGCATAAATTAAAGTAGTGATTAAGCCATACAAAATGCAGTTAAATTAAAAATAAATCACAACACAGCTAAAAAGAGAAACATATACACACATTGTTACAGCATTTGGTGATACCCTGTAAAAAGAAGTCAGTCTACCATCATTACGACATCAGAATAACACAACATCTTAATAAAAAATAAAATATTTCCCCTTTCTTCCAGCAGACCTCCTCTGCAACCCCCCCCCCCCACCCCCGACACCTTTCACAATCAAAACAGGGTTATGCCAAAACCTCAAAATAAATAATCATAAAGCTTTTTCTTTCCGCAGTAACGTGAACAATTAACAAACTAGTGACGATCTGCCTTAATCACATAGACTCTCTATACAATGTAACCCGTAGGACTTGTTACTACGAGGTATTCAGAGACACTGGTAGCAGACGTGCATGGCCGGCGTGGTGGATACGTCTAAACAGGAGAGTGGGACAGGAGTGGCGGGGTGACGGGGGGGGGGTGCATGGAGAGAAAGGCAAGATGATGAGCTTTGGTTTGTCAGCAACAGACGTGGTGAAGAGAGGAATTCCTTTGGTATGATTTTCATTGCATGGTTGCACTGGCAAAAGCACCAGAGTGAGACGACGACTTGTCCTCGTATTTTCCTTCGGCCGCGTCCTTTTTCCAGGCTGAGGTATTCAAAGAGTCGAAGGTGAGCTTGTAGAGGTCAACAGCGGTTTGACACTTTGGTTCAAGCAAGGCACTCGTACTGTGGGTTTTTCTACAAAGTTTGCAACATTTGTCTGCCTATAGCTTTGTCAAAAGATTATTGATGAGAAGAACTTGAGAAAGATGAGAGGGATGAAGGGCAATGACCAAGGAGATGAAAGGAAGGAAAGCTATCCACCACTTCATTTTTGCAGGCCGTGCAACACAAAACTCTTTGGTAATCTTTGGTATCATCATTATTGTGATTCATATCACTAATGCAGTGTTTCCCAGTCCAGGCCGTGGGGACCCCCAGAGGGTCCACGTTTCTGGCAGGGAGCTAAAATGTGGACTGTCTGTGAGTCCTTGAGGATCAGATTGGGAAACATTGCATTAATGGAAATAGAGTGAGGTAGCATCTTTGGTTCACACTATAAATGTCAGAAGATCTTCACACACTTTGATTTTCTTTTTTTTTTGTTTGTTTTTACACGTTGAAGCAAATTTGCTTCCTTGCTGCTGTCACACAAGTAGAGTTACTGAAATATGAATTTGAAATGTTAACCAGATCAAGGCCAGAAGTGAAGTCACAACAATCACCACCAAGTACCTGGTAACTTCATACAGATTCCTGTAGTACTTTCTTCCCAGTTGTGAAATGCATAGATTCTATCAGTGTCAGTGAAGAATATGGAAACATGAAAGGAGATCCTATAGTGACTGGGGCTACGCTTCATGGAAAGGTAGCACCTCATCTTTAATGCGATTTGTCTTCATGTCGATGAAACTGAACATCATAACAATTTTCTTGAAAGACTGGAGGACGCAATGTGAAACAACAAAACCTAACCTGACATATTTGTACAGACAGCTGCTGTAAATGCGCACAAGTCGAAAACAAGTCATGGAAACTGATTTTTTTTTTGTTATGGTGCTTTAAAATAAGCAGAAGTGACTTTGTCAGAAAGTTGTCTTGAGAGTTATGATGGCATCTTCCTGTTCCAGAACATCACCTTAACTTTCCTCTAGATCGGAACGGCCGTTCTTGCCAGGGGTTCCATTTGAAGCTACTTCAGGTGGACCTTCAGAACCTACCACACAGACTTCAGACTAATTGGGTTCATGAGCAAGTCTGGCATCTAGACAAAACCTATGGACAGCTAAGAAGCCACAAATGTCTGATGAATATTGTTGATTAGGCGAAGCTTGTTTCAGTTACACTATGGATATCAAACAAAATTTTAATGTGCAGGAATTGAACTTGCTGGTTTTAACTTTTTTAAAGGTTAATTGATCTTTGTTTCAAAACCATATGAAAATGTATTGTTTGATTTTTAAGATAAATATTAATATGACCATCAAAGCAGTTAAAAATATAATTATGTGTTTCTGGTAAGTAAAGCAAAACAACCTTGTATTTAGCTATAGCTCAATAATAATACAAAATGAGCTTTTGGCAGTACAAAAAAGTCTTTCGAGAGTGCAATGTGTTCTAAGAAAAGAACACCGCGTTAGCGATTCTTTGGTTGCTAGCGTTTGAAAGTCTACAACTGACTTATGCTGGGTTTAATGTATATCCCTGACAATACCATATATGCAGAATCATGAGAATAACTCTGAAAACAGATCCATAAGAAAAACGACGTAATGCCACAGTCATCGATGGGGCATCCCTCTGCGGTGCCTGATATTGAGTCATTTGGTTTCGATTTTATAAAGGGGATTGTTTGAGGAATAAAGCACATGGCATTTGGGAATAAGATCTGATGGTCGGGCTACTGCTGTGGGAGGTCATTCACATTCGCCTAAGCGGTAACCAGTCAGCAATGGGGAAGGCGGCGTTTTCCTCGTCCTGAACCGTGTTTTTCCTGACTGAAATGGTTTTACTGACATTATGACATTAAGCTCATATAAAATCCTTAACTGTTAATTAGCGAGTCTTCAGAAGGAGCCATCGGATTTCTTCATAACAGTCAAGTGAATTTTAGTAATCTAATATTAAAAAACAGGTAAAGTTCTTTTCATTGAATTTACATGTAGTCTGTTCTTTGGTACCTTATATAATCTTGTCATTTGTAATTATAGATATTTTAAAAGCAGGTGTTTTTTTTTTTTTTTTTTTCCTGCATATGTCTTCAACAAGTGGGAAGAAAGCACTACTAAGTTTAGTGACATTCAAAACAAACTTTTCCGAGATATAAGTCTTTCAGTTTGGATAAGTGGGCTTGCGGGTGTTGGTGAGCTTGCAGCGTGACGGGGCGAGCGAGGGCTCCGGACAGCACTGGGCTCCCATCTCGGGCTCCTGCTCCAGCATTAAGCCGCTTCCAATGAAGAAGTGAGCTCTGCCACGTGCACAGTGCCTCTCTGTGCCTGATGTTGTACACCCTTCTCGGCACGGCAACGCAAATTTGACGCCGGACGATTTGCGGCCATGTCAGTTCAACAACGAAAAATGAGTCTGCTGTCAGCCTCCATTAAAACAAGCAAGACATTCAGGGATGATAATGACGGAGTGCTGAATGATGTTGACGCCAAAAGGCGAACGACAGGCCTAGAATCTGGTGAATATCTTCCTTTCCATTTCGTTTTTTTCCCCCTTTTTTTTTACAAAATTGTTTAACTGAAACGAGTCGTGAAATAAATCATTGATGCAGATGAACAAAGTCTTTGGTTTTTCTTTGGATAATTCAAATGTTTATGTCGTCTTTTTGCCCTTTCTAGGTGCAACTTTTGCCTGAGAGGCCTGGTCTTTCACTTAAAAATTATTATTTAAAGCTTTTCCACCGAGGTTTCAGTCTGCGACCTCCATGCCTTCATGCTTTGGTACAAGTGCTGGATGAAGAAGTTGAGTTGGCTAAGTGGGAGCCTCTGTCGTCCATCCACTTGTCCAGGCTCCTCCGGCGGGCGTTCATGAAGAAGTTGCTGACGGTGTTGAGCTCCAGCCCAAGCTGCTGGGAGATAGTGACCTGCAGCTCCTTGGATGGACGCTTGTTCTCCTTGAATATTGCATGCAGGGTGCGCCGCTGGATGTCGGTGAAGACCAGACGGGGCTTCTTGGAGACGCCGCCACGCTCACCTTTGCCGTGTTCCTGCTCTTTTCTCTTGCAGGCTGCAGGGGGAGCAAGTCAGCCACAAGAAAAACACATGAGATTACTCAAAGCATACAGACACACTGGCACACGAACATGCACATACACCAGCGTGTGACATTACCTTGTGGTAACAAATATTCTATAATATAAAACTTTATTTGGATGTCGGGGAAATTATTAAAACGTGTGACTATGTAACTGCCTAAGTGTTACAGAAAGATTAGTCCTGTTGCCTGTGCTGTCCCTGGTGCTGAAAGGGAACAGCGCCGAACATGTTCATACTTCTAACTTCCAAATCTTAGGGAGACTTCCGGGGGGCGTACACCACTCAGCACAGAGAAGGAGTATGCCTGATAATCACAGGGCACATACCCATAACTGCATAATTTTGGGAGAACCCATGTGACACAGACAGAACGCACAAGCCCCACTCACAATGAGCAGGTGAGGGATTCAAACCCAAAACCCAGAGGCTGCGATAACAGTATTACCCAATGAGCCCCTGCGTCACCGAGGCAACTGCCAAATCCATCTAAATAACAACAAAAATAATAATAATTATTATTATTAAATTGTATATATTTAATATTATTATTGTTATATATAAAATTTAGATTTTCCTATTGCGTGCTGGTTATTTCCATATGAACGATGCCGCCCACTCCTGCATCTGGCGGCGGTCAGTCTCCGCCAGTAGGGGGCAGACAAGACCTTCAAACCAGTCCATCGACAGTTTGGTAACCTTAGATTACGTGATTGACCGAGACAGAATAATTCACAACAAAGCAGAATTACATCAACATACACGTACCTTTTTCCAATCAAATTAAGAATTTTAGTCGATCTTAATTTTAATAAAACAAATTTCAATCTCAATTGCTTTTTACATAACTAACTCCTTATTCAGTACCACAGGACATTTAAGCATGGAAATGTTTAACAATGCTTAGACGGAACACAAAATATCGAGATAAAACAAATCAAAATTAGAACAAAATATTTAGCATGTTAATTCATAGATGCATCTAACTGCATTTGCAATAACGTGGTGTTTAGCCATATATTGCAAAATAAGTTTATTCTATAGAATGTTGTTAATAGTGCCAATGTGCTATACTGTGTATTTTCTCAATGTTTATTTTGCTAAACAATTAAAATATAAGAGCCGGACTACTTACTGGAGAATACGCGGATTGACAACGAAAAATCTGGTTATTCCATTTCGAATCACGTGGCGTTTATTAGTTTTTACCCCCTTAAACCGTGTAATTACACTGCAACTCGATTGCACCAGGTTTATGTGGCAACATCGCGCCCGCAGCGGAAGTGCCTGCTTCGTTTAAAAATTAACAAAAAGTAAATGTTTTTTTTTCCTTAATAGCGCAAAATCAAACATCTTACAAGGATAGTGCGACAGCAGAAAATCCAAAACTTTGCAGTTCGGGCATTTTCCCAGTTATGGTATTAAAATAACGAAGCAGGCAGTCGCCGCTTTATCTCTGGCACTCAAACAGTCATACGGCTCGTGTTTGTTGGCTAAATCATTACAGATAACGTTACACTTACAAAGCACATTACTATCGTCACGTATTTCCTGGCCCGGTAAAAATGTAAATGACGAGCTGTCTGTGCATATTTTTGCACCACGTAATTTGGCTTTCTATTTCAACAATAACGTTAATCATCAAATCGATGTTAAAAGCAAAAGAAACACACAAGAAAAACAAAAATAATTAATACAGTAGTTTGATTTTCACGTGAAATTCAGACTATCATTATAATTTAAATTCGCCTGGATACACAAACAGGACACTATTTGTCAGTACTGAAGAAATAGCCCACTACACTAGACAGAAAACTGAGAGCATCAAAGTCTAACGCTGTTAAAATCTTATTTGCCAACATACTCCGGAAGAAAGAGCAACCGAAATTTGAATAATCGATATTACTTGGAAAAACTGCTTTTGTCTAATTCCAAAAGCCTTGTTTTACACACACAAACGAACGCACACAACACAGACACACAAACACAGACACATACACAAGGGCCCAATACACATAGATAGTAATAATATCAAAATGTGAATTATTCAAGTATATAACCACAAATGAAATAAAATATACATGGAGAAAATACACTGTATAGAGAAATGACATATTGACTACATATTTCATGATTTAAATAGCCAGCCACCATGTTTTGATGGGAATATTATATTATATTATATTATATTATATTATATATAAATATTTCATTATTGAATGCCACTGACACCATCACCTATAATAT
>JAODKE010000020.1:15018118-15030987 GCA_026779605.1 Mormyrus hasselquistii | reverse complement strand
GGTGGGGGGTGGGGGGGGGGTGCAGGAACAGGATTGAAAACTGTTGCCCTAACACAACGTTCCATTTGCTCAGCTTGCAGGCCACACCCCCTCAGTCTGCGGCTCTCTTTAGGCGCGTCTCACTGACGTCCTTATCAGAGGCAGAGATAATACCACACCTCTGGAAAAGCAGAGTGTGGATCACGAGCAGCACAGTAAGAATGAAGACTGACCAAGGTCGTAAGCATGAGCAGGCAGCGAGAAAGGGGCTGTACAGCTGTCCATTGCCCTTAATATACAGGAGCCCACGCACTGCTATATTGGACACAATTATGCGGTAGCAGAAACAATGAAATGACTTTCCATCCAGGTGCAGCTGGTAATAAGACTTTGAGATGACAGCTCAATCATTATAAATGTTATAATACTTTTAGAAGGTTCTCAAACTAATTATTAACACATTACAATGAGAATTTTAAATGCCAATTCAACTTGTATGACTTCTAATACTGAGGATCTGACAAAAAGATTATTTATATAACCATCAACATGTGGTGCACCAGTTCGAATCAAACTATCATGGAAGACGGGACCAGCAGGCGGCTTAAAGACTCGTTCGGGATGCTTTCGGAGGCTGCGATCCAGCAGCCTGGGGAGACACAGTGGCTCACTGTACCGCACGGGGTTTCCTGTTCAAGCTGATGGCTCCCAGCACACGTGCCGTAGGGCGCATAGATAAGAACACAACCAAACTCACTATAAGCTGAGCCCAGTGTCAAAGAGGGGGCCATGACGAGGTTTGTTACAGGTACCGCTTTCAGATGACATCACTGAAATAAAAGCAGGCTAAATGACCAATCAGTTTGCATGGTAATGGACCAGAAAATAAGATGCACTTTTCAATTTACATGAGAGATAGATCCATCGCCCTGAGTTCTGCTCTAAAACATTTCGAGAGCAATTGGGAAGGTAAAGGGACACTCCGGGGTGAATTTCCATGCTGGAATTTTTCACGGTGTGCAGAAGACTCATTCGATTTGGGGTGTGTTACAAGCACGCCCCATCCATCACCTGTCACCGTTCCACAGCTCAGTGATTGCTGTCATTTTTCTACCATTTAAATTATGTGAATGGAGCAAATCCCCACTGACAGCTTTTAGACTGCTATGAAGAAGGAGCACTTTTAAACTTAAAAAAAACTACTGCATAATTTACAGTATTGTGTCTCATAAGGTACTGATTTGGTCTTCTGTTAAGAATACTGTGACAGATTTTTCCTGACAGAGTTTTCTTTCTGAACACCCTTTGCTATGAAGACATACAAAACACAGAATCACTGTCTCACGCTGACTTGCCTACTTGTCCTCATGTCTGGAAAGGCTGTCGAGGACAGAATATTTGAACGAGCTGTGAGAAAAGCACAAAAACAGCCAATTCAGTCACCCTGTGTGATTCTGACAGAGTTTAGTGGAGCTGATGAGTACGAACGACACAATAAAGACGACATACAGCCCATCAGTAAAGTCAGATTCTAACAAGCCAAAAAACAGCAGAACAGCAGAAGACCAAATTTCTCATCAGCTCTCATCCCCCTCCCTCCCCTCTTCGCCCCCCCCCCCCCACTTTACTCCAGCCCCTCCTGTCTTGTCAGAACACATTGTCTAGTTAGAGGCCAAAAACATTTTCTCATTGATTGGCAGTATTGATTCTTTTTAATTTGTACATTGGCTTAGAAAGCTCAGAGGTGAGGGGTCAAAGTTCATCCACTTAATCTACTCCCTTTTTTTTTGATCTGGGTGCTCAGGAGATAGTCCTGTCAAGGAATTTGATTTAGCTTCAAGCTTGGACAGCATCACTGGAGCGTCCCTGTCTGGGTTTTCACCCCACACTGTACATTACTGTACGTCTCGCTGTCACAGCAGACTTGCCACCCCCGATCAGAGAAGTGGCACACGTCAGCCACAATCTGTACATATTCATCTGTCCATAAGGCTGATATCGAGTAGGGTGCCCCCTGCAGGTGGGAGTCATGGTGATAAGCCCAGTCAAATGCCGCCTTTGACAGACTCACCTAGCTACCAAAATTTTGTTATATTGTTACAGAAATGGACTGTGCTACTGCAGCGTTGCCATCTCTCACACATCTGACGTGACACTTTCAGACTCTCACAGTGGCGCAAGAAATCTTACCGCAAATCTGTCTTATTCCATTATAAACCTAACATTACCTACATCAAAAGCACTGGGGTAGTCTGCAAACCCTACAGTTTATTTACAAGGTAATAAAACTGCTACATACATGTAAATGAGTGTGCATGTGTGTGTAGACCTGAACTGAAAATGTCACGCTGGTGAGCTCACCAAAGCTAGCATCCCTGATTCTCAAGTATGACTTTCCTTTCCGCCTTCAAGTAACGAGACCCTCCTATTCCAGGAGCACCTCTGCTAGTTTCCATTCTTCGCTACGTTTCCCAAATGCTCCTCATGTTATACTTTCTGCTGATATAAAAAGTCTTATCAGATTGGTTTCTGTGTTTTCACTGGAAGCTCAGCCAAGCCACACGCATAACTAACTGAACTGTTGAAAGTTGTATGTGCTATTTGCCTCACTTTGGTCACTTTGGGAAAAAGTGTCTGCTAAATGAATGTGAATGTAACCCTGACTGTGACACAGACTGTAGTGTAGACACCTTCTACACTCCCTTCCATGTCAAGAGTGTGTTTCTCATTCTGACTGTACTGATCGGTGCTTGTACTTGCCTGAAGGATACATCACAGCTTAGCATGAACGTCTCAGTGCTGGACTCCCGCAGAATAATTATGCACCTTGAGGACAAGAGGCTGAGCTCTCAGTACGAGCTCCCGTTGGTTTGCAAACGCGACAGCGGCTGCAAGTTAATGGGGGGGGGGGGGCAGCGAGCCTGCGCCATGGTGACGGGCCGCACAGCGCCACGTCAGTGGTCGCTCACCCTGCAATGTCATACAAGGTCAGCTGGGGATTGGACGGCATGTCATTTACATCAAGCGGAGTCACTGCTCACTCTGGGAAAGTAATCGTGGTCTCCAAGCCTTCAGGTTAGACAGAGAAAAATCGTATTGGCTCCAACCATCTTAATCTTACCTAGTAAAAAAAAAAGCTCATGTTATGATGTTTGGACAGGTTACTATATAAACATTTTATGAGCTGCTTGTGGAAATCCAAGGAGCACTGTCACTTTTCACAGCAGTGATATATGCTCGCCTTGTCCTTGGGTGATCAGTGCAGAAAGGCATATAAAATGTAAAAAAATCTCATTCTTCATGGGCGCAGGGACGCCAGCGCTCTTCAAACATGGACACGGCTTTATGTGGGGTTTAATTTAGAGGGTACCGCGGTCAAACACTTTTAAACAGTAATAAGGTGTCACAGCACGGGGCCCAAAGCGCTCAGTTAAAATGCATTTTATTGACTCCTGTATCCGACAGACTTCAAGGCTGCATGCCCCGAGTGGCAGCACCCAATCACAATGCCAGGTTCGCCGGCCAGTGGTGCCCAGGACCACTGCACAGTAGATCACTGGAAACAGGAATCTGGCCAGGCTGTTGTTTGGCTGAGTGGTTGCAGAACATGGAGTACAAGAGATGGAATGAAACGTGTAGCACTGGAGAAAACAAGAAGAGAAACCAGGAAAGGGGGCTGAACAACAAAAGCAACAAAGCAAGAGGTTTTGAAATCTGGGCGACAAAACATTAGCCGAGGGGTAGGGCTGGGCGATATAAATTGACTTATCATAATATAAAATTTTAGAAAATGAGAATCTTCAATAAACTGTTGATAAGGAGCACTGAGTGATACCACACATCAGCCTATCACATCACAGAAACTAATGCAATTCCAACCAATCATATGGTAGTCTTTTAAGAACGGAAAACTTATGCCAAAGGATACACTTCAAAGTTGATTGTTAGAGGAGCACGTTACATGCTACTGTTATGTAAATGATTATCGCTCCCTCAGAAGAAGCTTCAAGTGTTGGTGAACAAAGTGACAGCTCAGCCACCACAATATCTCTCACAGGAGATGTTCTGGAAAACCCTAGGTAAAAAATGCCAGTTGTGAGGCGGGACACTACAGACCGGTGCTATGTACGGCAGTGAGCCGGGACACTACAGACCGTGAGGCAGGACACTACAGACCGGTGCTGTGTACGGCGATGAGGGGGGACACTACAGACCGGTGCTGTGTACGATGGTGAGGCGGGACACTACAGACCGTGAGGTGGGACACTACAGACCGGTGCTGTGTACGATGGTGAGCCGGACACTACAGACCGGTGCTGTGTACGATGGTGAGCCGGACACTACAGACCATGAGGGGGGACACTACAGACCGGTGCTGTGTACGGCGATGAGGGGGGACACTATGGACCAATGGTGTGAACGGTGGTGAGCACCGGTCCGTAGTGGTGGTGAGGGGGGACACTACAGACGGGTGCTGTGTATGGTGGTGAGGGGGGACACTACAGACCGTGAGGTGGGACACTACAGACAAGTGCTCTGTACAGCCATGAGGGGAGACACTACAGGTCAGTGGTGTGTACGATGGTGAGGGGGGACACTACAGACCTGTGCTGTGTACGGTGGTGAGGGGGGACACTACAGACTGCTGCTGTGTACTGTCAGCTATTCCAAAACTAAAACTGGAAATACTGTGACCTTATTTCATTACCTGAAGCATGGCCATTCAACAGATCATACAGAATGCAGAGAGCACTGACAGTCACAGACACCAGCAATTAGGGTTTTCACTTTCAGTCTGAAGAAATGTGGGAGAAATCACACCCCATATTTGGTTGGGGTTTTCTAGGGTTATTTCGTATAAGAAAAAATTAGATTTCAGTTTGCAGTCCTTTCAATTTCCCCTTTTATGTTTTGAATCTGAAATTTTAAGGAAATTAAGCAAAAACAGAACCACAAAGTAAAGAAATTTTGAACTGATTTATAATGTGGTAATTAAGATATCAACTACCAGTCTGTAGTGTCCCACCTCACTGCCAAAAAGTGTTCTCAGGTCAGTTTAAGAACGCTAATAGTGTAATTGAATTGTACAAATTACTGCCGTTAGCTGATTGGTGCATTATTCTGAAATGATTACCTGGAAAAGGCAGATGACATCATGTCAAGAGCACCCGCCTCATTGGCTCAGGACAGTGTGGCTCGAACTGACATTTTGGGGAACGGAGACAGATCTCACAATAAAGAACAAGGAATCAAGCAGAATGGCCAGCAATGCCAGTTTGGTAGATAACGTTAAGGCACTTACAGGATCCCCCAGGAGAAGGAAAACCATGCCAAGAGTTAAGGATGGAAACTACTGAGGATGTGAAAATTCCAGAAGATGAAATTTCTTGGCCAGGTGGATGGAGCTTCTATTTCGTGGCAAGTTTGGTGACTCAGGAGGGGAGCATTCTTAGAAGGATTTACAAGTAGGGCGGCCACTGGAGGGGGGCATTGACGTGACACGCTGCTGAGGAGGGGAGCATTCTGGGAAGGTTTGAGATGTCCATTAATCACGGGGGCTGTGACAGCTGCCAGGGTCGCTTGTGGGGCGGAGTTTAATGGGTTTAGCCGTGTCCCTGGGGGCCGCAGGATCGTGTTGCAGAACCTTCCGGGGAGAGTGCAGAGCTTCTATTAAGTGGGGCTGCGTGTAGGTTCAGGGCAGCATGAATGGCTCTCTTTAGGTTCCCCGTAAAAAATCTCACTCTCACCATGAGCAGCGCTAACGATTAAATACATGCATACATATGTCATCAGAATACTACAACATACTACAGACTTTGGCAGATGGACCAGATTTTCATTTTCCAACTTTAATATCCTTCAAAGAATTCAGCAATTCAAAAATTATTAATTTTTACAAAGTAAACTTGTAGGTTGTAGAATATATTTATAGGTATTTTACTGCTAAAGCTCCTTGATCAGTCATTGACCGAACTCAGAGAATATGCTGCAGGAACAAAATTTACTCATATGTTCTGTCTGCACTGCATGATGGGAAAAAAGCAGTTGGTGGGGAAAAACCTCCTTGGTACAGCTGTACCTGTGCCACCCTTTGTGGGTGGAGAACTCACCATGTCAGCTAATAGGGGTTCCCAGAATGCTGCTTTTGAGGGGGGCTTGGTTAACTTAAATGGTATATTTCCAAACTACACCTTTTTTAACGACCCCCGTTGATCAGGTGTCTTTATTGAATGCGAAAGAAAGGGAAACTTTTAAAGCTTATTAAAACTGTCCCACCGACCGATCAGCCCCTGTTTTTTTACTCAGTGCTATCAAAAGGTTGGGAACCCCAAACTTGGGACTCTCCATGCAAAGCACGGCCACATTGCAGACACACATCGCTATGTGTCAACAGCCGACCATCCGGCTGCTGAAGTGGAAGCTCAGGTGTGTATTAACGTTGATGTGGGGCGCCGAGTGCTACGGGACACATGAGCCACCTCCCCCCCCCCCCCCCATAGCGATGACATACACAACATTCATTACAAGGCGTCAGCATCCCCACTGGCATCAGTGAATCTACTGCTTACAACTGCAGCCCCAGTTCACGTTATGCAGTGATAATCGTGACAGCTGCCTGCCTTTGAAGGACACAGTGTGGCTACATCATACAGGACTCTTCTTTCTTTGAAACAGAACTGATCCGCAGGAGTGCAGCACGCAGTCAGAGAAATCAAAGCTGTTAGATTCTTCCCAGCATTTTTATTATTGTATTGACATTTAGTCCGAGTAGCATGACAGTTACCAGTTAGTTCTAGTACAAAAAGGTAAGTCAAACGACACAGCAATGTGCCAGACTTCAGTGGATCACAGAAGCATCCAGAAACATCCACAGATGATTCGGCTTTTGCCCACAGTACCCCAGTAATCACCAAAAGTGATTTATTCCTCAAAAAGAAACAGGCTGGGTATTCAGTTTTCATTAGGTAAACCCGGCTTTTGCAGAATTGTTTAAAGGCATTGTCAATAGTCATTCTACAATTAAGTACTTGTATTGATGTCTTAATAAATTATCCTTCAAAGGCTGTCTTAAGGAGTACGAGCCTGTAATCCTGAAAGGCAGAGCAGAAACACTGAGTGTGGCAGTCACGCCGTCCCAGGGGCCAGCGGAAATGTTTGACCAGGGGTTTGGATTAAATGAGTAGCGGGCAAAGACCAAAAAGGCGTATTTCAGACTACAGGAAGTGTAAACTTGTCAATAACAAGTGAAAGTGCGTGCAGGTTTGCAGTTTTTGTATGGGTGGGAGAGGACGTCACTGTGTGGTACTGCCAGGTGCCAGGCTGCTCCTTGACCTTTGCACTGTAAAATGCCTCATATGGAAAGCCCAGTCATATCCTAAAGCCTGGTGTCAGGTGTCATGCACAGAGTCTCCGTCACGCGGGACCATTCTGCCTCCCTGTCTATCAGCCCCCAGCTCTGTGCTTAGCCACGTCCACGGCACGTGCCGTCTGACGAGGTCTGGGGTCAATCCCGCGGCTTACAGACGGCACCGCCCCCCTGCCTCGCACCCCCTCCTCCCCTGCTCTCAGGTTACACCTCCAAGTGACCCCCACTCCTGCCACAAGGTCGGGAGGCTCGGTCCCCCAGGAGCGGACGTCAGGCAGAGCCCAGACCTCACGGTGACGGAGATGGCTGCCATACGAGCTGCCAATCTCCCCATTTAAAGACGGACCTGTCCACGAGATTTATCACAAAGAGCACAGCACTGGGAAAAGAGGCGGCCCCTGCTTAAAGCGGCAGGGTCAGTACAGATTGCTCCAGTAGCCATGTTTGTGTGTGTAGGTGTTTGTAATTATTACATTGTGGGGACCAGATTTTCCCCACAATGATAACCTCAATTTGATACACATCTGTGCCTGCAATAAAAAATAGCCAAAAATCTTTTAGGGCTGGGTAGGAATTAAGGTTGTCATTGTTGGGATTTTTCCAACAGAAATGAACAGTCAGTCCCTACAAAGATGATAATGAATGCATGGACATGTGTGACATCGGTGAACATCGGTGAGGTATATCAATAAAAGACAAGCCACTGACTCATCATAAATGCTTTTATTGTCATTTGTATAAGCGTTTTCCTACAGGGAAGCGTGGCAGCTACGGCACCGAGCTACCCCTCCATCAGCCAGCTCTGGAGATACCTGAACAAGGAACAAAGATCATGCACTCTCCATGGCCCCCAGTCGTCCGAGGCGGCCGCGGCCACCGCTAAGTGGCTTTAGCTCATAATCTTGGCTCAGGGAGTGTCCAATAGCATGAGGAGAAGCGATGGGGGATGCGCTCACTCAGCGAGGCACAAAAGGTGAGGACAGAGATACAGAGCTCGTTACGATTTATCATGAAATGCACTGACGTGCTTTTTTTTTCCCCAACAAGATGGTCGGGGGGGGAGGGGGGGGCGTCTCTATGTTCTCCTAAAGTGATATGACAGGAGCACAAAGCAGCAGCCGTGTCCAGGATAGCGTCCCTTGCTCACTCCCCAACTGAAAAACCCCAACAATCCAATTTCCCACCCAGCTGTCCTGGGATTGCCCTTCATGTGCAGTACCAGACTCTCATGTTGTGTCCAGAAGCCATCCCTGCGCTTTGGGCACGTTCAGATGCGCTGTGCCCCATGAGCTCACCCTGCAGCGTCTGGCTAGTGCACGCAGTAAAAATCAGGAGATGTGCTTTATATCCAACAAAAAATGCAACGTTCTAATGACATACTGTGGATGGAAAAATCTGCAATCACTTGGGGTCTGTGTCTAGTTACTGTAGCCCAACAAGTAGTGCATTGCACTCGTAATGTAAAAGTAGTGGGTCCAAATCCCAGGTGTATATATGAATTGAAACCCTAAACCTCTAATCTAAGTTGTTTTAGACAAGCTTCAGGTAAATTACTTAATTGTCCTTGATGCTAATGTCAGTTTTATAAACAACCATCAGCTGATGACAGCTATCTGTTAACACATTTAGCAGATGATAGTGAGGGGAGCTATAACACACACACACACACACACACACACACACACACACACGCACATTCAAACACACACACACACTCACACGCACTCACACACACACACATGCGCACACACGCACTCACACACATGTACACACACACTCAAACACACACACACTCACACACACTCACACATGGACACACATTCACACACACGCACACACACTCGCACACACACACACGCACGTACACACATGCATACATGCACACAAACATTTGGGATAAATGTCAATCGGCCCATTATAAGCAAAGAAAGCAAATCTGTTTCTTAATTAACAAAGCATAGTTTTCATCGCTGATCACGTACCACACATTGGCCGTGATATGAAGAGGAGCCGTTTCTGAAAGCAGAAGGTGTGGAACCATTTGACTCTGAAGTGAGTTGCTCTCCATCTCTCATTAAAGCCCTGGTATTGGTTTCTCTCTCTGCACCTCCTACAAGAGGCGCACCTGCTCTCCCGTCAAACGCCTGAGACTCTTACCTCCCTCACCACCAGGAGTTTCTTCTTCTTCTTGAATTTCTTCAACACCTTAAAGAATTTCAGTACTGGTGACTTGACATCACTCCCCTGCTTTGCTTGCCTACTGGCCCATGCGCTTAGAATACTTCACATTAGATGAAGTGGCAATTAAGTAACCATAACAGGTGGGGGGCCTCTTCTCTGACTCCAACATCCCCTATTTCACCCACCATACACACAGGTATAAGCACACACATTTATGCACGCATGCACACTCACACACACATTTACATACACAGACACACACTCACAAAAGTACACACACACATTTACATGCATACGCACACACATACATTTACATGCATATGCACACACACATTTATATACACACGCACATGCACACACACACATTTACATACACATGCACTTACATAAGTACACACACACACTGACATACACACAGACACACACACACATACATTTACATACACACACTTACATAAGTACACACTCCATGCTTCATGTCCCCGCAATAGTACATCATAAGCATTGCTACACCCTCTGTTCTTCCACAAAAACAGACCACAGTACACAGCATGTATCTACTGAAAACACCTGAACTGTCACACAATACAGCACAAGTGAGGCCCAGTGGTTCTAAGTTTTCCATCTCTCTGTCAATAACAGGGTGGTGAATGGGCCTTTTCCTGGTCAAAAACATTACGCAGAGAGTCCAAAAATGTTGGTGTTCAGATAAACACCACAGCAGAGGATCTGAATGGGGCTCAAGGATGCTGACTGTACTAGGAGTAAGGAAAAAGGCCTAGCTAAAGAGGGTCACATCTCAAAATCAGTCCTCTAAGAACCCCAGTTAAGAACCAAAGATCAGGGCTGCCGGTGAGATGATGAGCTCACATTCCTGCAAAGTGTCCCAGGTGGCACATTGCAGCCCGCTGTGGTCACGCGTGCCGCGCCATTTGTCTGCAGCCGTTTAAAACAGCCAATAAACCAGCACCTAATTGCAGTCCAGCTTAATTAAAGAGAGCTTTTGTTGATGCATTTACGAAGATTAATGGAATAAGCAGCTTTGGACTAATGAGAGATAATTGGATTATGTGCCACTCTGAATAAAGACAGAAGTCGTCAGGCGGGGGGGCCATGGGCAGAGCAGAACTCCCGGCGCTGAGGCTTTCGTTTACAGAGCCTCATCTGCTCCCCCCCAACATCCATCTGGGAAAAAGACACGTGAAGGTGTAGGGAGCTGTGCCATTGCAGGGGTGACCACCCTGGAGGCCTCTGGTTCTCTTGGACCATATTGTTCCTAGCATCTCTGAATCTCCCCAGGGTTCCCTCTTCTACTGAGAGCATAGACTGCACAGCTATGCAGAGGAAAAGTTAAGATAAAAGGTGCCCATGATGCCCTGGATCTCCTGCAGACGTTAGATCCCGTCTTGAAAAGGGAGGCCTCGTTGCCAGGAGACCCAGCAGATGTTTGCGAGATGCAAAGTATAGCTTCTGTCTCCGAGCCCATAGTCATCAAAAACACTCTAGCCACTCAAAGCAAGCCCTTGGGCCTTGAAACACTCTAGAGCAGACACTGACAAAAGCTTACATGAGAGAATCTGCCTAATTCCGATCCCGTAATTGTCATCTGACTGACAGCCAGGGGGTGCTGTTGAGCTCACTGGCTGCTGCCCACGTTCAGGGCAAGTTGGCCTACATCCAGTGTCTTTGTGGAGGTGAGAAAGACTGAAACGCTCCGCCAAGTGCTACAAAAAAAAAAAAAAAACATTAAGCAAAACAACTGAGTCGAGTGTCCAAGTGAAAATGATTTAATTACCTCAAGCCCTTTTTTAAAATTAAAGCAGCCTATTTCAAACGTACAGAATACAGTTTGGCACATCAACCTTATGTGGTGGACCTAGTGTGGTCCAATGAGATGGAAATGCATACAGGTTGGGGTGCAGCTAGAAATTCTGGGGCCCCTGACAAAAGGTCACCTGAATATGCCTGGGTGTCCAGGCCCCTACTGTGGCCCCTGTATGGTGCCGGTGGTGTACAGTATATTGGCAGTAGTAGGTCTCCATAGCTCATCCAGTATGGAAAGAAGCCAAAAACAAAGTGGAGTCAAAGCGCAAACCAAGGAAAGATGAACATACACAAAACAAATCACAGTGAAATCAAATACAGAGAAGCAGACAATCCGTTTGCTTCTCAGCCTCCAACTCTAATAGGCTAACTAGCCCAATTAACATGGATAAAAGATCAGCTGATGTTCACAGCTACTGCTGTGCTCCCCTCCCCCCCAAGCACACAGAACGCAGCACACACTGCGGGGTGTTTCTCGATACCAAGAACACAAGGGTCAGATATTTGGGGCGGGGCAAGGACATCACCCCGTGATTTTTACTGTCCCCTGTACTTCTTGAATATTGGGACTGGCCTATGGCAATGGAAGATAATGTCAAACGGCTACACAAGGACATAAGTACGGTCAAGTACACATATTAAGAAAAACCCAGGTACACAGGAAGCTGACTGATAAACACAGATAGATTGACTGGCGTAGACAAACAGGATGTGACATACAGGAAGTGACATTGTATAGAAAACCAGCTAGGCCCAAAGTATTCTCTAGTGGTCTCTGGCTTCAGGGGAAGTATGTGGTTCGAAGCGCATTAAAAATATCGATGGCTGGCTAGATTCTCTACCAGGGAAATCTTTCGAATGGCAGTGCTTGCAAATCTCAAAAAATTCTGACACCTCGTTGCACCATTTGCTTCCCTGAGGTCGAGGAAGGCGAATCTGAATCAGCATTCCTGTTAAAAGCTTTGGTTAAACTGTGTCATGGAGGCAATCACCCAGGCTCCCTCAATAGGCCCACGTGTATTAGCCCCCCCCCCCCCCCCCCCGATTCATGTCACTTGTTTGGATGGATTTACCACGAGCACAACGGCTTATTCTGCGGGGAGAAATAACAGCCTTGCTTAGATGTGTGTGCCGGTACGGGGAGACGCCGCACTCGGTACCCCCACTGCCCGTACGGGGAGACGCCGCACTCGGTACCCCCACTGCCCGTACGGGGAGACGCCGCACTCGGTACCCCCACTCCTGAAAAAAGTTGCAGCTAATTATAATGCTTAAGCAGTCCAACTTATTTTTGAAGCAGAACTTTCTAGAAAATGTTCTGCTCTTTCCTATAGATATATAACCATATAAGTATCATGCAGAGGCTCCTCCAGGAGTGTTGATGGGGTTTGGATACCCTGGCAAATTCAGGGGGTCCAGCACTTGACAGGGGCCCTTGAATAAGTAAAGGATTATGTAAAGGGTGTTGGGGGGGGGGGGGGTTAACCCAAAGAAGCTACTCCCCCAAGGAACCAAAAGG
>JAODKE010000020.1:14999970-15018018 GCA_026779605.1 Mormyrus hasselquistii | reverse complement strand
CGCCCGAGCGGGGGCGCCCGGGGTGGGTGGTGGTGGGTTGTAGACCGCCGGCAAAATACGGGGGGGCCAGCGTTGGGGGGGGGCTTATAAAAAAGAAAAGGTTTGTTTGGGGGGTGGGGGGGGGGGGGGGGGTTAACACAAAGAAGCTACTCCCCCAAGGAACCATAAGGCTACGACTGAATACATACAGGCAGAGTCAAGAGTGTCAGCCAGTATGCATCTAAGCACGCATACCTGAAGCCGTCTGGAATGCGGTATGACTGCTGGCGCTAAATGTGGTGATTTCAGCATCTCACAAACCGCATTCCTGGGATTTTTACACAGTACAGGGTTTGGAGTTTACAAAGAATGGTGTAATGAAGAAAATACACAAAGCCAGTGTAAGGTCTGTGGGTAAAAACACAAAAGACAAAGTTACAGGAAAGTTACAGAAAAAGTTACAGGAAGGCCACAAGTGCAAAACTTACAGCTCAATATAACAGCGGTGTAACCCGCACCCAGCGTCAGCTTAACCATAACCGACCAACCAAAATACAGACTTGTGGCATTTTTACTTTTTTGATTGCAGTCACAGATTTTTAGAAAGCTGAGTTTCCTGTTGTGGGGCCAAAAAAATGGTCCCCACGTTATCAGATTAATAGGTTTTTATTACATTGTGCAGACATTTAGCATGTGTGTAAATATCTATATATTAACCATGAGTCAAAAATCGATTTTAGAATATTTATATGCTTCTTTTAAGGCTAAGAATTTAAAGACGCACATTACCATAACAGCGTGGCCTTTTGTTAACCAATTCCAAAAATCTAAGTGCAGTCCCACAGCTGCTGACCTTCTGCACACAAACTCATCCTCTTTCGTAACATCACCATAAATAAAAACAGTAATAAAAGTGTGTCTGTCCACGGTTGCAATATAAACTTGACTGTAGATGTGTTTCATATAGCAGATGTATTTTGGTCTTGGAGTCACGTGACTCAAATATTGTAATTGACCCTGAGATATTGATTTTTCCAGTGACCTCAGAGAAAGGCAGCAGGTTTCCTGCCGTATAATAGCCTTAAGAAAATCGCTTTCTCCCATTTATCACCATTGAGGTGGGTGGAATATTTCAGTAAAGGCTACCAATTTCCCAATGAGCAGAAAAATGCTTGTCACTTCTGTAATGACGGGCATTTATATCTGTTAAACTGCAATCAAACGGCGCAGGTTTTCCCGGGACGGCACATCGCAGAGATCCACAAAGATCAGAATCTGTACATGCCGGAGAACATTGGTGAATATCAGGAAGATGGGGAGTGCGAGAGAAGCCAGAGAAGGTAGAAGCGATGGGTATTTAATGCTCATTCTTTGCTCACATTACAGATTTACACTCGCACCTCTATTCTATTCTATATGTGCAACACGTCACATTTCACCTTGGATTCTGACGAACTGGAGAAAGTCAGAGAAGACATGATGGCCACTGAGAAGCCGCAGAAGACAGGGCACTGCGGATGTTGTCGTGTCCGGTGCTCGAACGGATAGCGGGGAGGCAGATCCGGGAGACGGGAATCCAAAATAGGGGGTTTATTTGACAGAAACGGGGCGCAGCGCAGGACGAACGACGAACGTTAATGACACATCTGACGATACGGACTCAGACGCGGACTTAAATACACAAGACTAAGGGACGGAAATGCAAAACAGCTGAGAACAATCGAGGTAGTACACATGGGTAATGAGGGGGCGTGGCACACACGAGGATCATACGAGCAGGTCACGACAGAGGCATCCTAGGCTGTTTCCCAATACATTTACTTGATCGTACTTGTGTTGTCCTGTACCTCTTTTTACGTCATCTGTTGCCGAACACCAGTTCCAAAACTCAAGAACAGAAGTACAGAGGAACTTCTTGCCTCGCCCCAAAATATCAAGGATACATCAGTTGCACCCTCGCCAAACGATAGGAATCCCATGATTTATTGCGTCCCAAGTTCATTCATGGGAGCAAGACCGGTCTTGCCAAGACCACAATTATGGTCTTTGCGTTCTTGGTATTGAGAAACACCCCTTAACTCCAGGTCCTTATTGAGGACCAAGCCAAGGGAGTCACACTTGTGACCCACACAGCGGGTGCTGGGCTCGCATGAAACATTGCATGTTTCTCATATTGAGCTCTGATATAATGGCATGAGAAGACTGCCCGCCATTTCACACATCCTCTTATTACCGGGACACTTCTCCTGCTAGAAGATGCAGATATTTGCTCATGTGGGGTATGTTAATGTCTTACATTGTGGAAGCTCCCCCATCGATAACTGAAAACCAGCCCCCACTGTCCAGGCAGGACATCCGGGTTCCAGAGAGAAAGCACCGTGCAAGCAGACTCTGGCCTCTCATTCATCTAGCTGACTCACAAATTGGAGCCATTTTTCCTGCCTGACAGACATGCGAGCGCTCCCAGCGCCTTCGCTCGATGGGGGGGAGGGGCACTAATTAGCCGCGTAGCACGGCCCGTCGTTCAGGCTGATGGAACGGAGGACACTCTTAATTCCCGAGGCCGGTTCTCCTGCATTGCACTCTCCACCCAGAGTTGGTCCTTTCTGGACACAGCAGCGCTAGGTAATGGCTCTCCTTTTGTGTTTCAATGCTCTCCCCTCCTGCCTTTGTTCCAGCCCGGCTTTTGTAGCCCAGCAAGACAGACGGCAACGTGAGGTCTGACTCGGCCAGCTCCAAAATCAATATCCCCCCCCACGCTCCCCAATCCCCACCCCAACTCCCCCCCCCTACTAGCACCAAACCTGCCACTGCTGGAAGAACGTAATTCAGCAGTGCAGCTGGGTCTGTGTCCTCTGGCGCTGGATCCTGGCCCCTGCCGTACTGGGAAAGCGTCAGGCTGACCTATGGGGTGCTCACAAAGCGGACAGCTCAGGCACTTGGCTAAGGGTCCTCGGCCCCTCACCGTCAGACACTGGGAGGGGACCCGAAAGCTTCCCAAGTCATGAGAGGTGTGGAAACCACACATGCTCTATTTTAACTACAATCCTTTCAGAAAAAAACATTTCAAAGCATTAAAAAATTACATAGTTAAAAAAATCTACAGTTGATAACAATGCAGTCCTTTGTCATTTTCATTGTATTGTAAAGGATTATGCTTGAGGCTTTTGGAATTGGGCTTTTGGAATTTTTTTGCAACAAAACCACAGAAAAGACGCTGCCATTTATCAGGCTCATATTTTGGGAGCCACATTTTGTCGTGAGTGAGAACTTCACCCCCAAGCGAAGCTCAGTCCTCCAGACCAGATTACACAGGAGCTAGGGGGGAGTCTAACGCGCTGAAGATCACACAGACTCATACTGCACCTCTGCACCTTCACATCAGTCGCCAGGGAGCAGCTGGACCACGATTCCTGGGCCCGCCCTCAGCAGCCTGCTGTCCACTGTCCTGCCCCGGTGACCCCTCCCCACTCTGGCCTCTGAGGACCCGCCCACGTTTCCGTGACAATGGGCAGGCCATCTCCGGCAACCCTAGCTAGACCTTCTCCCCAGGGGCTGACATCTTTGTTCCTTCTGTGAGCATTCTGTGAGCATTCTGTGAGCATTCTGTGAGCATTCTGTGAGCATGAGTAACATCCAGCAGCAAAGATATTTTTGCTGGGTGAAAACTCACACAGTATAGTACTAAGTGTATGGCTTACGTATTTTGTTAAAACCACAAAGGTGCTTATTTGAGGCGCTTGTTTGTTCGGTAAACCAAACCAGGTCAAGCTTAAAAAATCAAAATAAAACTCCAAATTCCAAAGCCAGCACATTGCTCCCTGTTTCATATGATTATTTCCATATAAAACAAGCCTCCTCATCCCTGACGTGCTCTCCAACACTCACACCAGAGCTGGTGTGTCTGTCGCATGTTACGATTCAGCCTACTGCAGGTGGTCCCGTGCACAAACCGCCTTGCTGAGCTGGGACCACAGCGCCCTCTAGCCACAGAGAGCTCACATGACAAGGGAATAATAGGAGAGAGGGATCGATAACCCAGGTGTTTACAGACAGATGAAATACACACAGGCTGCTTGGGAACACACACACACAAATCCATATACATGTGCACAACCTCCAGCAAGTCTCATTTCCAAACACGATGGAAGACAGGGGAGCGGCGGGTCCCCTTCTCACAGCCAGACACCAGCAGCCTTTGCCGGGAGCCGCGAGGCTGTTACGGCCTCCAGAGACTGGGCCGGCGAGGCAGAGGCTGCACTTCCACTCAGGTGGCGGGGGCCTCGTTCTGAAAGCTCCCCGGCGTGTCGGCTGCCTAATAAGTACGGCTGTAGCCTGGGGCGCTAAGCTGGGTCCCACTGTGCCCCCCGTCCGCGGGCTCTGTGTTCTTAAAAGCCCAGGTGACAGTCATTTGAAATGTAAAGACTTTGGCCTGTGGAGCAGAGTCATTAGGGACAGAGTCGGAGAGAGATAAATATATATGTTTTATATATAAGCACAAAAATAGTATTTTTCAACCTGATGCTCCTTATTTGGGGGGTGGAGTAATCCTTGGTATGCATAAAAAAGGCTTCAGGTGTCAGAAGGATCTTAAATGCAGTGCCTGTGGCTGGCTTGTTACAGGCAGCACTCAAAGCCGGAGCCACGGCCAAAATGTTCCTGTTATGCTGAGGGACGAGAGAAAAATAAGATCTTTCTGGAAAAGTGGCCGCATGGTGCTCTTAAACGTGGCCGACACAGTGACTCACATCTCACTGGCGCCATGGGGCCATAAGGCGAACTTGGGTGTGGCATGAGAGCAGAGAGCAGCCTCCTCATTGGCCACAGTGAGCCAGGCGTGTTTATGCCCACCGGAGACTGTCTGATACTTGTGGGGAGTGACATTCTTTCCCGGTTGGGCAGGGTGGGGGAGTTTTGGGTGTTGGGGGGCCAACGCACAAAGGGTCAGCTAAAACATTCCTTAAATTGCGAGTGACTGAGGAAAGACAGCAATGGCTTGTGGTCATTTTGGGATTGTGCTGCAGATGCAGTGCAGTGGGGGTGGGGAGGGGTGGTCACCAATTGGGAATGATGGTGAAGCAGCTGGTGTGAGGCAGATCCCTGCTGGGGCACATTAGCCGAGCCAGTCTGACACAGGATGGGCCGGGACAGGAGAGCGGACCTCTGGTCCCCCATGACTCAGGGAGACACGGCCCACAGACCACAGCAACCCCCCCATTCAACCCTAATGCCCCAGAGACACAGGCAGCACAGCAAGATAAGCTCCCCCCCCCATCTCCTTCAGTCCAGGGTCCATGTGGGGGTCACAACACAGTGACCAGACATCCCCAACAAACTGCATTTTGGCCCATCAGGTTCCTAGGTATCTTCGACAGCTTCCAGATAACTCTGTGACGGATTAGATTTGCTGTGTGCTGCCAATCAGCGGCTGTCACACTGGCTATGATACAAGGACACCCCCATCCATCCCCAGGGCACGATTCAAACATGTACTACTACACTGTGACATCCACACCTCTGCAGGAGACAGGAAACCAACCTGGATTTGGGGGCTATTCAGCATGCATATAGACAGCATGTACCAAATTGGGCTTAGCTCACGACTAACAGCTGAGGCACATTGGGGACATAAAGACAGCGCCCCTATGCCTCAGAGACCAACCTGTGTCAGCCGCCCAGTGCAGACCTGCCTCTCAGGGGCAGAGATGTGTATGACATGTGAAGGAGGTCACGATGCACGCGCATCGCCCGGTTCACTGCCTCGTCGATACAGGCTGCCGGACAGCAAGCAGCAAGCTGAATTATAGCCCAGAGAAGCACCGGGTCTTAATCAAAAGTCAAGTCTCCCCGTAACAGCATGAAACATCATAACAATAAAAATGTATTTGTGATAAATTAACATGCACATGTTAATTTAAATGAGGGTCACAGGGAGCCTGGAGCACAGGGTGGGGGGGGGGGGGGTGCTCTGGACAGGATAGCAGCCCATTTCAGGAAATACAATCACTCACAATAGGACATTTATAGCTGTGTGCTTACCTAATTATGTGTCAGAATGAGGAAATGGGGGTACCCAAGGTAAATGGGAGTACCTGTGTAAAGTAGGAGTACTGAGGTAAGTGGGAGTACCTGGGGGAAATAGGGGTACCCAAGGTAAATGGGAGTACCTGTGGAAAGTAGGAGTACCGAGGTAAGTGGGAGTACCTGGGGGAAATAGGGGTACCCAAGGTAAATGGGAGTACCTGTGGAAAGTAGGAGTACCGAGGTAAGTGGGAGTACCTGGGGGAAATAGGGGTACCCAAGGTAAATGGGAGTACCTGTGGAAAGTAGGAGAACCGAGGTACTTGGGAGTACTTGTAGAAGTACTTGCCACATGGACCAAACCTGCAAATCCCACTCGGCAAGTGGGGGTGGGACTAAAACCCACATCCCTGGAGATGTGAGGTAACAGTGCTACCTACTGAGCCTGCCACCTTCAATGGAAAGTATATTTGATAGCTACCCTGATCTTTCCACAAGGGCACACAAATTCATTTAGTTAATATTTCATATATTAAAAATAAGTTTCATGATGCATGATTCCTCTTAGCCATGATTCCTTTCCCACCTTGCACATCAGCTCTTTGTGACAGATGGATATCTCCCATCCAACGGGGCAGCTCTGCGATGCTGCCTGCTCTCTTCTCACACCTGAGGTCACTAGGATCTGGACCATAGTTATGCCTGGACTTGGTATGAAAGCCTTTATGGGCTGATCCATCCGTGGCTCCTTTGATATATAATTTAAACTCCCATTTCGGCTCCATGCCGGTTATTCAGACTGGCAGGCACTGTGAGCTACGGGAGACTGATTTAATTCTGCACGCCGTGCCCTCACCGCTGCAGCAGAGTTTCTGGCGAAGGTGACCACTGACCTCAGCGTAATGGAGGCCGCCCCCATCCCCCAAATCAGCTCCTACTGAGGTCAGCGGGAAAGCGAGGGAGAGAGCTGCGGCCAGAGCCAACTACATTTCAGAAATGGGGGAGGTCTGCTGGCCGAGAATGAGTAGGACCAAAAAGAATACGCTCACAAAAATACTTGGGTGCCCAACATCGATCTTCCTAACGCTTATCTGGTACAAGGTCGCCAGTTAATGGGACAACAGTGGCATTAAAATCTGTCATTTACTTACTCAGAGGCATCCAGTCTTTTACAGGCGATGAAATGGTGAGTCTTGGAAGCTCAAGTGTGATCTGGAGTTGCAGCCACTTCAGGGGGAGCCAAGGCTTTATCGGAAAATTGATAATTGATTTAACCTGGACACTTGAATTGTTCCATATAAATTGAAGCCTTGTAAATTGAAAATGGGGATTTTATTGAGTGGTTCTGTTTCCTAAATAATCCCCCTCGACTGTGTAAGATTTCGTGCTGCCTAGGAGAGTCAGCAGGTTCCATATTAGCTTAAAATTCATTCCAAGCCCAATCACATCATTCATTCCACATTCTTATTGAATACACATGTACAGTATCACATGAAGCATTTCACAGTTTCAATTGCCACCCAAGAATGATCAAAAATGGCTTAATCATGTCCATTTCTCATTATATTCAGAAAGCCTCTATGCTTTGGTCCAAAAACATCCAGAATGACTGATGGACTTTTAATTTGACATGGGGTCCTCCATTCATTGTTTTTTAATTTGGCATCTTCCTCAGATGCACATGTCTCCATCCCAGAGGAGGTGTGGGGTCCCTGCCAGGTATGTTCTCATCTTCCGGTGACCCAGAAGGTACCTACTTCCCAGGAACTCCACACAGACCTTCTCACCAACAGAGTCTCCTGTGAGTGCCCCAGCACACAGGAGTGCCGACTGGTTTTCACTGCTATTACCTTTTATGATATGTTTTTCAAAAAGAAAGCGGATTCTGATAATTGCTCTTAAAGGGGAAGTGTCAAAAAAAATCTCCATAATACTAAACATTGAACTGATTTGTATATTTTAACTATTGTCAGATGCCTTTCTGACAGATGAATTTTACAGACCTCTGCTTTATCCATGCAGAATCACCCATGATCCCCCTGCCTTAATGCTAAATGGTCTCTGCTGGTTCCTTAACGTGCACCTGTGCAGTGTTACCAGTCAGGATGCTTAAAGGCTTTGGGCTCACACCTCCCTGCAGAGTCCTGTAGCTCCTTTTGACTATCTGAGCGATCATTTTAATTTTAGGCTCTTGTGTTTGACTCTTTGTTTTCTCGCTTTACCAACTCCGACACCCAGTTAGTGTCTGATCTTCCTATGCCTGGCTTTCGACTCTGAGATGGGATTAGTGATTTGGATTTTGGAATCCAATTCTGCAAATGGGTCTTCACTTGAGAGTTTCTTGGGAAGAGTGGGGAACTCGTTACTGAGCGCTGTGCCATCTGATGGATTCTACAGTTGTGTAAGAATCAGCAATTGATGTACACTTTAAATACCAGGTGATGTTAGTTCTTATCCAAATAATGACCCCAATTGAAGTTAAGTGGCCTTTTATGGTCATTTCAGCCACATACAGTTAGTACAGTACACAGTGAAATCAATACATGCTCCCTAGGACCAAGGTGCAAAATAAAAACAACCACAGGACTACAAAGCTACATAAAATGACATAACATGTATGTGTGCAAAGATATGCAGTCAGTGTTGGACAGTGCAATACGACAGTGGTACACACAAAGACAGTGCAGCACCTACCAGTGCAGAGTTCTGATATTTACAGGTGTAAAATGGTGCAATTAAAGTGCAATGAAGCAAGGGGGGGAGAGTGTTCTGGTCCCTGCTATCCGCCGTGTGGCATCGATCAAGATGAGACAGAAGGGTCTTTTTTTGGAAACTGGTCTCACTTGAGAGTTTCTTGTCTCTATGACAGTAGCCCATGTCTTCTTTGCTATACTGTAATATGCTTTTTTAAATTCTTAATAATTGGAGAGTGAAGCACTCAATTGTGCATCCTGGGGCACGAGCCTGTGGCTGAAGATGCTGTAGCAGGCCTCTGGTGAGAAGATGCGCCTCGTTATTTGGAGAGCCTTACCCCCCCACAGTCACCACTTCCAGGGAGTCCAGGCTCAGTCACATGATGGAGTTGGCTTTCCTCAAAATGTGTTCAGCCTATCAGCACCCTTCACCTTGATGGCTCGTACCAACTGATAAAACGTGGGTGTGGCAGTTCACAGACTATAGGACATTAGCGTTCTCAACGTCACTGATACTGCTGAAAACAGAGCTATACAGCCTGACCTATAAAGTCACACTGTTGCTCAAGGATTTATCGAGAGATTCTCAAACGAAATGAACTCCTCATTCAAGCCAAAATGTTCACATGCGAAGATTTGGTTTAGGAATATACACATTCTGATTTTCGTCAGGATCGGCACTGAATGGAAATCAGGAGGTATAACGGGTTGAATGAATGTAGATTGAAGAAGGCTGTGCTGTTTTACGCATTCACACCTACAGTGTGTTCAGATTCGGTACTGACATGTTAACAGTTAATTTATTGTGGAACGAATGTCATGGAATTTTTTTCAGGCAGCTCACAAAAAAAAGACTGTCAGGTACATTTTGAGTTAAATTTTACAGCTTGCTAATAAAAAAAATGAATCATCCATCGCAACAGGGGAACACTGAAAGCAGTCTTGCAGCCAACCCCCCCCCCAGCGAGTGTGACGCCGTTTATCAAAAGGCTCGCTCTTTAATTAAAAGTGCCTTCTGGCTTGTCGTAGGGGGACGGTGACTTTTGATGGGTCGAGGGAATTGCCCCGTGTCAAGCATACAATTACAAGGGAGTTCAAAGCAATTAAGGTGCTGGGACACGGTAACTTCTTTTTCCCTTCTGCAGAAAGGCTCCTGGCCAGGGGGGTTATTAAATGTGTCGGCCATGTTGGCGTGAGCGTGAGGCATGGTTTACGAGGAATCAGAGCATCCTGCCAGTGTTCAGCGCGCCATATGAGGGGGGGGTGCAGAGCAGTACTGAGGGCTCCTTCCGGTACAGTTGACATACTGGGTAATGTTAATTCCTATCCAAATAATGACCCCAATTAAGCAATTAAGAAGCCAGATGACAATAAGGAGCCCTCAGACCTCACATAGATCCTGGGGGGGTGAGGGGGGGGGGGGTTTCCGTTCCCTGGTACTTGCACTGTGACATTGATCAGGAAAAGATAGGAAGCTTTTTTTTTGAAAAACAGGACCCCCAACCCCCACAGGGGTGGTGCACTGACACCCACTTTGGAAGCTCAAAGATGGTGAGGGAAGAGCCAGAATTGCGATTAGACGCAGAGAGTGTGTTTGGGAGGGTGTGCAGAGGGCGTCTTAATGTCCCCGCGATGCCAGAGCAATTTAGCTTTACAATCCTCTCACAATTATCTGAAATCAATGGCCCTCCTACATGCTGCATGACGAGCCCCAAACCCCTTTATCGGGCCCTTTTATTGCGCGCTGTGTTTAACCTTTCCCCCTCTGAAGCGGGCCGTGCTAAAAAAGCCTCTCCCATTAGCGGCCTCCGTGGTGGGGTGGAGCCACACCAGGCCAAGTCTCCCTGCTGCACGCGTGCGTATGTGTGTGTGTGGAGGGGGGGTTGATTGGGGATTCGGGGATTGGATTGTGTCTTGGACGGAAATTGGATTGTTCCTTCATTATTTTCGCTGGATGATTCACTCCTACATTTAGTGGATCTTTTAAGGTACATCGGGCCCAATGACATCGTCTGCTGCTCACTCAACATCTGCTCGTTACATGTGTCGCATTCACCTTGGAATTTGATAAGATTTCCTTTTTTTTTTTTACACTAAATAAAAGGTCACTTTCATTTTTATGACTGTTTTGTGATTTGTGGTACCCGTGGCTTGCGTTTCAGGCCAACTGATCTGGACAATAGCCTGGCTAGTTTTACCATGACATTTTTCCTTGATGGATCAATTCTAATCAAATTGCTCTTGACCTATGACCTTCCTTTTTACAAAAAAAAGGTTACAGTATGGTTTACCGAAAGAAGGGTTACAGTCCTTAACTCACAAGAGCGTTTCATTTTTTGTCTGGAGGCAAAAATCCACTATTCAGTTTTCAGTGTCTTCACCTTTTCTTTTACCTCGTTAAGCTAAAATTGTGGAACTGGCCATGTACATATTCGTCTTGTCCATGAGACAGACACCCAGCAGATTTCCACAGCATTCTCCAGGACGAGCCTGAAAACAGAGCTGCTTTGGTTCAGCTTCAGGTTCTGCAGCTGACAAAAACAAACCTTATCAGCTCACAGCAGCCGCTGTGCATCGGTTTAAGGAAAACAATGCTACAGATGTCCTTAAAAACCAAACATCATGCTATCACATTTACCTTGAGCTTAGTACCTATATACAGACGTCCTAAAAACCAAACATCATGCTATCACATTTACCTTGAGCTTAGTACCTATATACAGACGTACTAAAAACCAATCAAAGATTTGCTATATTTACGGACAGCTCAGTTTAATCAAACTAATCATGCTCTATGTCTAGCAGACCAGGAACCCAGAAGTGTGTCTTTCTGGAAGGTTGGTACGAATAACCCCACCGTGCCTAATATGGACAGGTTCTCACACAATTTGTCATACAATGAATAGTGTTGTTGCCAAAAGGTGAACCGGCAGCAATAATAGGTAGTTACCCCTCATTGGCTCCTGTAAATAGGAGCAAAGCAGATGGGCTCCCTTGTAACGTCACGTTATGTTTTCAGTGAAGAGAATGCTCTGTCCATCCCGCTGGATTGACAGTGTTGATCAAAGGCTGCTCTTTGCTTTAATTGGATTGTGACCAGAGAGAATGAACCCCCATTAGCTGAGAATATAGTTGTGCTCAGCAATCTATATCTAAAAAAACTTCAGACAAAAGGCTGAAGTCACTTGCTTGTTTTCTTAGGGAATGGTGCTAAGCTCCCAGTGCTCTGCAGCCAGGTCTGCTCTGTCTGAGGTTGCCTCCACTCGCCGTTTCACATCCCAGTGCTCTGCTGCCAGGTCTGCTCTGTCTGAGGCTGCCTCCACTCGCCGTTTCACATCCCAGTGCTCTGCTGTCAGGTCTGCTCTGTCTGAGGTTGCCTCCACTCGCCGTTTCACATCCCAGTGCTCTGCTGCCAGGTCTGCTCTGTCTGAGGCTGCCTCCACTCGCCGTTTCACATCCCAGTGCTCTGCAGCCAGGTCTGCTCTGTCTGAGGTTGCCTCCACTCGCCGTTTCACATCCCAGTGCTCTGCTGAACGGTCTGCTCTGTCTGAGGCTGCCTCCACTCCCCGTTTCACATCCCAGTGCCCTGCAGCCAGGTCTGCTCTATCTGAGGCTGCCTCCACTCCCCGTTTCACATCCCAGTGCTCTGCAGCCAGGTCTGCTCTATCTGAGGCTGCCTCGACTCACTGTTTCACATCCCAGTGCTCTACAGCCAGGTCTGCTCTGTCTGAGGCTGCCTCGACTCGCTGTTTCACATCCCAGTGCTCTGCTGCCAGGTCTGCTCTGTCTGAGGCTGCCTCCACTCGCCGTTTCACATCGTTGAACGCCATTTACTGCTTAAAGACCTGCTTAGTATCTAATGAATAAATCAGCTTTTATTTTTTCTATTTTTATATTATTAATGCAAAGTGCTTATAAATCTGACCCAAAGAAAATGAACAAATTGAAAACAAAAAAAATGACACCAGAGTCAGACTTACCCGGCTTGTGTAGTAATGTTCTGTCTCTGTGGCAATGACATACCTGGACATGTCTTACATCTTATCAGTATTTGTGGACAGTGCCTTGCAGGTACTGAGGACTTTTGGGAGGAGGAACAAAAGGACAAACTCTGGAGACCTCAGTGCTGACATCTTCAGAGGTTTCTCTAAATGAAGGCCACCTTAGGAATGCAGCCTTGTGGCGGCTTTATCAGCCTCAGACTATACACTGCATGCAGACATGCAGCCTGCTTCTGAATCACTAGCATGGCAGCTGGGACAGAAACTGGGCCCGTCTCTGAAACGCCGTCTGTCTCACGGTGAGGAAATTCACCGTGAATGACAAAGAGCGTGCTTATGATACAGAGATGGTTCTGCACAGATGACCGGTGAGCACGTTTACGGGAAAGCATGGCGGGCGTCTGCTGAGCAAAGACCATGATCCGGCCCTCTCGTGCCTCTGCGGCCAAACCACCCCCCCAGTGGTCGGGTAGCCCCCATGGTGGACGCACACAGCTCGCGGCTCAAGCTGGGAGAAACCAGAGCTGAACGTGGCCCTGCTGTTTGACAGAGATATCAGCGGCTGATCAACTGTGACATTTCAATCTAAAGGTCCCATATATTTGTTCTCTGGACTTCGGGGACAGATTCCTGCATGAGGCACGTATCCCAGGCCGGAGGATGGGTGCCACAAAGGACCCCCCCCCCCCATGCAGAAACAATCATTAATTACCTTGTCCACCTGCGCTCGCTCCACTCCCTCCCACTTCTGCCAGAGACCATGTGACGCGTTGCTACGGTGCCCCGCCGGGCCGCCGGCCGCTCAGCAAATAATAACGATCGAGCCGCAGGTGCTTGCTTCCTCCACGTGTCGTATCGCGCCACGTTTAAATATGCAACCGGGACACTGCGGTGGACTATGTCAAACATGCGACAGATTATGGGGTTAGCTGGACGCATATTTTATTGCGGTCTTTTTTTTTTTCCTTTTGTAGTGGATTAAATGTTTCCCGTTACATGGTATTGATCTTGGGCGCGGCCTATTCACAGCGCAAGTCCACTGCTATGCTGGACCACGGAGCGTGTGGATGCTTCATAAGGAAGGCAATGACAAATAATGTTACGCTAAAGGTCACTGTCTGACTGCAGCCAACGCCTCAGCTTTCCAGAAGAATAATTTTGTCTACCGTGTGCCGTACACATATCATCGGGGAGTAACACTGTCCTTTTTACATCAGTACCACACTGTCTATGTATATCTGCTGGTTTTAAGTTTATATTCATTAGCATTCATTCATGTCTGGGGCTGTGTTGGACAGGCTGATGACACCAGGCTCACTCATGCTCATGAAGAACATTGAGAACCTGTGGATGTAGATCGAACTGCGGTCAATTAGCGTAATGAGCAGTAAAACCGGGCGCCTGTCACTCTGATGCCTCGCAAAGACGAGGGAGCTCAAGGGTCACCGTAGGAACACGAAAAGTTTACAGCTGGGAGTGGCAATCAAAACGGGGAGGGGGTATTTACAAGGAAACGAGAGTGTCCGGGAAACCACGGCAACTGAGAGCTGGAGGTCAAGGGAAGGGTTTTGCAATGAGAAACATCAGTGCATCGATGTATGGCCTCCAAACTCTGTGCCCATTATATCTGGTAGAATAAGTCTTCAATACAGTCCTGTGTCGTGATTCCACGTTTCATATAATGCAGACACCTCATATGAAAAGTGCTTCTCAGAAATGTTTAGATTTTTATACCATTCATAGCGACCTGCCTATGATTAATCCTTAATGTGATGCTGTTCGTTAGGGCTAACGGAGCATGTTTTAGCTTCGGGGCCAGTCGGTGCACACGAGCACTGGGACGTGCCTTCATGTTCACCAGTGAAGGTCCTTCACTCCACACTGTATTAGTCAAATGTCAGTCAAGATCATTCCTCACACAAAGAAGCTTGATTTTTTTTTTTTTTTATAGCTACTGCCCATAATAACAGCTGAAAGCAAAATCAGGGACAGTGTAAGGGCTGAACTTTCAATGGCATGAAGTCAAAGTCATATGTCAAGATATTATTGAGCAAGGCTTATGATGAGCGCACACACCCACACACACGCACATACACAGGTTTGTAATTACATCTTTGTGGGGACTCTCCATTCATTTCTATAAGGGAAAACTTTAATCCCAACATGACAACCCTAACCCCTACCCAACCCTAACCTTAACCGTAAGTAACCGAAGAAAGTACGAGCCTTTTGGCATTTTTAGTTTGTTGATTGTATTTACAGGTGTTTGTGGGGATCTGGAAAATTGTCCTCGCAATGTAATATAAACATCACACACACACACACACACACACACACACACAAACGTAATATATTTTTCCAAAACATACATATGGTGGGTGGTACAGACATGCAGGCAGTTGTGGGCTCTGCCATGGACTGGCTTCCCTGGCCTCCCTGGCTCTCTCTGCAGCATTCCCCCCACTGTCACCCCCAGCACTGAATTCTACCACATTTCTATAAAGCGGAGCAGATGAGCTACACAGGCGGTTTTCATTGTCAACTTTGTTTCAGTATTAACCTTTACAGACACAATCAGTTTCTAAATGAATTACACGCAGGGCTCGCAGTGGCTGCGCCTGCTCTCCCATTGACATCGGGTGACCTTTCTGAGGCGCCCTGCCGATGGAGAGCTCCTCCCCCACTGCACTCTCATTGGACTTCGGGAAACATTACAGAGTGCCACGTGGTCCATGCTGGGTGTCATGTGACGGTAACATTATGTTACGGTAGGTCACTCGCTGTGCAGAGAGATCAAAACCTTTGTGGCCAGCAGGACCCAACGGTGGAGGATGAACGGATGTCGGCGTGTCAGAGTGGGAGCAGGAGCAGCCTCAATGCAATCACGTCGATCCGGGACACTTACGACACCACAAAACCAGACAGCAAGTCTGGCAGATGAGCAACTGTGAATACTTATCTGTAAAACCTAAACAGTGATAATCAGTAATGATTGGTTTATAAGCAAACTCCCTGTAAGGATCAGGCGTATCCGTAAGCGAGATCACCTCAGCGCAACCCCCGTTTCCTGATGCAGCAGAATGCCAGAAGCTTTAATTAGACGCACTGGACTCAAAGTTAACGACGCTGCCAGAGCTGAAAAGCCCCGTGTTCAGGCAAAGTCATTTATTAAGAGCTAGCGGGCCGTCAATAGACAGTCCATCTCTGCTGCAGCATGTCCCTAATGGAATTACCCACTGTCAGATTGCCGTGAGTTTGTCTTGCATTAACACCAGGGAGCATGCACATATATCTCCCGGACAGTCAGTGCAGACCCCCGCTGCCTATAAACACCAGAAATTTAGGAGTCGTGGGCTATAAGGGCACACACACAATCTCATACTGCATTCTCATGCTCAGAAAAACCGCCCATGAAGTTCTGATGTGAGTGGCACCGCTGTGTCTGATGGAATCCATTGACTGTAGCAAAGACAGGCAGAGGTTCACCACGCCGATCTGTGATGTACATACAGCTTACGCATTTCATTCAGCATTAACATGCACGTCTAAAAGTATTTGCATTCATATTCTCAGTACGCCGCACCCACATAGTACCAGTTAAAATCTGCAATTCTGAATTGTAGTAGCAGCAAATCCCTGACTAGGATAAGCAGATGGATGGATGCATTTTAACTGCGTAAATGTATAAAATACAATCGTCCAGATGAAAGCAAGTGTTTCAGCAGGTGTTTTAAAAGTATATATTAATTTTGGAGATGGTGGCTTTTTGGTGTCACCTGGAAGAACATTCCAGAACTTCTCAAATATTCCCAAGGAGACATAAATAAGAAAATCAGAGATTCATCATGGAATACATTGGTCATATCAAGGACTGTTTGCTATACATCCGTGAATCAGCAAACACCAGCAACATGAACATAAAAAATAACTACAAAAACATTTCAGACCGCCAGCTCTGGATCTCTCTCCATTTGCCACCAACTGCAAACAAATGATGTGCATCATTTCCAGTATTAAATGACACTCGCTAATATACAGAAAGAATTTAGTTATTCACACAAAATAATTTTTCCTGCCAGGTCCCAAGGATCCTGTTATTTTTTTTGAGATAAAGAGAATTTCTGCACAGTGATTTTGTCCCCTCAGTCTGGGGTTTGTGCAGCCGTGTGGCTTGACCACACTAATCAAGCTGTGCTGTTTCTCATATTGCTTTCTTCGGCGCTCCGCGGCGGCACACAGGCCTGTGTCTGCACGCCGGCCATGACCCGCCCCCCCCGCCGGCTGGGACTTCAGGGCTTTCCGAGCTGAGGCTGATTCCTCCTGAAAGGCCACCTCATCTCTCGGGTGACCAGACAATCACTGCTAATTGGTTCCCGTGATTTGCAGATGCTGGGCGGAAATAGGTTTTCAGAATTGTGGTGCATGGGAAGGATAAACGGTGGCCCTTATATCGCCCCCCCCCCCCCCCAAACATCCCCTCACTTTGGCCACAAGATAGACAAGTTGCGTCCTTGACCTTGTCCTCCAAAAGTACCTCATCTTGAAACCTTGAGATGTCTAACAGGGAGTCTTTCATTCCCGTCTGTAACACATTGATTCCAGATAATTACCACACACACTACTGTAGTGCCGTTTATCATTTTTTGGCAGAACATGTGTGTTCAGAGTACAGTGTTCATTTTGTTTTTGTGCCTGAACGTCAATGGCATTAGAGAACATAAAAAGATAAAAATGGCGCCCGTTTAGATTTTTATTCCTGCTTTACATACATAGTAACATATCATTAAATCCAACAAATGATTTCTAAATTCATTCATGAGATCGGCTGGAATCCAATCCAAGGTGGCCCCTGCGGCGCTAGTCCTGGGGGTCAAAGGTCAGAGACCATGAAAGCCTGAAGGAAATTGAAAAGTCAATTTTCTCTCAGGCCAAGGAGAATGGGGGGGAGATGCCAAAAAACAGAAGGACTGGAAAAAGGGAGGGCAGTATTTTAGAAAAATATCACATTTTCCTAAACATAGCCTGAACTGCAGCAACACAAATCAAAGACAACATAATCATTCTCTGTGAATACAAAGACCGAGATGTCAGTCCCTAATCTACATTCACATCTGCTGTCCTGCTTAGGAGATGTATTTTTTCCTAAAAGAGACAAGCCATTTTTTATCTGTGGTAGCTGCCAATCCCAGTACTGCAACGGGTCAATACTGTAATGGAAACCGGCGTTTTGTTATTGGGTCCCTTCTCAAGCAGAACGAGTGGGCTGAGACTTACAGTTCACAGCAGGCCAGAACGAGTGGACTGAGGCTCACAGCTCACAGCACGAGTGGACTGAGGCTCACAGCTCACAGCAG
>JAODKE010000020.1:14989590-14999870 GCA_026779605.1 Mormyrus hasselquistii | reverse complement strand
CTCACAGCACGAGTGGACTGAGGCTCACAGCTCACAGCAGGCCAGAACGAGTGGACTGAGGCTCACAGCTCACAGCACGAGTGGACTGAGGCTCACAGCTCACAGCAGGCCAGAACGAGTGGACTGAGACTCACATCTTTCTTTATTGCGTAAAATGTTCTAAATTCTTCTAAACTGTTTCCCCTCCTGTATTAAAACTGTACAGAACCGAAAACCCAAACATGATCACGCAGCCAAAGGTAATGTAACCTGTGTAGCCAAGCTACCGTTTGGCACTAGTCAGAAAGGTCACACTGTAGACTAATACTGAATGGTGGACTGTTCTCCATTACTCCATATTACAATGACGAAGCAGTAGGAGGCACAATCACTTCTACTGCTTGGTTCTGCAGGCTTCAGCTCCTCAGAGACAAGTGACCTTGCAAACAGGTACAGAATAGATTGCACTGAACTCCATGTGGCTTACTCTACAGGACTGGGATAGTCCTGAGACTGCCAGGTTTGTGTGTGTACGAGTGAGTGAGCGAGCGAGTGAGTGAGAGATCGCATGGGGTCGTCCGGGCGGTTATCTCATAAAAGCAGTCCTCCCAAATTCAGATGGAAAATGGGAGCATGGGCTGGCAGTTTATGGGGAAGGACTTAGAGGCTGCTGATCCTGGCTTTGAATGCCATTGACCCCTGGTGTGACCTTGAGTGTGTGGCTCTGGGGACACTGAATACCCCCCTTTCTTCTGGAGTGGAGGGAGAGGCAGGCACCACGACAGAATGTAAAAGAAGAAGAAAAAATACTACATGTCACAGTTTTTGAAAGTCTTGGGTATTTAAAGATCCTGGAGCTAAGACCGGCGCTACCCTGACCTGAACCTGTCTGCCCCAGTGCCGCTGCAGGATCCCGATAGAACACAGGAAGGTTGCCTGTCTGCTCCAGTGCCGCTGCAGGATCCCGATAGAACACAGGAAGGTTGCCTGCCCGCCCCAGTGCCTCTGCAGTTTCCTAAGAGAACACAGGAAGGTCGCCTGTCTGCCCCAGTGCCACTGCAGGATCCCGATAGAACACAGGAAGGTTGCCTGCCCGCCCCAGTGCCGCTGCAGGATCCTGAGAGAACACAGGAAGGTCACCTGCCCGCCCCAGTGCCGTTGCAGGATCCCGAGAAAACACAGAAAGGTCGCCTGCCTGCCCCAGTGCCGTTGCAGGATCCCAAGAGAACACAGGAAGGCCACTTGTCCACCCCAGTGCCGCTGCAGGCTCCTGAGAGAACACAGGAAGGTCGCCAGTCTGCCCCAGGGCCACTGCAGGATCCTGAGAGAACACAGGAAGGTCACCTGTCCGCCCCAGTGCCGCTGCAGGATCCCGAGAGAACACAGGAAGGTCGCCTGCCCGCCCCGGTGCTGCTGCAGGCTCCCGAGAGAACACAGGAAGATCAGCTGTCTGCCCCAGTGCCGCTGCAGGATCCCGAGAGAACACAGGAAGGTCGCCTGCCCGCCCCAGTGCCGCTGCAGGATCCCGAGTGAACACAGGAAGATCACCTGCCCGCCCCGGTGCCGCTGCAGGCTCTCGAGAGAACACAGGAAGGTCAGCTGCTCGCCCCAGTGCCGCTGCAGGATCCCGAGAGAACACAGGAAGGCCAGCTGCTCGCCATAGTGCTGCTGCTGGGACAATCAGCATCTCTACGGACAATAAGCCGCAATGCTGGGCCAGCTGCAGCTTCAGTAACTGTAAGTGCAAAGCTACACTATGTGACATTATTGAAGACTCAGAATTTCATAGCACATTTCCCAAACTCACTCCATGTGTTTTATGTTGTTGAAGTGAGACTGCCAGTAAACTGAAGTCAGGATTCCTCATCACATGTTACATTGCTGGGAGCCCAAGCTCACTTAGTCTTCATGTAATCCAATGAACTTTCATTAAATTAGCAAAACTCACTAAGTCCATAGAAATTTTCCCAAAAATGTATTTTGTGTGTTTTGGAAATTTGTTTTTCAATTATTGCTTATTGGAAGTTGAAGACATTTTACTCCCTAGGCAGGGTTGATTATGATTTAATGGCCAACTTAGCTGAGGTAAGCTTCATAATCAATGGTTAATGCAGTGTACACAATGGCTAAATGAGGAGAATTCTAGAAGGGAAATGCTACAGGGAAAAGCCCAAACGTGACTGGATATTTAACCAGGGCCTACACTACAAAATCACTGAGGACGGAACAAGTCGTGTCAGATCTTCACCTTAGGAACATTCTTTTGTTTCTTAATCATCCAAATTTTGGTATATTTTTGGTATATCTTTAAGATATACATCGCAGCATATAGTATTTTATTTACTGGGCATGGTACATGACAAAGCCAGACACTATATACTAGGTAACAGTATGACAAAAAAATATTTCTGCACAGTGACTGAATGATCAGGGGGTATAGCCATAACAAAGAGACTGTACCAGAGGAAGACAGCAATGCTTATTTTTTTCCTTTAGAAGAATCAACCCCAAAAAATATCAACTGACCTCTCTGGGAAAAGCTGAGAAAATGTAACGCTGACATGATAATCCCGTCTATGCTTGACTTGCTCTGTGAAGGGCTGATCTCTGGCTTTAAGTGTCCACAGTGCATCTCGCGAGCAGCCAGGAGCGAGGCGGGCCAAACCGCTGGACTGAGCTTCGCACCATATTCTGCCGTGTCCACCCTGTCGTGTTTGATGGGGGAAGAGAGGCTGCCCCCTGGCCCTGTGTTGCCCACAGACCCCGAGACCTCAGCAGGCTAAAAAGGCAGCATTCCGGCCCAGGATAAGCCTGACAGTAGTTCCCTCCCTGAGGCATTTAGCAGCTGCAGTACTAAACAGATGCTATTGCACCTCTCTCCAATAGCATGCCTTTCCACACTCTAAAACGGCTTCCACCTTTATGCAGTACTCTGGATTTCAGCACTATGAGTTATGATGTTCACAAATGTCATACTACAATATTCTCATCACGTCCTGGTTGTGCAGAGTTTGACGAGTCCCTGGGTCGACAAGGGAGGGGGGCAGTCTTCATTATATGACATCACCACTTTAATTAAAAGCAATAGTTTCTGTTAAGTGGCAAGGTGCACAGATTTCTAAAGCGTCTGTTTTATTGTGCATGTTTTTTGTTACGGTGCATGTAATGAAACATAGGTGAATGCTCATCTGTAAAGGCTGTATAAATGTACGGTCTTTATTTCACGAAGACTAAAAACAATAACAAAGCTTGAATGATAAACCTTCTGATCACAAGCAGGGAGACTCAACCCACTCAACTGCCAGAGAGGTGGAAGCCTTCAGATTGAAAACTAGCAAAAAACAGGCCAATGTGATAACGTCATACAATGAAGACTGCGGCTGACTAAAGAAGTGAAGCCCCTCCCTTGTCGATCCAGGGACACACTGAACGGGAAAAAACCAGGATGTCCAACGGTCTCATAGTACATTTGGTCAAAACTCTTTACATGTATGACGTCATGATTGCGTGATTACCTGTCATCTGGCCTACATGTCCCTTGTCTGTTGATGAGGAAATCAGACTAGACTTTACCCTGCTTTACTTTTGTTGGCAGTATTACGCATCATCATGAGCACAGCACTGGTTCCTGGCTGCTGCACAGCTACTCCACTTGCTTCATTTATATGCAGTACTGTGTGTAAGACTTCACACTCCCAACAGAAGTGGCTGCGTCCAATGGAAGGGCCAGAGAGATTCATCGTACTGCCAAACTCCTCGCTGGTAGGTGAAAGCATCCAGGACAGGCCCAAAGGGTTTAGCCTATTAGTTGCTTAGAAGTACTGGGGAACAAACCCCAGCAAAAAGATTAATATAAAGCTATAGCTACTAGATATCAAGCTTCAACTTTCCTTATTCAGCTTTTTTGAAGTTTGTTTGTTGAGATCCACTACATGGGTCGTCCCTCCTATGTCATGCCCCGCCCTAACAATAATCTGTGGTTCTCTTATGCCTTCATCTCAACTCAAGAGTTATTTCTGCTACAGTGTTGCATGACTTTGTATTGTGCTTAACAGCACAATAAAATAGCTCAACTTTTGGAAGCTCGGTGCAGACCACTCAAAACCTAACCAGACCGTTAGCCATCGCATTCATCACGTCTGGATGCTCTGTAGGATCAGGTTTTTTTGTAATGTTAAGTTTTTCATTAATGTTCAATACAGAATACAAAAAAAACTATTCAGTTCAAACAGCAAATTTGATATGATTTTATTCAGCACTTACTGGATGTGATTCAGATCAATTTAACAAGTTTTGAAGTATCTCACTGTTAAAGAAAAACACACTCAAGATGCCTCATTAATTTTACACTGAAGTCATCTGTGACTTAAAGTAACTGAAGTCGATGAAAGATATGAACATGAAAAAATATCACATTAATATGCAGTAACAGTGACGCGACGGCTGTATTGATTCGAGATGGCTTTATTGACTTTTGGCCAGTTTCCTTCTACATTTGAACCGGATCGTGGGTTTCGAATCGATGCAGCTGTATCGCGGACACTTGATCCGGATTTCCGATTCGAATCAGATTTTTGTCACGTCCATAAAAATGAGCGCATGCAAAACGAAGCATGTGTGCTGCCCGATTATCACGTACATCCCTCTGTGGTCGGGCGCTTTCCTCTGCCGGGCAAAGCACACGTCAGCTAAGAAACTGCATGTAACCTGCAGCCATGATAGACACTGTGATGATAAAAACGTGGTTTGCTAAAAGCTTCCGAAAATTCATTGAATTACATATTACAAAAACGGCAAAGTCATGAATTACACGCTTCCTAAAAGAGTCACATGGAGCGACTAGCATCATTTCATTATTTTAAAACCCATCAAAATCTCCAAAATGCTACATCACTGAGAAGGAGACTAAAGTGTTTATGTCTTCCTGTTTCTCCCCCCACCACAGAAACAAACTGGTTCAGTTCTAGAAAACCAGCAGCTCAGCTCCCACCCATGTTTAAAGAACGAATAAAAGATTAGACTTTTAAAGTGAGAACCAAGCTCCAGGGGGATTATTGCAAAGGCTCTCAAAACAGGTCAACAGTTCGTTCTCTAAAGTCCAGGTCATACTTCTGTCTGTCAGATGTTTTCAGATCTTTTTTTGTATTGAAGTGAATTTTTGTTAAAGATTTCTCTTAACCATTTTTTTGCCGCTTTTCTTTGGATGTAAAACACCATGTCAAAAGGAGAGGGCATTGGTCTGCAAAAGTGATGTTTTTAACCCAAGAGGGCCAATTTAGAAAGCAGACTTCAATCAGCAGACCAAAGCTGTATCGGTCCAGTCCCTGGTGAACATCTCAGCACAACATTGAATGAAAGCCATAGTTGAACGTTGGTGTCTAAGTCCTTGTTGCTATCTAATTGGTTTTGAGTTGCTACACCTGGCAGTGGAGTTTTATGGCCAGATCATAATTTTCGGTCGACTAATCTGACTAAAACAGCCGTAATTATTAAATGAAATAGTGATGGTGAATGATTTAAGACTTAAAACAAATGTGAAAAGAAAATTGGTAACACCTGAAGGGATTTTTTACTGGTCTGTCTTCTACTCATGGGATGGATGTCCTACAATACAGAATTTTGATAGACAGTCTCGGAGGAGAGAGTATTCTTTGAAGGAGACACTACGCTGTACTCTACAATATACAAGAGAGATATCCTGTAACACACTGTCCATCCTTTCAGTCTCCTCCCGAGGTTTAAAAAGCAACTTTGCTTCCTAAATAACCTTTTCCCTCCTCTGTAAAGGTCAAGCGTGTCTGTATTCAAAGCATCTCTGCAATGATCTGACATCAACTTTAATAAAACTGTCTCCTTGACAGGCAAGGGAGGAAATCTCCTACATGCACCGAAGAGCAAGGAGATCAGTCAAACATCTGAGCCTGCTATAAAATGATCCCAATGGTCCGTTGTGTTTCACTAACAGTCTTTAATATTTCGTGCAAGATGTTCGGCAAAATTTCTTAGCAGCCAACAATACCGCACTGGACTGAGGCTGAAAATTTTAAATGATTTTGAAAGATAATCATTAGCTTAAAAATGGCAACAAGGAATTATTAACTGACCATTCATAAGGATCCCGTGAAGACAACACTGCAAAAATATTCACATTACGAAATAGCCAGAAGCCTTTTAACGGAGTACTCAACTTGTCAAGCAGGCAGGGCGGAGGATCTGGAGACAGCAGTTGTGATTAAATAGCAATTCCAATAAAACATGTCAAAACAGCGAAGGTCCAAGAACAAACCCAGCCCTAATCTCGTAAGAACCTAAAACAGCTTGGCCACTACAGCAACGGAATTTGCCGACCGCCCATAAAGGGGGTGAATACGTTTCCATTTTTAAATACATTCTGTTAGGATTATTGTCCTTTGCATACAGTGGTGTAATCCTATTACAATTAAATCAATAGAGATGTTTTGTGCAAATGGACAGGCACGTTTCTCTGCTACATATTGAGGATTAACAAAACGCTGCTTTGATAGACAGTCTTAATATCCCCTCCGGTAACAGTGGAATATGAATTACCTGAAGATCTTTTTAGTGTTACTCATATCTCAGTTGGGGAATTTGCTTCTGAGAAAAGTCTTGTTGTTTATGTATGTAAACAACTAACAAAAATCACTGTGATTGGTTTAACAATGTTTACATTTCATTCAATAGTGCTCTAAGTGAAATAATTTGAAACCCAACACCCTTGTGTGGTATGAAAAGACTATATGATGGAGATCTTAAATGCCTTACTATTCATTTAAGTGCCAGCATAATTTTATGGCTACCATGGCAACAAATGAACTAGATTCTTTGCTCCCACATTAGTTGGTCCACAATAAGAAAACAGCATGCACATCTTTTTCGATATAGAATAATTATTAAATTGCACAGTCCCTGAATACATAGTTTTCCCCATTACATACTGAGTGTGTTACCACTAATTATGCTCTTCTCCCCCTCAGTGCCCCCCTGGAGTATGTCTTTGCTCTTCTGCAGCACCACCGTTCTGACAGGGCTCTGTCTTCCCTTCAGAAGCACACACTCGGGGCAGTGAACCCCGACCTGGGATGCGGCCCCCATCGGCACCGCTGTGGAGATTGGTCACGGCTACAGGCAAACAAAGCCCCCGCACGGCCGACGCGCTACCCTACGCCCTCCGTGCGTGCTAATGAGAGGCCGACGGCAGCCGCGGAGCTGGCTCAGTCCTCCCACGGCCCAGCTGCTGCGCCACACTCAGATGGAGAAGAATAATGAGTGTGTAGGTGAAGCGAGCAGGGTGCAAGCCCCAAGGCCCAGCGGGGGCCCTATGGAGTCCTTGTAAAGGAGGTCAGCTGACCCGGAACCAGGAACACCTCCATTAAAAGCGTCTTGGCACTTTAACCCAGTTGGTGGTGACTCTAAGCAGGCCTCTGGGCTTGCAGTCCTCCAGGCTTCATGCCATAAATGTTTAGTTTTATCCTGTTGGTAAGCAGGACCAATACACTCTAATGCAAATGCCTGCACGGGGGCAGAACAGCTGTTACAGTTATATTAAGCGGAAGCTTTGATTCAAAAGGTTAAAGCCTTGAACACAGGGAGATGGAAGTGCCCCTGACAAAAGCTAAAATCCATATTTGATGTTATTAGCAAATAATGTATAAAGTATTTATACAACTCTGAAAATGTCTGTGGATGGTGATGTCACCAAGAACAGGGCAGGGGGCAGAGATCTGTGCAGGCCGCTTTAGTGAGAGACACAGTATCAATGGCATCACAATCAATACTGTTTGCGCTGCCATTTGTCACATATTTACAAGGCTGAAAAAGGGGCTCCATTCCGCGCTGCTGTAATTTGTCAAGCAGTAAGTACGACAGGCAGCATGGGGTCTCGTTAGCCCACTGGCCTCCGGTCTTTCGCCACAGGGTTCAGTGGTCTTTCTTCTCCACGTTCCCCTCTGCCCCCCCCCCAACCCCCCCAGGATGTGCTTGACGTTGCACCGCATCTTTTCAGCCAAACTAGGGTGCTGAAGGGGACTATAAGGAAATGCAGCTGGAAAAATAGTCTTCCATCCCATGGGTGGTGCCCAAGCTAGTATGAAACTTGAGGTCTCTGGCCTCTAACTACCCCTGAAGCAGCAGATATGGAAGACTATGTAAAGAACACAAGCTTCATACTTCAAAAAAGCCGCCGTGTAAACCGGGACCGCTGCGCTGATTCCATACAGCCAGGCTCAGCGGTGTGCTTTTCTTGAGGAAGATGACCGTGATCTTATTCACACCCATTACAATACCGCTTAGCACCTCACAGGGGACTGTGATGCACTAAGGCTATCAATCTTTTTATCACAAGCAAAAATGCTCTCCAGAGATGCATCTTATTTATCATGGTTTTATCTAGGAAAATGGTAACTATGGGTCTGATATATAGCCTGACCTGTGCAATTCAGACTCAGACCACTTTTCTGCAGACAATATTTAAATTCCAGATGTTGTGAAATAATCACTATTCATTTAATGTGGACTGACGGAATGGCCGTCCTACCTTGGGCTTACACCAGCCAGCTGATACTGTTCTGTTAAACTTCACAATTTAATGTTGTCCTGATTTTTGGTGAAATGGTAATACTCAACACTGAAGATATCTTCATAAATGCTGCAGGATGATGCATGAACACAAATGTAGGTACCAGAGGTTAAATCACATCCAGTATCTGGAAGTTCCTGTAAGTCCCCGTAAGTTCCTGTAAGTCCTTGTAAGTTCCTGTAAGTCCCTGTAAGTTCCTGTAAGTCCCTGTAAGTTCCAGTAAGCTCCAATGGACAATTAGCAGACGAGAAGCTATTAGCACCAGTCACAAAGTAACTCAAGCTACCTGGGTGTTTTTGCAACGTTCCTTTTGCTGCCTTTCCTCTCAAAGTTAAAAGCCTCTGAAGACCATCTTGACTTGTGCCCCCCCCCAGCCCCACCTCCAACCTGCAACCATTAAGAGCTTAATTGAGGAACATCCACAGGGACTTAAACACGAGGAAACTTGTGCAGATTTACTGGAAATTTAAGCACTTACCTAAATATAGCATTGTCATGGAGAAGATATGCTACTCTTCCCATAAAACTGGGTTTTCCAAGAAAGGCCCCATCTATAATGCCACAGACTTTAGGGGAGGGGGGGGATGGGGGGTGTTATTGTACCAGGATCATATTTACAACAAAAGGTAACACATTTTTGGAGATTTAAAGCAAAAAGCAGATAGGGCAAGTATAATACCAGAGGCAGCTAATAACTTTTATTGTGAGGCGTCCCAGAGCCGGCTGAGTGATCCCTGCTGACAGCATTCTGCTGTCAGTACCAGCACATTAGACCAAGATGGTGAGGATCTGTCATGGCTCAACACACGGCTGGTAAGGCGAGCATGGCTGAGAGACAGATGCCCCCCCCTCCCCCAGGAAAACCAGCAGAGACCCTGAAACCTCAAATGGACAGTCGTTACTGCTAATGTTTAAAACTGGTCACAACTAAATACTGCTTTCAAAGGTACACTGCTATAAATGATTTTTTAAAAATATATTTTATTAGATAATATAGAAATGCTGTGGTGCATCTCTCTAAATTTTAGGTGCAACAATAGGCCTGAAACAACCCTAATCAACTGTTCCCATTAAACCTCTGTCATTATATTTCACTAGCCAATACCAGCTTCTCCTAAGTACAACAATTAATAGCAAACTACCTAACAAAATAGAAATGTACAGTAGGCTTCTGATGTCTGTGGTATATGAGGAACAGGTCATGGAATTGATAACATTTAATTTACACCTGTGATTTACAGAGCAGGAAAATAGGAACATGATAGATCTGTCATCTCTTAACAGAATTATGCAAAGACACTTTAAGGCAATTTGCAAGTTAGAAAATAAAACACATACCGGGCTGCCTATGCGATGACGTTGGTAGGATGCCCACCGTTATCACTATATCGCCCCTTCTGCCAGCTGAATACTGACAAACAGTTGCCCTCCAATGATAATTTAGTGCTGAAATGAATAGGCTGTGTGTTAGTATCAAAATACAACGTCCATGTTCCTCTCACTGTGGTGATGCTGGTTTGGGTTTAGGCAGAGAGCAGCCTGACATGGCAACCAATTTTCGGAATTACTCATCAGAGATCAAGAAAGCACTTTATCCATCCATTTGCCTTATACCCTCTTATGCAGAATAGAGGCTGACATTTTTTCGGGAATCCCACGGGTCACGGGATTCCCGTGGGATTCCTGCAGGATGGGAGTCATCTTT
>JAODKE010000020.1:14921008-14970828 GCA_026779605.1 Mormyrus hasselquistii | reverse complement strand
TTGGCTCGATTACAGCACCAGTAGGCAGTGTAAAGTATCGGCAAGCCAAGAGGGAATCTCACACGCTTCATACATCTCCCTGCCACACGTTACCCCGAAAACAAAACAAAAACCAGTGAATTACACATGAAACTGGGCAAATAATTCCAAAATATTACCCAATGAGCCCCCTGGGAACGCCCCCTGCAGGAAAGTGGTGGAGCTGCATGTCAGGAGGCCGCGGCGGCTGGCCCATCCCGCTGATTGCCTGACGCGCTGTCGAGCGGCCCCTAAGTAAATTGTACCTCCTTCATCCTGGCCAATCACTTAGAGCCTGGGATCAGCAAATACCATCCATCATCCCTGGCCAGGGACAGCAGCCACATCAGCAATCTGAGCCCGACCAAAATGATAGTAAAAGCTCCCACTTTGGCCACCTAAGAAACTGGCGTCCCCACCAAATGCGGGGGTGTGTTTCGATTGCTGGCGTGCCCTGCTCGGTCGGCCGCCCCGCCCGGGGACGGGGGGCAGGACGGTTCTCAGGCCCTTCATGGAGTCATTTATTACTCTGAATTGCCCACCGACTGTTCAGCTGAAAATACACAATCGGGGCAAAAGGTAATAGCCTGAATTATGTCATGCGCTGCTATAAAAGGATGAAGCCAAGGCCTTCCCAACAAACCGTCACCATTCATTGGCCCGAGTCCTCCTGCAGATCTGGGGAGCTTCTTATGTACCTGCTGGGTAAGATCCCATAACTCACTGCCTACTACACTGCTGTGCTAGTGCTAGTTCAGCGATAACATCATATCTCATAATATCATTAGAAGGCTGAATCAGAATTCACTTTATTGTACACCTACATGTGTTGTGACTGTGGTCGGTGAACAAGCAGGAAGCAGGTAAGGACAAGGCAGGCAGGCGAAAATCCAGGACACGGGTTTATTGGGGTAACCCAGGACAGACGGCAACTAAACATTAATGACGGATCTGGGGAAACTAACTCGGATGCAGACTAAATACACAAGACAAGCCGAAAATAACAGGCAACAGGTGATCGCAATCAGGAATTAACACGAGGTAAAGAGGGGGGCGTGGCACACAGGAGGATCGGACGAGCAGATCATGACAACATGTACTAGAATTTTTGGTAACACTTTACCTATTGCCATGTTTTAAGTAATTTACAAACACATTCATAATGCAACATAATGCATTCATAAAGCATTATGCACATAGCTATAGTTATAAAAAGGTAGAACACATTACAGCCATGTTTATTATGCATTATGAATGCTTTATGAAATTCTCATCTATAATGCACTTTAGATACCTTCATAATGCATTATAATGGTCGGCAGGAGCATTGAAGATGCTTTGTACTGGATCATACAGTAAAGGTATCTATAGTGCATTACAGATGAGAGCTTTATAAGGTAGTCATAATGCATAATAAACATGGCTATAACATTATCCTTTTTTATAAATATTTATTGTTCTGTTATTAATGCTTTACAAATGTAATGTGTTTATAAACTACTAAAAACCTTAAGTAGTGTTATAGAAATGGGTCTTGGCAACAACATAGAACATAAAGAAAAATAATGAAATAGAAACAAAATAAAAGATTGAAGCATATGCAATAGTGTGATTCAGTACAGTACAGTCAGTAAATCCGTATGTATGAAATAAATGCATTGTGTACAAGTTCAACTAAATGTGCAATTTAAGTACGACCGAGCAGAGCCCCACATAAAAACAGACAGAATGTAGGACAGATGTGCATGTTAATGCAAAAAGACATAGCTGTCACGCCCACAGGGACAGGACAACACAGCGGTAGACTATCGCCACATAATCAGCAGGACAATCCAACCACTACTTAAGCCGATCGCAACTTCCCGGATGTTGCAAAGTATTGCTGCCATTTTTGAATGTGCCTTTACCGAGCGTTTTTCCTGTCTCCTGTTTCCCTTGCTCGTCTTGCCTGCTGTGTCCTGCCCTGCTGTCTCGCCTGTCCTACCTGCTCCGTCCTGCCCTGCTGCCCTGACGATCCAAACCCGCTTCCATCGTCATCTCCCCGTTTCGTCTCTCTGTGTAGGACTGACTCTCTTGGTGATCGACCTCTGCCTGTTTTACGACTACCCTTTTGGATTTTCCCGCTTGCTCTGTTTGCACCCGGCTTTTCCTAATAAAGCAGTCTCCTGCATTACGGGGTTCGATTGTTCCTTGGCCGCCCAGCATAACAATAGCAGCATTAGATTATGCAACGAGTCCAACAATGTGCAGATGTGTGTGTGCAGAGGTCCAGAGCTTGAATTACTGCGAGTAGAATGGAGCTGTGTAGGTGCATTGCAGATTTGGGTTTCCATGCCCAGAAACATTTCCCAGAAGGTGGTGTTTGGAATAATGGTCTCTGGGTGTGACGGAACAGCAGTGATCTTTGCTGAGCGCTCCTTACCTTACAGGACTTGGACAGGTCGCAGGCTGCAGCAGATGATTATTACAATTAGCTTTGCCACTACACAAGATAAACTAAAAAATATTATTTACATATTACATTAACAGAACCACGTCACCTGGCCTACTCAAAGCAAGCAGTCAGGTCTGTAACCCGAGATGTTAAATCACTGTTCGATAAGGATGGAAACCACAAATGGTATCGCAGCAGCCGTGTGAGTGACAGGTCATGTGGAATTTAACACGACAGGGGAAATAGGATGTGTTTCATGGGCTGGGGCTGTCTTTTTAAGACGGGCATGTGGGTAAACAGCCGGGGGGACCACGGACACATCCTGCTGGGTAGACAGCAGCTTTATTCACCAAAAACCTCAGTCACCCCCCCGGCCACCTTCCGAAAGTGTCCGCCGGCCATTTCCTAACAGGAAAAGCAGAATTCAGTGATGGAGAGTGCAGCAAATTGGGGGAAGCCTCATGTTGGCAGCCAGGGTGACGGCTGGGCTTCACACATTTTGAAGAATAACATCCGTTAGTGAGTAGTTTTGCACATGCGGTTAACTTTAAGTTGCACCAAGTTATTTGTGTTTGCTAAACTGCACAATCACAAGATGTTGTCCTGGTTCTCGGACAAACCTCTGAAATCTGTATTGTTTGCAAATGCATAAATCCTGGAATTCATATAACAGGATTTTCCCATGCGGTTCACGTTTAAGGCTCCTAGCTTTCAGCTCTCGATGGGTTTATATGCATCCTGAGTCAATTCTCATTTTCCGTATGTCTCATACCTGTCCCACTAGGCGACTATCCACTGCTGCTGCTTCTGAGGAACCTACGGCTTTAATTAACAGTCTAATGGATGGACCAGAGCCACGCCTATACAGATGCCCACTGCACCCTTCTGTATTTGAAGCAGCTGCTTCAGAAATGTCAAAACACTTAGCAAAAGCTGGGAGCGTGCTCAGGTGTAAATGCCCAAAGACTCTGGGTGCACGCTTTCAAAGGAACAATGGGCCATCTGAAGGCGGGGGCATGCCTCGCACTGAAAAGAGAGCCGGGGGAGGGCTAAGCCTCTGTCACGCGCTCCCCCCCCCCGCCCTCCCACCAGACACAAAGCCCGCCACTGCCAGCTGCCACTCCGCAAATGATGCCAGAGTCAATGGCAACTGTTGAATAGGGAGACGGGCTTCAAATGTGTCCGCACGCTTAATCTTTCGGGGTACTCTGTCACCAGCGCGTGCTCCCTCACCCCAAACAGGCCGCAGTGCTTCGCTACGCTGAAGCCGTACATCAGACTCGGTTCAGTAGGACACCCCAGGGCCGAGACCCCTGAAGGCGAACCACGCGTACACTGCCAGCGGGCATTGGGGGAGGGGGGTAGGGAAGTCAATTTGACTAATCCCCTCTCCACGGGAGAAGGGGGGGGGGTGGTGGAGGAGGTAGGGTGCGGTGGGGAAAAAGAGAAAAAAAACAAGTTTATTTTTCAATCTCAGTTACAAAAACAAAAAAAAAAAAAAATCAGACAAGAGAGTATCAACATCTCAGTGCCTCAGATCCTGTTTGTGAAGTGAGTGGGGAGAAAACTATACACACATCTGCTACATCCAGAGGAGAGACGCACGAGTATCGTCTGTGTTAGAAACAAAAACGTAGAGGAGAAGAGTAGGAACACATCTATTACATCCAGAGGAGAGACGCACGAGTATCGTCTGTGTTAGAAACAAAAACGTAGAGGAGAAGAGTAGGAACACATCTATTACATTCAGAGGAGAGACACATGAGTATCGTCTGTTATAGAAACAAACATTTTTAGGGGGGATTGACATACGACACACTACATTCACATAATTTATCGACATATGTGCAGTGCACAACAAAATTCTTCATCAGTCAAATCAGTCTGCACTCTTACACAGCCAGGCTAATGTTATGGAGAACTGGAGGGCTGCATCATACATGCGTAATCTTGTACATGTGAAGTTAATCCGTGACCAAGCACATGCAAACTGAAAAGACTATCTGATGCAGGCAGGAATCAGTACTATTTGTTGAGGTAACTGGGAATCATAAACTATACCATCATGTAACTCTGTGCTTTCCTTTAATGAACCCCTTACCCTGGGTATTTGGTTTTTATTCTTGTATGTTTGCCTGTTTCAGTGTTATGCATGTGTTTACCCAGAAGAAAACAAATAAACTTACCAGGAATGTACATCACTCATTTTAACATCCTGTCTGTTACTACCTGGGCTGTCCAGACAAAGCTATAAGCTGTCCTCCTAGTGTTTAACTGTCACAACTACATTTAAATGCACATGACGACAAGATGAAAAGCAGCCAGTTGTTCACACAGGTCCCTTCGGTCTTTTTATTGTTCATAACCATCTTGCCCATCTTCTGCCTCCCCTGGACATTTTGACTCAGTTTAATAATTAATGAGGCTACAGGCTTCCAGTCACAAAAAGGCTGGCAAGGCGAGCGGCCTCGCGTCAAGACAAAACCGACCAACACAAGCGACATCATCCCCAAATGGAGCTGTCCTTGTCGTGAAATTCATTAAACATTCACAAGCTGTCAAATGAGCTGTGGGTGGGGGTTGTCGCCATAAAACACATCCTTACTAACATGGAATGACTTCAAAATAATTCATTGGACTGTCACCCTAAGGCACCCCTTTCATCATTAGAAGAAAAAGAAAATTTTATGAAGACATCATATAGATCCGTATCACTTACGTATGCCATAGATTTTCCTGCCAAAAAAGGCAGTCCTTCTACAACATAGAATATGAAAAGCAGCTCAATTGACTCCGATTCTCCATTTTCCATGAAGTAGTACTGGTGGAGGAGGAAGGATTTTTCTGCAAATTGCTATTTGCAATAACTGTCTACATACTTCAGCCATGCACGGCTTTCAGCTTGACTGCCTCTGCTCACCGTCAGCACAGTCTGACTAGAGGTGGATCACTTTCTCAAGGGTTTTTTCACTATGAAGACATGAAACATTGACAGGACCTCTGCTAAGACCTACACCCAACACAGAAGACTCCGGCTACAGCAACGAGGAATATGAATGTTCTCCAATTTTAAGGCCTTACAGAGAGGAGAATTTTCATAGCTGACACGGAGACTGGCTTCCTCTATCCAAAGCAACCAACCTGTCAGGAGTCTCACAGATAAACAAGCTTTCATGTTATAACAGTACAAATCTTTTTGTTCCAGTTACTTAGAACTCATCATCCACCACAAAGGTTCAACAACCAAGCCTTCCTTTACTACACTTCATCATCTGATATCTTCTTTCTCTCCAAAACGTTTAATCCTCTTCAACCCATAACATCCTTTGGGACCTGAAGGCAACTCCTAGTCAGACACACGTGACCTTGGAGGCATGTTAGGGGTTAGTATCTGCTGGCAAGCTAATACCTACCCAAAAACAACAAACACGTCCTCCCTGGATAATAACAATCAGCTTCTTTTGAAAAACATCATGAACATACAGTCTGTCACAACATTCATTAAAGACACATTCATCAAATGTTTGGAAAAATGAACTACGTCAAAGCTATATACACACACATATACACACTATGTGTTTACAAATATTAGTGGAAAAAAATGGATTTTGAAGAGCTCAGTGAATTCAATTGTAGTACTGTCATAGGATGCCATCTTTGCAATAAGTCAGTTTGTGAAATTTTGTTTCTGATAAATATCCCACGGTCATCTGTAAGTGGTATTATTGCAAAGTGGAAGCATTTAGGAACAGAAACTCAGCCACGAAGCACAGCCACGTAAAGTAGCAGAGTGGGGTCACTGAGTGCTGAGACACATGGTGTGTAAAAGTCACCAGTGCTCTATTGACTCAATAACTGCAGAGCTTCCTCTGGCATTAACTCCAGAATATAAACTGTGCACCAGGAACTTCACGGAATAGGCTTCATGGAAAGATGGATGAGTCTGATGGATGAGTCTGGGTTTGGCAGATGCCAGGAGAACTTTACCTGCCTGACTGCATTGTGCCAACTGTAAAGTTTGGTGTTGGAAGGATAATGGTCTGGGGATGTTTTTCAGGGGTTAGGCTAGGCAGTGAAAGGAACTCTTAATGCTTCAGCATACTAAGGCATTTTGGACAATTCTACGCTTCCAAGTTTGTGGGAACAGTTTGGGGAGGCCTTTTTCTGTTCCAGCATGACTGTGCCCCAGTGGACAATGCAAGATCCATAAAGACATGGTTGATCACCTTTGGTATAAACTAGAATGGAGATTGTGAGCCAGGCCTTCAAGTCCGATATCAGTGTCTGACCTCATAAATGCTCTTCTAGATAAATGTGAAAAAATTCCCACAGACACACTTCAGACACAAAATCTTGTAGAAAGCCCCCCCAGAAGAGTGGCAGCTGTTATAGCTGCAAAGGGGGGACCAACCCTGTACTGATGCCTATGGATTTAGAATGGGATGTCATAAAAGATCTTGCCAGTGTAATGGGCAGGTGTCTCAATACTTTTGTCCAAATAGTGTATCCACATAAATACACACGCACACACACAGTGCTCACATAAAATCTTGAGAAGCTTGATTAATTATATAAAATAATGCTGCAAATGTATTGGCTTCATAACAAAAGTCTGTTGACAAGCAGTGTTTTACGTATCTGCCCATGTCCTCTGCAGGCTTTTTTTTATTGTCAGGTCTAATGTCCTAATGTGATGTGTATTTTTTGTAATGGAATGAACAAAGTAATGATTTTTGTTTTAAAACTAATACATTTGAAATGTTTTTATTGAATTAAGTAAGTATCCCAAGATATTCTGTGAGCACCGTATATAGCAGTGTTTGTCTTTAATTATTTGGCATAAACTGAATACAGACGACCTCCTGCTTGAGTGAAGGCTCCTTCCAGAGAGTCTCAAATGCCTCAAGCTATGAATTCAGAGAATCCTCTGGACTAGCTGATCAAGGTAGAGGAATCAGGCCAAGATGCAGACACTTGAAATGTGGGGACTTCACAGAGTCATGCTGCCCCAACAGCGGCTGACCCCCCCAGAGGGTCTGTGGGCCCCTTCGCAGGAAGGATCAGGAGACTATTGATCTATTAGTTTAAATTACCAAAACACATTAAACTGCATTATGAACCCTCAGAAACCAAACAATATATATACCAAACGATATACGACAAACAATATATATACCCTTTACCTGGCTGGAAGTCTGTCTCCAATGTTTTTTTTCTTTTTTATGACAAAGCTATAGAAGGTCATATTGTATACCTTAAAGGTATTTCACAATGATACATGGAGCGTCTGTAACTTTGCTGGTTGTCACATTATGTGTTTGATTTTGGATTTATATAAAACCTTTAAAACGCAAAATGCAAGTGTCTAATATAATTGTATCAATAATACCTAACCCATATGACCTGATTATTAATTATCTACTATGTCATCACAGTGGACCCAAAAACACACAAATATTTTTTTTTAAACTTTTAATCAAAGTCACACACATTTATACTGACATTTATTTCAAGGGCTAAAATGGTCATTGTAGATAGTGGACTAAATAAACAATGAAAAACAAAGATAAAATCATACTATTCATATTTATATATTTACTATAAAGTAAATGTGGTCAGATGTTCTCATTTTGTTTCTTGTTAATCTGTACAACTATGGTCCAGAAATGAGAAGGGCCTCACCCCCCCAAAAATCTCACCCTGGGGCCTATTATAAGAAGCTTATGCCTATATGTATAGGTCTGTAAACCTACGATTCACACTGATGCTAACCATACACTAATGCTAACTGCACACTGAGGCACACACTTCTGCTAACTGCACACTGATGCTAACCATACATACACTGATGCTGACTGCACACCGATGCTAACTGCACACCGATGCTAACCGCACACTGATGCTAACCGCACACTGATGCTAACTGCACACTGATGCTAATTGTACACTGATGCTAACCAGACAGTGATGCTAACCACACACTGATGCTAATTCCACTTCTTTCCCCTTGAATACAGTCTGGTGACAACTATGAATAAAGCAGCTGCAAATGCTACATGCTTGTTTATATTGGATGATAATCTCAGCATGAATAACCCCTTATCCGATCACAGAATGGTATCTAGGAGAGACTGTACCACAAACACTGGATCACTGCTGCGGCTTTGGTCTGGAGTGTAAGGGAGGCATTTTAGGGAGCTGCTCTGCTTCTCTCATCAAAGTCACAGCTACTTATCGCTGCCTCCCCAGTGTAAAGAAGGACAAGCCCCACAGAATACAGCCCAAAGGGAGCACGCCTCAAACACAGCCGTCCAGGCCTCAGGCTTCTCAATCAAATTGTTAAATATCCTTATTTCGGTGTGGGCTGCAGGAGATGAAAGGATATTTGAAAGTGTGGATTAAATTTATTGTGCCGGATTTTGACACCAGAACAATCAAGTGTATTGACACGCACTGTATTGCTCGGTACTATAAAACCATATATGTCCCCTGAGGCACAAGAATTATATTCAACAGTAACAAAAAAAACTTTTAATACAGTATGTCTCTTCAAGCGTTCCTAGAAATCTGTGTTATCATTGGTTAATGTGTATATTATATTATGTGTTATCATTGGTTAATGTGTATACATGGAGTTAATTCTCACTCTTTGCTTTGCCTGACTAAGGTTACACGCATGTTAAAAATGACATCCGTTCCCTAAGTCTGTCTCTAAGCTGACGAAATAATACTACAGTACATAATGACAATGATGATAATTATTATTATTATTATTATTATATAGAAATGATAAAAGTAACTAAATACGTTACTGTACTCGACCTCGAATCACAGAGCCACTGAAGCTGCACAATGTTTTCTTGAGTGTCACAAAGTGCCGCGTTTGTTATTATGCACCAGTGTACTTAACCTTCATTTTTAATATAATAGGCTTTATGGCAGTCCGTGTGCAAGTACGAGCTGTCTATAAGTCGGGACATTCCGGGAATCGCCTTTAACATCACCTGCATGACGGAGCCCCACAAGGTGATATCAATAACTCATGCATGAACACTTCTCCCTATTGACTATTGGCTACTATACTAGGAGCCAATGAGATTCTTTCGGATTCGTACGTACCCCTTTCCACTGTCCCGCACAAGTTCTATGTGAAAAGTTCAAGTTCTAAGCTTGAACTAACAAGGTCGGACCTGCCACACAGAGCATGAGAACAGCATCCGGAAACGTAACAATGTCTGCGACGTGCAGTTTTGCTTTTGAGTACATTTCCTCGGGACTACGCGCTGGTGGTCTGTGAGTCCTTTAAAGTGTAAAAGGGAAACCCACTAAGGATAGTTAATTGACTGGGCTTCTTTAAAGAGGGCATTAACTTAATCACACATTTTAATTGAGCCATTTGCTTATATGTGCACACAAGCACTTTACAATATTACTTAAGGCTTATTAAAGTAAAATGATCTTTTTATAATGTGTGTATAGGGGTCGTTAATCCAAATGAAAAGGCCTGGGGAGGTATGCCTGCGCACCGGCGAGGAGGCCAGCTTCTGTGGCTCTTAGCTCCGATCTCGGGCTCACGCTCACGTTCCGGCCATATTCCTAATTAATCAGGTGCAGAGGCACCATTACAAGTATAAGTACAAGAGAGCCATAAAGCCCATTAGCGTAGCTGGGAACGGCGGTTAACGGCCACGGGAACCAGGGGAGGGACTGGTGTGGGAGCCCACAGGCACCAAATAAATTCAAAGGGGGGTGGGGTCGGGGGTAGCCATCGCGCCCCCCCATGTAGTTATCCATCCTGCCCAGCGAAAGGGAAAACCGCTCCGGGACTAAACAAACAGAGCGACAGGATGGGATTACGCTCATCGATTTCTGACGTGGAAGCATGTCTTCCGCTCTCGGCTGTTCCTGAACGCGGTCAGAGCAGGTGACTGCTGTATATGGGTAGAGCATTAGTGAAGCAGGAGCCCCGTTCAGCGATGGGGAGGCACACCGCCCTCTCGAACACGGAAGTGCTTTCCAACCTGAGATCATGCTGAGGAAACATCCCAGTGGTCCTTATTCCACTGGGGCAATTCAATCACATCCAAGGTGCATGTCACACAATCCCATTACTGCAATATTGCCAATACAAATGACTTTTGCTTGTTAAAGCATATCTAAAATACGAATAATCCTTGACACGCTGTAATCCCACCAGAGAAATGTGTAGCTAAATTAACATACAGCCATTTGGGCAAATATTCAGCATTTTAAGAGCATGCTGATGGCAAAGGATGATTGTGCAGAGTCGTAAATTTATTTCAAAAATAAAAACATGAAATATTTTGAGCAGCTGGTTTCACAGACAGAGCTAGGATTCAAGCAGACATCATGCACTGAGAACGCTGGTATTCAAGCAGAATTCAAGCGATCCTCGAGGGCCAGACCTTTCTCACAATCAATGGTCAATTTAGGCATGGAAATAAAAGCTGTACCTTGTTTCAGGGACAAAAAGGACATACAAGGGACAGAGAAACAATTTAAATATGTGCGAAGGGAGATAATTCACCCTCATGGAAACTTGGGCTTTTTCTTCACATCTTAAAGACACGGGTGGGCAGACTGGCAAGAACAAGAGGCCAGTATTGATTTTCGCTGTTACCACTGTCTGCGCAGCATACCAGCGGCAGTCAGAGATTGCAGCATTCTCAGCCCCCGCCTGGTTCTCCATGCAGACGGGAGCCGCGCTTTTATAAATCAACAGCTTTGGGATAAATCTGGTATCACTATAAAATCTTTGTTTTGGGAAGGGGGGGGGGGCTGTTTTCACATTCTCCTACCAATTATTAAGCCCAAATTCTGTATTAGGGATGTGTGTGGATTTGGGGGGGGGGGGGCATTCATTGGATGGTGACCGCAGTCACAGCAAAAACCAACCCCCCCATATGGCCGTGAGAAAGTGTCTGCCACTGTAGGTGGGCATCGGAGTGGCAGGAACAGGACGGGCAAGCAGCACGAAGCCAGTACACAGCAGGGCCTTAAACGGTGACAGGAAGCTGCGCGGGGGACCAAATGGGAGTGGTGTGATGCGACCAGTAAGATGTGACGCAGAATCCACAAAGAACACCAACACAGCACATTTATATACAAAGCAGCTTTAACAGCAAAACAAAAAAGACAGTAATATGATTAAGGGAATACATAGTTTTAACTGAAGAATCTGGTTACAAATTCCATAAAGTCATTTTTGTTTTGTCTTGTGAAAAATTCATTCAATAACCTTTTATGCAAATTGAAAAAGATTTATATAAATATTTATTTTTTGGTTTTCAAAAATGTCATTTGAAATCATGATTTCATTATCATGATTGTTTTTATTAATCTTTTTATAATATTCCTTGGCAATCCCTTTAATGACTGGTGTTGTGACTAATATCTGCAAAATACTGATTACATTCCCAGTATGACCAGTTCAGCATTGACATAGAGGTCACAGATGGGGTCAGCTGAACGACACCCATCAGCTGTAATTCCCCTGACACCCTGCGCATTTACAGCCAGGAGGTCAGCACAGGCAGCCTACTCTCCAGCCAGCCAATGAGGAGGCAGGTAGCCCAGCCAATGAGAATCCAGCCCAGTTCTGATGGCTGAGGGGACCAGCAGAGTGTCAGGGATTAATAGCAGTGTGACTTTTGGGATGGACTGATTACATGTGAGCACACGTTCTCGGCGTTATGCTTTGGGGTGTGTGTGTGTGCGTGAAAGGGCTCTGAGTAGCAGTGAATACATGTGTGAGTGTGTGGGTAGGGTGGTGGGGGGGCAGGTTCCTGTGTCTTTGTGTGTGAGAGGCGGGTGGGCGAGGCCTTGACTGAGCTTGCTGAAAGTCTAGGATCAATTATTTCGGCACCCCCACACCCCCTGAACCCTCACTCTCAACGCCATGACATCCACCTGCAGGCGCCCCCTGGGGGACGGTCCCTTGCGACACGACAACGGATGACAGAAGAAAAACATCTAACCAGAAGCTACACGCTCTCTGCGCAGCAAAACCAGTTATGAGACAAAGGCCCTAGATAAAGGGCGTACGAGGATTTAAGGAGAAACTCCATGGCTGTCCTGCCTAACGGAGGAGGAGCCCCATTCTGCCCTTTTTTAAATCCTGGCTCCAAGCGATTCCTTAACGGTCATGAAATCAATAGCAAATCCAGCAGCTTTGGTGAGGACATAGCCGTCCACCGAGCAACAGCAGATATCCAAGTGACTATCCAGTTATCAACAGAAGAGGATAACAGTGTTTAATCTAAAGATGATTAATAATGTGGGTTTTACTCTCACATCTTTTTTGCTTGGCTGATTTTAGCAGCAATGACCAAACATGGGATACTCCAAGAGCTAAGAAACATGGCCGTCCACACTGAGCTTCACAGGAACATCCTCCATGTCAGACGTCGTAAACCTCACCGAAATACGCGCAGCGGTGACTGGCCTTCCCGTGAAAGGCAGAGCCTCCTTTGTGCTGCAGTCAGGCCTGGTTGCCGAGCCAGCATGGCACCAGTCACAGAGAGACCCTCAAACACATCAGAGCATGAAGACTGAAGACGCCTTGGGATCGGAAGTGTATGCGATATTGAAGCTCCTGGACGCACTGGCATGTCAGCGGAGATTGATGATGTTGGTGTCAGGGTAACACAGTGACAGGCCTACGGGGCTTGGGTGGGGGGGGGCAGGGGAGGCAGCACTGACCACTCTGACCTCCGACCTTGACCTCAGCACCAACACGGTTCCCTTCCCCCCGCATATAAAAAGGCCACAAAAGGGAATTATCAGCGTGGCCACGCTCAGCTACTTAATACGTCATTAATATGCCTCTCAAACACATTATCCTTGCGATGCTTTGTTCATTTCTTCAAGCCCCCCTTCTCCACCTATCTATTTCCCACTAATGATTACATAAGAATCCAGGGTATCAATTAAGTGACAAAAACAATGCAAGCGGAGAGAGAGAGGCTCTCGCTGCAGCACACATGAGGAAGAGTGTGAATAACCGGCTCACAACACGGCATTGATACAACGAACAAAGAATGGCTCCGCTCCCCAAACCCTTTCACAGATGGACATCTCAGGACTCGATGCACCCCCACCCTCAGTCGGTGACATAAAGTCCCCCCATTAATCTGTGGGTAAAGAACGAGTTCAGAATGAGTTTACGCAGAAGCCAGAAGAGTCCACTGACCACACACATCTCCACGGGATGCAGATGTCCTCTGCATTTCGCAAGGTTTCATTTTACAAGCGACACTCACATCCCACAAGGTGGAGGAGGCCCAGCTTCAGATTCCTCCTGTGCCTATTTCAATGCGGCGCTGATAGTCAGGGCCCAGAAATTGATGGTGCTCAACCAATCCCTCCCCCCACATAGGAACAGAGCCCTGCACCTCCCTCGCACCGAGGAGAGGGGAGGTGAGACTGACATTAAATCATATGCCGGCATTGATTAACTGATTAGCTTACGCAGCTTTACTGCGAGCCACTGTAAATGTCGCGTTTAAACCGGCTGGTATTTCATATAAATCTGATTAAAGTATTTGCTTGGTAAAAAGAAATTGCCTATGTCAAATAGGTAGAACACGGCCATTAGCGATTACTCAGCAATTAAGAGGTTTGTAGATGGCTAAATTGCACAAAGCCATGCATGAACAAACAGTCTGCTACCTCCCCTGAGCCAATAAACCGAATCAATTCAGATAATAGGCCTGCACGATAAGACATTGCAGTATTTTGTCGGAACACCTTGAATCAAAGTGGTTACTGCGTTTGGTGGATGATTTTTTTGGCAAAATACTACCGAAGACCAACAAACAACAGTAGGAACTTGAGACTCTGAGGAGGTGAGCTTCCATGGTGGCTGGCTTCGCGCTAACAAGCTCTGCCAGGGAGTCTCTGAAGGAATGCAACCGTTACGCAAGTCTTAAGACAAGCAAGATGGCCGAAATCATAAGATCAGAACTACCCAGTCTCAGTATCTTTGAGATTCTGGTCCGCTGGAGTGAATGTGAAATGATTAACGACACTTGAAGAATAAATTTAAGCACCCAGAAGCCCCCCCTCCACATCCCCAGCGAAACATACGCAAAGGCTACGGGACCCCAGGCACCGCCAGTGGCCTGGGATGTAAGGACTCGCTTTGCATACATTAACAGCTGGTCCCCAGACAGCCACTCGATAGGGAATTTCCGGAAACATGCGGCGGGCTGAGCCAGCGCGCCGAGTGACCCTTAAACACGATGGGCGACTGCACCGATCCAGGGAGGCTCAGGAAGTACTTAATGGCTAAATAGGGGGGCCCCAATTAAACCTTATCGTACTAACATTCAAATGTTAGTCATAACAAATGGCCAGATAAGCTGGGGAAAGCAATGACTCTTATCAGCAGAGCCTCCAGCTGCTGCACGCCATAACCATGATAATTATCCAGCGCTTTGACGTCCATCCTGCCGTCCTGCCAGACACCATTATCCTTATTTTAAAAACACGATGGCTGACATCGACTATTTCGACGACTGTCGAGTACATTTAAATATCAGAAAGGGTCTGCATGGTTTCTTGGATGAAAATGCTGCGCTTAGAGGCTGTTTTTTCCTCATTACACAGGACTGACGACAGCAGCAGTCAAGGCAGGATGAACAAGTCAGCGCAGTGACCACTGCATACATGCTCCACTGCATACATGGCCCACTGCATACATGCCCTATTGCATACATACCCCACTGCATACATGGCCCACTGCATACATGCTCCACTGCATACATGCTCTATTGCATACATACCCCACTGCATACATGGGCACTGCAAACATGCCCCAGAAGGACTGAAAGGAAAATCCGAGCTCTGCTCCATGAGAAGCCAGAACACTCGCTCTAATGCTACAGTGTCACATTTCCCTGCAGAGGTATTTTCATGGTGTATTATGCTGTCCATTTCCCCAGCTTACAATAACATTTTAGCTCTGATTTTTTTCACCTAGAGGTCTAATAGATCCAGGAGGAGTCAGAACACTATTTAGAGCAAGAATAACACCCAAGGGCCATGTCCTCTGCCGCACTCATCCTGCTAGCATTTAGCCACGCTAATTAAGCGCACAGCACTCGAGGGCCGCGTTACACCTTCCATACTCCCGCACAGGAATATCAGCACTTTTACTCACTGCCAGAAAGTCACCACCCAGCTGCGGGAGTCACACGTCAGCAATTAAATGCAACTTAATTACAGCAACTGAACTTCACATAGCATTTCGCCATCGCATCTGCGGGTCGAATCCACACAGATCCACCTTTCTGTTCCCATGGCAACCAGTCACGGACACACACGGTGCGGCACCCGCCCACTGATATTGGCGGCATCGTTAATGGGCATAAGGGAAGAGTGTGAGCGTGTCGAGTAACCAGGCGCCGTGGAGCGTCCTACTGGACGTGGTCTTGATAATACCAGCCAGCCCTGCTCGATGGTAACCAGGCAAACGGTAAGCTGAAGGATACGACAGGATGCTCTGGACCACTCCAGAGTGCCTCCACCCCCGTTAGGCCCAGTCACCCCACCCCAGCGGGCGGGTTCGAATCAGACATGCCTGCCCAGCCGCAGAGGCTCCCGGGGCAGCTGCAGGCAGGGATGAAACCTTCATCTGCTTCCCGTAAGTCTAATCAGCAAAATCCAGGCACACAGGGAAGCTCCATCTCCTCTCTAATCCGAAATTCACCAACCAGGGAATGGTTTTCCTTAAAAAAAAAACGGGGGAGGCACAAATAAAAAGTCAGAAGGCCAAACTATCCTGGCAGGTGGGAGTAAATCAGCTGTAAACACAGCCCCCACCAGCCTTGGGCTGCAGTCGGACAGGACGACGGATAGCTGCGGAGGAGAGCGGGTACATCACCACCAAAAGGCCCCATCTGGGATCCCGGTGACCTTGTGCAACACTTCGGCCTGACATCCCTATTGATCAGGCGCAGAAGAAAAGGCCACGTGTGCCAGCCATTGTCTTCCCGTAAAGGAAGATGGAATCGCAGCCCCACGCGTGCTGCCACCTCTGCTGACAAGTCCCCCCCCCCCCATCACGAGGAACCGTCTCGACACGACGAGCAAGCGGCACGGAATATAGGCTGTGGAACGGCAGCGTGAAACACGTGCTGGTGAAATGCAGAAGGTGTGAGCCACCTCCTCAGATTCATGGGGATAGTCGCTATAAGACACAGAAACACATCAACAGAGGAGAATACAGACAGAGAGAGACACGAGGTTCACTCTAAGGGCCGTGCCGTTCTCCTCCATTATTTTCTTGAGATCCAGCAGCCACATAGTGCTGACAGTTTAACAGCAGAGGGAAGGGGGCATATCTGTTACAGACACATAGTTTACAGCAGCTGATGTCATGCAGTTCGGGTGAGAAGGAACCAAGGAGCAAAGTGATTTCTTAAAAATCTCATTCACAATCAGATCCCCTCAGACTGCAGAAAACATGGTCAGAATTAGAGCGTCGTCAGTGTACTGAGGGCCTGGTGAGTGCTGACTCCATACCGGGGTGGTCTTCCGGCTACAAAGTTCTAACCGAAACTCAGCATACTATGAGATCTGTAAGAATACAGCACAAATCTGTTTTGGGGGAAGTGGGACGTGGTGTTCCTGAATGCTACTTCACAAGCGCCTCCTGCTGGACAGTCAGGAGTGTGCAGGTGTTGAAGATTGCGCAGAGATGTGTGAATTACAAAAGTAGCCTCTGCAAATGCATGCTCTTCATGGAAGGAGGAGGGGGTTATTATTTCTAAACAGCCAAACTTCAAATCTGAAGAAACTGAAGTCATACCGTGTTTTAGCACCCTGTAGCTCCATTTTTTTGCGGAGAAAAAAATGCACTCTAGCTGCCAAATAAAAGCTGGATTGGCATCCTTCCAAGGAGCAGAGCCCTAAGCGATGCTGCTGCCTTTCTGAGCCTGGTTCCAGCCTGGGTCTTGGCCCAGCTGCCTGACAGCTGCCCAGTCCTGCGGGGCTAATCTTGTCGCTCCCTCCCCTGCTGCTCTGCTGAAAAGCCCCAGGCTTCCAAACTGCAGGCAGGCCTCAGAGCCGCTGCTGCCCCCCCGCTTTCTCTTTTTCAAACCCATTTTTATTGGGCCTTTGATTGTGTGAAACGTGGTGCAATTATTCTTTAACAAATGAGCCAAAAGTTTTATACCTGCGCTTGGAAATGGCCGCAGCCCTTCAATGCGACCCACCTGTCAGCCAGCTGCTCCAACCGCGACCACCCATCGGAGGGGAGATCGGCCATTTACCCGCCAGCAGCCAGGAGCCGGCAAGTCTCAGAAGTGAGGAGAGAATTATCCAGACCATGGCAAGCTCTGTCACTGTCTTGTGCAGGATAATATTCACATAAAATATTGCAGCACCGGTGGGGCGCATGTCCCAGCATGCCCCACGAGCAGTTGTAATTCGCCCTTGTTGTGTTGTTGTTAATGGCTATATTTCCTTACTGTCGTGCATCTTACAGTTCGGCGTCGGATAACCTTGCGTTTCCTGTGTGTAACTGGTTTGGTGCTCGATAAAGAGCGTGTTCTCCCCAGCATACAAGTCTCTGTGTTTCTCTCTGTCCATCCGACGCCACAATGTGTTTTTATTATCTCCTGATAAATGTAACATTTCCCGATAAAATGAAATTAAACTCATTTGCTTCTTTGAAGCGTGTCACAGCATTGCATAAAAGGCAACAGCAGTTAAAGAATGAAGAGGCAATTTAGTCATTTTACAAGGGAAACACTCTTGGTATGTTCTATTGGTATATTTACCTAATTTCACCTACAGATTCCTGCATAGTAGTGATAAAAATCTAGAATGGATAGAGTCAGGCAAGCTGTACCCCTTAAATTCACCGCAAGCTTATAAAATCTCAAATAAACGTACCATTCAAACAGCTGGGAACGTAACGCTGACTCTCTTGTGGTATTGATGCCCCATCTAGTGGCAAAGAGACAGAATTACAAGACCAGACACTACAGCATTGTACTGAGCAACTGCACGAGGAACTCGTCAGCTATATTACAGATTTTTTAATTGATATTTTTAATGTATTTTATATTTGTAAATATTTGTGCTCAATTATTAACAATTAACTTTTAGATCAATGTGTAGGCCTACTTTAAAATATAAACATTTTGGTATGTCATTTTTTCGTTCTACTTTTTAATATGGAAATTTCTTTGTTCTGCCTGTAGACTGAACCAAAACTGAGTTTAAACTTTAAAAAGTACAGGTCGTCGTCGACTAACAATTGCGATCGGTTCAGACCGAGCAGTCGTAAGTCGATTTGGTTGTAAGTCGGCCCTTTATTTTAAAGCCGAAAATTAGCATATGTATAATATACTGTATCATAAAATTATATAATGTTTAAGTCTTAATATTGTTTGGTGTTTAAAACTTTTTTATCACCTTTCTCTCGCGGGGATAGTAGCGCTGCCTTCAGTCGGGGCGGAAACTGTTTTATACACTCACGCGGGGCGGCAGTCGCGCGGCAAGAAGCGGCGCAGTCGTAAAGTCGATCGGTCATAAGCCACAAAAGTTGTAGGTCGATCTGTACCTGCTGGAGTGGGGAGTGCTGCAGGAGTCACCAAGGCAACGAGTTACGCACCAGAACCATCGCGACTGTACCTTCTGTAAAAAGGAAATAGGCATTCTGCATGATTGGGTGGGTAGGATACGACTGACCACTCGCAGTAGACAGCATGTTTATATTTTTATCTATATAACAATACTGTGTAAATTGTCAGCTTACCTCTGTAACCTAGTTTAGTTACTTTTTAAATTCGAGTTTGACCGATTTTGGAAGAACGGCATTTAATTTTTATGCATTTTGGAAATTGAATAATCTGCAGAGAACATAAATTTTGCCATATTTATGTCCATTGACGTCCATGTGGGCCATATTAATGTCCATTGAATTCATCTTAAAGAATGTGTTGAAGGAGACGCACTTCAATGTGTTTAAATATCTGTGTTTGTGGATTTTTCTTATATATCTTGTGTTTTAACATGGTATAAGCTTGTATGGCTGCTACCTTGGCCTGATGTCTTATAAAAGAGACTGTAATCTCGATGGGACTTCCTGGTAAAATAAAGGTATATATATAAAAAAAAATAGGACACATTTTATTAAGTACGCTGGGCAAGTATGAGGTAGGACCCATATTATTAGGGAGACCAAGCTAGTACTGGGTAGGACATTTTGACAAGTAGACAAGTTGTTCAATCTGAGTAGCCTTTTTACAATCCACTTTCACTTAGCAGTTATATTTGCACTTGTGTCCTTCATAATAGCTTTTAACAAGTATGGCCATTCTCCTCTGATCTCTCTCTCCCTAAGAAGGTATTTTCCCTTACAGATATGCTGCTACCTGGATGTTATTTGTTTATGCCATTATTCTCTGTAAGCTTTAGACACTTTGGACAGTTTGAAAATCTCAGGAACCACCAGCACATTCAGTACAGTTGAAGAAAAGCACTTTGTTGAGTGGAGGAGCAGGCTGTGTGTGTTTGTGAGGTACACGATGGCCCCCATGTTCTGAAGCCGTTAAACCAAACGGGTGCTACTCAGACTGTTTTTACAATCATGAAATGGTAACTGCCTTTGTTTTGATACATAGCATTTCATTCCCTGAAAGAGCACTTTGAAAAAGAATTTGAAAGCTACGGACCTCAGCACCATGAAGGTGCCTGGACTGGGTTACTGGACCCTCCCTCTCCGCTATGTAGGTTTTCTGGCTTCCCCATGTCACATTGTCTGAGGTCTTTCTAGAAATATGGCTGAATAGGTAAGTCGCTCAAAGGGATTTTGTGCTGCTTTTGTCTTACATTGTTGTCAAGCTCATGTTTGTGATCCTCCGGAGATCAGAGACCTACACTAGCTGGAATCCCCTGCTTGCCAGCTGGGGGCACTTCGAGCCGAGACAGTTCCTTGCGGACGTCACACGGAAGGAAAAGAGCCTGCAGGAGCTCCTGGAATGTAGGAACAGAGATGCTGAGACAGGGCTGGGGAGGGTGGTCTGGGGCGCTGCCTGGCACAGTCTGAGGTATGGGGCCTGGTCTCTTGTTCCCCCCCTCTACTACTCTGCTATTTGTTCCTTCCTCTTCCCCGCCCCTGTGCCCAGCTCCGCCCCTGTGCCCATCTCCGCCCCTGTGCCCAGCTCTGCCCCTGTTCCCAGCTCCGCCCTAGGCCACGGCCCTCACTGGTTCGATGCTACATCACCAGCTAAATCTTCTTTCCCTTTCCTGCACTCTTGCACGCTGAGGTGCTCTTAAAAGTTCTCTTATTAGTTACCTTTCATTTATCTTCTGAAGGTCCTCCTGCCTCAGTTCTTTCCTCACAAACACTCAAGAGCCATTTATCTCTAAAAAGATGGTGGCGTGTGAAAGGCAGGCTCCCCCAACCCTCCGCAAGGTCACACGTCTGCGTTTGGTGGGACACAGGGTGGACATCCACACCAGTGCCCCTCATATCCCTGATATGAGCTATAACACTGTAGCAGGAAAGCACATCTATACTTTTCTTTTGCTGACAGGTTTTACTCCTGCCTTGTCTCCTAAATGCCAGCTCTACTTTTACAGAATATTGCGGTTTTTCCTCATCGTGATGCTCTGTCTGACTAACTGGAGCTGCATGCCATCATCGATCAAACTTTCAGTCCTCTCTAGGGTTGCTACTCTTAATCCACAGCGGGGGATGGGGGTGGGGGGGATTCAATTGCACTGTCCAAAAATGTTGTACAAATCACATCCCATATTTAAACAGTACATAGCATTTTGTGTTTCAGCACAAGATGATCCCATGATATACTGATAAACTGTGCACTAATCGACACATTGCTCTAAAGAGTTAACTGACATGTTGCCTTTACACAACAAAACAACCAGTACAGCATATACACAGGATTAGCCACAATCAACAAGAACAGTGTTTACAATTATTTTAAAATGATTTTCTCATTTTTTTTTAAATACAACTCTTGGCTCTTTCGCTTAGAATAGGCCTATGCCAATACCTGGTTCACACACCAAAAAGGATGTTCACCAATATTGGTGAACGAGTGCGTTTATCTTCCCTGACAGTTGAACTCACATTCTGAGTGTTAGATGTGTGAATCATCCTTGGGTGTAGAAAATGCGCAGGCAGGAGTAATCGGGAGGTCCAGGACTGGGGTGGGTTTAAAATGGTTCATATTCCATAACCATCCAACTACTAAAAATAAAGTGATGAGAAATACATTAAAGTCTATTAACTAAGTGAGGCAGAAAATGTTTTGTTTCACTGGAGTTCCTTTTAACAACCTAAGGGTGAGGCTGTTTTGTACAATATACCTTATCAGACGTTTTTCTAAACCACCACTCGTGTCGTTGATGTGATGATGCATTGTATTAAAAAGATATTTTATTTGATATAAAACCAGGTGTCTTCTGGGTTCTCCAGTTTCCCTTCACAGTCCACAAATGTGCTAAGGTGAACTGGATTTGCCAGATTGGTCACAGGTCTGAATGTGTGTGTGACTGGTTTGAGTGGCCTAAGAGAGGTTGACGCCCCACCCTGGGTTATTCTCTGCTTTGTCGCCAACCCCCGCAACCCTGAAGAGAACAAGCAGGTACTGTATGGAAAATCTGTGGATGGATGGTCCCAGTTATTTTACCTTGGTTTTATTATAATCATTGTATTTCAGGAAAGCATGTGCCTGTAGAAAACTGTTAAAAACAATTTTTTCTCAGCATCGCCTTCTAAACACGGTCTCACCTGGTTAGCAGGCTCCAGTACAGGCTTAACAGGAATGCATCCATTCCAGCCAGCTGACCAAAGCTGGGTAACCCTGCCTTAAGGTAGCATTTTTTGACAAGGAAGCACAAATCGATAGACATTCTGTCAAGGATCCTGCTATGGTAGCAAAATTTGAAAAGGCAGCATTTTTCTACCCAATGAATATCGAATACCACAGTAACAGTAGAAACACAAGGAAATGCAGAAATGAAGATTGAATGAAATTCCAAAGGGAAATATATAGATCAGTTTGCAGCACATGTCAGGGACTCTGAAAACTAATTGCCTTAATTGTACTGCAGGTGTAAAAATCAAATGAATGAAACACTCTCCCTGTGTATTCTGCCTCAAACCATTCATTGTGAAGATCTAATGGGTTTAAGACTAATTATCTGCTAAATATGCAAAGATAAACGTGGGAGAGAGACACCTGTGGCTCTGAATGAGGAAGCAGACAGCCTCCTGTTCTGTAACAGGAAATCTGACAAAGAATTAGTGTTTTTTTTTCCATCCATTTTCCAACCCGCTTAACCCTATTGGGTCACAGGGGGTCCGGAGCCTATTCCAGAAGCAACGGGCACAAGGCTGGGAACAACCCTGTACAGGGGGCCAGCCCATCGCAGGGCACAACCACACACCATTCACCCCTATGGGTAATTTATCAACTCCAATCAGCATGTCTTTGGACTGTGGGGGGAAACCAGAGTAAATCCCACGACGTCATGAGGAAAACATGCAAACTCCACACACATGTAACCCAGGCGGAGACTCAAACCCGGGCCCCAGAGGTGTGAGGCAACAGTGCTGACCACTGCACCACCATGCCGCCCCCCTTTTTAAAAAATTATTATCATTATTATTATTATTATTGGGACCTGGAGCAGAATAGTGGCTGGCTGCCTGGCCGTTAATCACTGCACCAAGGCAGTGCAGACATGATGTTTCATTATGGCGAGGTTGGACATTCAGAGGGGAATGTGGGCATTTGTATTCTCCTTTCCTGCATAACTTCTTTGCTCCATCTCCAAATGATGATTTGGATGGAGAGAATTTTACATGAATCTTCTTATGACCCTCTGATCTCCAATTCACCCGTGGTACTATGTTAATATTGAAGGACTTTTTCGATATGACAACTTGTTGAATAGCTCATTTTAGCAGTAAAATTGTAAAGAATGGATTGTCTTTTTCCATTTCACCAATAGGGGGCACTGTTATACCTTTACTATGAAGCGCATATGGGTCCGTCGTACGCCTTCCCTAGATTCACGTTGCCAATTCATTCCTAAAGAAATCCCTGTAAATCGAAAAAAACATAAATCAATATCCTTCGATTGGCTGAGATTGTAATATAGAAAGTCTTGCAATGCTTTTTAAAAATATTCTTTGACTGAAAAGCACCATGCTATCTTACTGATCCAAATTCAGTTATGCTTCATCGCGTCTGCATAAAAATAGGATCTTAAGGTACGTTACTACACCATTAAGGACAGAAATCCTGTCCTTTTTCAGGAGGTTGCTGTCAGTCAGTAATAATACAGAGTCTGACAAGGCATCCAGTCAGGAAGCATGAATATTCTTCCACCGCCGATGACAAATAAAGCTTACAGGCACAGTGTGGTCTGACAGGAAGCTTTAGAAAACTCTGATGTGTCTTGTGACAGGTCTTCCTTTGACAGTGGGTGTCTGCAGTTCAAGCGCAGTTTACACACACCTACATGTAAATTAAAAATCAGCAACAGCAGCTCCCTGTTTTGTACTCGCTTGCCCTGCTTAAGCTGTATCCTGCCGTGTTCATAATATAAACCTGTCCCGTAATCGGCTTTATAAATGTGATCTTGTTTCCTGCCGTGCCACACGTTCGCGTGGCACACGGACTGCGGTTCCCGTACTGAGGACTCGGTTGCATCATGGACTGTGCCAGTTAAATGCAGGGGGACAGGCGCTTGGTCCGGTGGTGGTTACCATGGAGACAGCAGGTTGTCGAGGGGCCTCCCTTGTACTGCTGCTCATTGTAGTATCCTGGGCAGGAGACAGAGCCAATATACTGACCGGCTCACTAAACCAAACAGACCGTAAGCAAGCTTTGCTCACAGCTGGTGTCACTGAACATCTGCTTTAAGACGGGGGGGGTATCAGTCCAAAGAACTTTATGAGCAGAGTTACAGCCTTCTTCAGATCCATCGTCATTTCTAGGATTCTAGGAGGAACTGGAGTTTTGACTTCGTCTTATCTCGGAGGCTGCAGAACACCATAAAATGAAGTGGCCACTCTGTTATTATGTTGGTGTTTAGCTGGGATCTTACTGGGTGAAAGATCGTGACTCTGGAAACTGCCTTTAACCTTCTGGACACAAAAAAGAGTCACTCTCACACCTTCTGCAACAGATTGACATCTGTTTAGTGCCGCCCCCTGCAGGATGCTGAAATCAATGAGCAGCAGGGCATCTCCTATCTGAATGAGCCAGATAGATGGCAGGCCGCCTCCTCTGTGGTGCCCAAACACTGAAATTGCATTTACTTGTTGAATTTGCTTGTTGTACCTGGTCCATGCAGTAAAGGACCATTCTCCGATGTCCTTACAGAACACGACACCGAAGTGGTCCATAGGCTGAATCACAAGTAGCACCTGTGTGTGTGTGTAGGTGTGTGTGTGGATGTAAGTACGTGCATGTGTGTGTGATTTGTGTGTGTGTGTATTCTCTACCCTCTGAATACATACAGCTCTTGCTGGGGGAGGCCCAACCCTCAGTCATTTTAACAATCATCTGGAGGTTTTATATTCCGAAGTCTCAGGATAATAATACATTAACCAAATTCTGCAGCTGATTAAGCCAAGATCTGCAGATCTTTCAGTTTCTATTCTCAGTCCCTGGTTGTTCTGGACTGTCTGCCTGAGACACAATACTCTTACAGTACTCTTACACAACATCTCCTCAAAGCTTCTTTCTGTTTTTACTGCTGATTGCAAACCTGTATCTTCCGGTATTTTCCATGACTCCTTACACCTTTATCCTGTCTAGCAAAATCTAGAAAGAAATCCTGCCTCCAAGGATGTAGTACGGAGTCTGATATTAGGAGACACAACTTAATAATTTAAATGCAAAGGTCTGTTTTTTGGGGAGGGTGAATGAAGTCAAATTAAACATTGGGGGACGTGTCTCCCATGCCCTCCTGGTTCCAAGGCCTCTGGGTAACTGATGATAACCTGCATAGCCGGATAAGTTCACAGTGACACATTATTTTCAGCCTTTGTATGCTTGCTTTTGTACAGTTTTTGAGAAAAGATCGCAAACCCTTTACAATGACTGTCATTTGAATCTTAATACTATTGTATATTTTTATATTTCAGAAAGAGCACAATTTTGACCTATCTGATCTATGATTTAATCTTCATCCTAACAATTGGTACATGTAACAAGACAAAGATTCATCCGTCTTCCATATACTTACCGAGTACCAGGTCAGATGGAGCCTGTCTCTATCAGCATACAGTAGGGCTCAATGCTGGGCACATCCTGGATGGATTACACGCAGACAGAAAGCCAGCACAGGATTTACACCCTCTGTCTTGCAGGTGGGAGGCAATAGTGCTACTCATTGAGACACAATGTCACTCTATGTAAGGGTGCAATTTTATGCATTTTTATGCATTGTGTATTTTTTCCTGTTGTCATTGAAGAAAAAGAGCCAACAGACACTATCGTTGTGTGAGGTGTCAGTAAGCAGCAGACATGTGCTGTACATGTCGCTCAGTCCCACACAGCGGCCTGGAGGTGTCACCCCCCGCTGCTTCTCAGAGATGCTTCAGCTCATTAACGTTCTGGGCTGTTTTGTGTGAGCTGCTGCCATCTCTGCCACTCGCCGCAGCATTTCTACAGCGCGTTTTGCGGTAAATGCACCATCTGCTGCTGACTTGCATTTGCGCAGAAAAGCATCTGCCCACTCCTCCACCCATCTATCCACTCCTCCACCCATCCATCCAGACACCTCCACCCATCCATCCAGACACCTCCACCCATCTATCCACACCTCCACCCATCCATCCAGACACCTCCACCCATCTATCCACTCCTCCACCCATCCATCCAGACACCTCCACCCATCCATCCAGACACCTCCACCCATCTATCCACACCTCCACCCATCCATCCAGACACCTCCACCCATCTATCCACTCCTCCACCCATCCATCCAGACACCTCCACCCATCTATCCAGACACCTCCAACCACTTGTCCGGGGCAAGGTTGTTAAGGAACTGTATTCTGTCTCTGGAAAAACAGAGTGCAAGGCAGGGGGACACACTGGATGGCATGCCAGTCCATTGCAGGGAACACTTTCACCTACAAATGCGCGCACACACACACACATACACACACACACACACACACACATAATCACTCATGCACAGGGATGGGATTCCAGCTCATGTAGATGTCTTTAGACTGTGTGTCATGTCAGGGAACAGTGCACTTACCAATCATTCTGCTGAATGTTATGTAATTTCAGCGAAATTTATTTTTTATGTCTCGCTGATATAAATAATGCAGTGTAAAATATATTTTTTGATGATAAAAAAATCATTCTTGTTTTTAAATAATTAAAAATATTTTTGTTAGAGTTCCGCTGAGATGTTAGTGCCTACTTCTAATTTAACCTGGAAAAGAGTCCATTTCGTGCACCTGAGCCCAAGATCCTGTTTGAAGTAGATACAGTAGCTGAAGATAAAACTTAATGAGGAGATTTTCAGGTGTCAACATGTGTGAGTAACAGTGAGGCTTTATCGCCTGCAGCTTTGCCAGTTTGCGCGTTCGGGTCTCTCAGTCAGCCTTGCAAACTCATTACTTTCTGTATTTTTAATTCATTTCATTCATCCCACTAAGCCCTCTGCAAGAATTTCTCCTAAATGTGTCTGTAATTGAAAAAGAATGGGCCGCACCGGTCGCTGTCCTCCACGACACATTCTTTGGGCAGTTCATTAGGCTCAAACAGCCACTCCTCCAAGCAGCCAATCAACTGCATACATACAGCAGGCAGACAGGGTCAGCAGGTCCAGTTGCTGTGTGCCTCAGCATTTCAAAGACTAAGGTGTCTGATCTAAGTGATTTTGAAGGCAGTGTGACTGTAGTAGTGTCTCCAGCATCTCAGAAACAGCCTTCCTGGGATTTTCAAACATGTCAGAGCTAAAGGTTACAGAGAATGGTTTCATTAAACAAATAACACCCAGTTATCAGCATCTGTGTGAGTGAAATCACCTTATTAATGAGAGAAGTCAGAGGAGAATGCAAGGGTGTAGGTTTAGTTTCCAGTTCAACATTTATAGGGACCGTATTCAGCCCTGAACGGTACTCCCACATTATTGATATATATCAGTTGAAATATGCTGTTGTTCCAACCAGCATAGTAACACTGTCTTGCAGAATTTATTGTGCATGGAATGAATAAGGTATGAATCCGTTATGAATATGGTATGGCAGTGGCTCCTCCTCTGTGACATCATTCTTGGCATTTTTCCAGCAGAAAGGGCTAGCACTGACCGCTGTCCTTGACCAGGAAGCCAGGTGTACTGGTAAAAACTACAGCTGCGAGAGAACGCTCACAGTTTCAGAATCAATGTTGTTTTTTTTCCAGCTCTTCAGGCATGCCAAGTCTGACACACAACTGATGGGCAGGCCTCATTCCTGACAGATCCGCAGTCTGTGTCAGTGCGTGACTTGATGCCGTTTTGTGCTAATGAGAGGTTTCTCTCAGCTTTACTGCTCCTGCTTTACAGGATGTTGATCAATTAAGGTTCAACAAAGATGAAAGAGAAGCATATTTTTCTTTTTCGGACGTGCCCTGGGCTGTCCAATAAATAAAATTTTATTCTATATATCAAAATGCTTTTATCCTATGATAAAGTTTAATTACCAGCAATTAAATTAATTATTTATGTGAATGCTTGATTTCTCAAAAAGGGAAGTTAGGAAAAGAGGTCATTGTATAATATTCAACTTTCTGTAGAGATTCCCCTGGCTGTCCAATACATGCTTGGTTTTAATTTAAATGCTTTTATCCTGCATTGATGCTAAATTACCAGCAATTAAAAATAAATTATTTATATGAAAACTTGTTTTTTTCAAAAAAAAAAACAAGTTCAGAAAATATGTAATTTGACTTTTTTCACAGTATGTTTTTAAATTTGCAAAATATTTTCGCATATTTGAGTCAAGTTCATGCCCAGATAACAAGTCAATCCAAACCGGTGGGTCAACCTCAGTATCGGAGGCTGGACTTTCACGGGTTATAATGCCTCTTTAAATGTCTTCCAGGCAGATGGATGTGGATAAACAGTCTTGCACCATCCTGACAGCTTGACAAACAGCTGAGCTCCGTTTGTTGTTGAACACCGACTTTGTTTACGGTGAAAGACAAAAAAAGAGACACGATAAAAGCCCCTATAACTCTGGACCAGTATAATTCAAAAAACGGAAGCAGACATCTGAAGAATGATCACCTGCCTCAAGGTCTCCTTGTTTTTGTTTTCAGAGCAGCAAACGTTTAAAATTTAACACAACTGTGAAGCAGCTTAAGATAATTGGATAATTCATAAATGACTGGAGGCGGAGCTCCTCGAACGCTAAGGAAGCGTTATCAGGACAGTGGCACTTCCCCCCCATGGCCATGGAGCCTCCGTGGGCTTAAGGAAGCCGTCACTGCTGCCTGTTTCGGCTCCTTCTCACACAGAGTGTTTAGCTAGTGAAGCACGGCCTTCTGTGAAGTGACTCCACTCCTCCACATCGATGGGGCCTATGAGTCACCAGCCTGCCGTCCGTGGGACACACACAGGCTTGAGCACGGGGGTGCTTCCCAGCATGCTTTAGGTCTCCGTCATGCACCATTTGGAAGCACCCGGCCTACTGGTCAAGCCTGTGTGCAAACAGGCCGTGGATTTCTTCACACGTCCAGACTGGTAACCTTGACTTTTCAAGGTTTTAAAAAATTAATTAAAATAAAATATGACTGATGGATTGATCAACGGCTCTGTGCTATGCTCTGTGGCCTCACAATTCCAGGGCTTGCAGCCCCCCCCCCAAGTCTGTGTGTGCAGGTTTTGCATGTTCCCCCTGTGCTTGTGTAGGCTTGTTCTCGGCCAGAGGTGGACATTTCAGGTCCAGAAAGTAAAAATCCAGACCAGGATTTTGTTTCAACCAACCAATTGAGTACTATGTGACTGTGACTCTTTATGCTCAATTGGTTGGCTGAAACAAAATCCTGGTCTGGATTTTTACTTTCTGGACCTCTGTTCTCGGCTCTCCAGTTCCTTCCCGCTGCCTAATAAAGATGAAGTTATGTAGATTGGCAGCCCTCAGTGAGTAGTTTGGTCTATGTGCCCTGTGGTGGACGGGCGTCCCATAGAGGGCGCTCCTCTGCCTTGTGCCCTGTGGTGGATGGGTGCCTTGAGTCCTTCTCTTGCCGCCTCTCAAGGACACCGTCAAAGGCCCTAACAATGCTGTTAATATTTAGACTTCTGCCCTGACATGTACTTGCAAATAGACGTTAGCGGCAAGACCGCACCTCATTGGAGTGCGAATCAGCGCCCCAGGACCCCCCAGTATTTAATTTGGATTCATTCTTTCCCCTAATAAATAGACCTTTTATTTAAATTATATCAAACTGCCTCCTACCTCACTGGGTGTGTCATGAAGTCTGTGGACCCTTTATCGTCTCATTAGTGGGATAATGCTCATCTTTTTGTTATTAAGTGGGATTATGTGTCTGCCATACCTGGTTCCGCTGTCAGTGACAGTGAGCTGATGTATTTCCTCAGTCCTGGTCAGCAGCACCCTGTCTGTCATGCTGTGGAATTTGTAATGATTACTGACAGCTGAGAGTCATCAGGGTGCAGCCTGATTAATAATGTGGGTCATACCGGGGGCGGTCTTGCCCTCGGGGTGGGCGTGTCTGGTGTTTTGGAACTGAGTGTGCTATCTGTCTGGAAGTCAAGCCCTCTCTGTGATGAGCTACACGTTGAGCGCAGGAACATTATTAGAGCTGCCAGAAAACATCTGCGAAGGACGTTACCATGAAGCTCAGAAAGACAGCTTGAGTTAGTGTCACGAAACACGACAGACAAGCATATATAAAGCTGCCAGGTCTGGTTTCTTCCCAGTGTCGGCGACACCTTGTAGGGTGACCTCCGTGGGGTCGTCTTTTCAACTTTTACCGACTGGGCGTGCCAAGAGGAGAGAACAGATCTGACGTGACGTGGAATGATATATTCCGACTTTGGGGAGAGGATCACCAGAGCTGGCACGGATCCGAGGGCAGCGAATGCCAGGAAAATGTCCCAAGGATGGCATATGTGTCACTGTAACTACTGAACAGTGAAATGATCTACATTGAAATTTAAAGGCCCGAATTATAATTTTTGCTTAAAATTCAATTGGAAGCCAAAGGGCTCCTCCTTCTCACCTACCCCTTGGTGAGACTGATCCAAACACGAAACGTGTTGATCTTGGATGTCTTCTCCTTCCCTGAGGCCTGACTCACTAATCAGCCATCAAACCTGGCACTTTCCGGTTCCTTCTGTCTGCAGCCTGACACATCCTGCTAAACTAGGTCACATTCATGGGTTATTCCAAACAGCGCAGAGAGAGCCTCCTGTCTTCGTTGTAAAATTTGATTCCTCGTATAAAGATCTATGCATGGATCTTCTGCTCATCTTGAGCCTGTTGCTTTGGGTAATACTGTAATGTTACGGACGAGACCTAGTGCTGGAGGTTGGTTTCCGCCACCAGGGGGAGCCCCATTCTGTTGGGAGCTGCGTAACCTGAACACACTCAGTAGGTGTGAAAATGGAGTCGCATAGTTCTGCCAAACATGATTTAAATGTTGAGCGACCACTGGGGGTAAGCAGTGGACTTTCCTAACACTCACGATACCTATTTCCCATCTGCCAATCCCATGAAATCCAGCTGGGCAGCTCACAGAGTGTGAGCGCGGTGTGAAATCGCCGGGTCGCTCACAGTTCGGGTCCGTCTCTACTGACTCTCAGTAGCGCAATCTAAATGCATTAATCTATTCTTGTAAATCAATACTCATGTGGACCCTTGCCTGTCGTGCAAACCCTGTGCACATATGAGTGTTTCCTGCATAAGTCAGCCATCAGAAGTCTGAGGGTTTTATGCTAATTATTGTTTATTCATATTTAGGCCCCTAAATGTTTGCTTGCCATCCAGGTCTTCTCACGTGCTTCTAAAGGAAGAAGATGCAATGTGAAGACATAACAAAAAAATAATCAAGTGGGCAATTTGTGATGTTTACAGGCACAACATCCTGGAAGGTTTATAGCGGCCCGTTTGATTAGGCCAGATGCCCGCAGTTGGTTTTATTGGCGGACACCAGAGTGTTCTGCAGGACAGGTGATCGATCTCGGCGTCATCCAATCAATACGCACCTGATCGATCACCAAGCCTCTGGCCTCGGCAGAACTAGGAGAGCAGGTAGCGCACATTAGCCTACAACCCATCCAGTGTGTGTACTGTGTTTGTGGACGCCTTCAGCTTTTTGTTTAAAGCTAAAAAAAACATCTTTCTCCGAGCATGTGTAGTTCTCTGTCAGTGTAGGGGGGCGCTCCTGCAGTAACAAGGAAGGGCGAGACACTGACTGCTCTCAAAAGCAGCCAATCAGCATCACCCAGCTTCCCATGTGTTTATAAAGCCCACCCCTGCACCCGTTTCCATGGTAGCAGCCTACATTTTGATTACTTTTCCTCCAGTCGTCACACGGACCATGGCAGAGTGATGTTTCATTTATTTGAAAAAATGAATGGAGTCAGTTGATGAGCACATTCTTTCCCTTCACCTGTTTTGTGATAATGGAGCCCAGTTCCCCTCCCTGCACACAGTCGCCCGGTCCTGTCATGGCGGTCAGTCGACCGGTCCTGTCGTCGCGGTCCTGTCATGACGGCCTGTCGTCCCGGCCTATCGTGGCGGCCTGTTATTGCCCTTGCCAAGACGCCAAGTCCCATGTCAATTTCCCGTGTTACACCCAGAGGGGTCTTTAAGGCTCTTTTAGAGAGGGTGTATATAAATATACACTAATTAATTTAAATAGTGTGTTCTCAATCAGAACCCCACCCAAAATCAGAGCCCCCCAGTAAAAGCTTACCCCCCTGTCATAAATCTCTAGTGACACTCTTGGTTTCACCCATGCCCAGGGGTACCACTATACATTTTGGGCCCCATGAATGCATATTATATTGACACCCTCTCCCAGACCAATCCAATTATGTTACAAATGATCTAATGCTGCCTGTCACCCAGGGGCCCTCGGAATAGTCCTGACTTTGCCCGCCTTTATGGTGCCCTTACCTGTGCCATTTCTGCGGTTGTCTTTGACCCGCCCATCCATATATTTCATAGGCATTAGAGATAAAATGACACCTGTGTTAAAGAAAGAGCAGGAATGCGGAGTGTGGGGCTGCCACACACCCACTGACAAAGAACCACTCTACTGGGTGTTTAATTATAATCAGTGTCACCCCATTTAGAAATAACTTGGTGTGTGACCCGCCAGGGTTGGCACCGCAATGGGTACGATCATGAGGGACGGCCAACCATCTGCTTTCCTCTTACGTACCCTCGAGGCATTCCGGGGGCCGTTCCAAGGGGAGGGGACAAATAGCACTCTGCGGACATGCTTCCCGACTCCTGGCACGGCCTACGGGAGCGGACGCTAGCGGCCCGCACGCTAAATGGTTAGAGGTGGCCGGCGTCGCCTCCTGGGACCCGAGTCCAGGTCCGCCACATTGAAGCGACACCGTAGCTGTTTGCTATATCCGGGTTTGAGAAGTAATTACATCCCCGTGCTGCTGGTCTTGCAATTCAGCCGCCATCATCATTAATAAATGCTGAGTAAAGCCAATTACGTACAATAACATACATTTGTTGCATTAGGACACTTCCCTCCATTTGCAAATAATAAAAGTCCGGCAGGCCTGAGTTTGGAAGAAGGATGAGAATAAGAGAGGGTCATTATTCGACGTTTGCGTCACAGATGTGGGATGGCCGGGCGGATTCCTCCTTCTGCTGCTTTCGTCTCAGATGCGGGGTCCCTGGAGGGGCACGGATACACTAGCAGATTCAGGGGACCCAGCACAGTATTGGGGCCCCAAATCCTATAATCCCCCCTCCCTCTTTGGCAAACCCAACTGCGGGGCCACACGTTTTGTCAGTGGGTCCAGAGTTTGTAGTTCTGCTGCTGGGTTTATGAGAATGATGCATGTCAGCTCTCATCATGTGGGCCCCTGGCCACCCTGGTTATAATTACGGCCTAAACGCCCCGTGAGCGACGCGTTGTGTGCAGGGGGAAGTCAGCACTGAATGTGACCATCTGCAGGACAAATACGCTGCTGAATCTGCCTCCTGGAATTTGGCTAATTGGTAGAGTGCGGGATTAATGTGGCCACAGGTGCAAACAGCAAGCGGCCGGCCGGCCATGTGACCCTCGTCCTCCTCTTAGTCTCTGTAATTTTGTTTCTGTCAGATTTTGCTTGCTTGGTTGCCACCACAACAGCATCAAACAGCCGCTTTTGTGTTTTTCTGCTGATTTGCGCAACTGAGCTGGTTTCAAAAGGATGAATATGTTAAAACAAGGATCCAATATCCTGGGAAACTTCATAACATCCTTATGTTCAAGATATATCTTGCACTAAAATGCTATTAAAATTGCTATTTTAAAGATTAGAGGAGGAAACGTATCCATCCATCCATCCATCCATCCATCCATCCATCAGTTTTCTGTACCTGCTTGTCCAATGCAGGATGGTTAGGGGTCTGGAGCTTAACCTGGAAGCTATAGGTGCAATGCTGGGAATAACCCAGAATGGGGTGCCAACCACATCATTCATACCTATGGATGATCTGGGAGGAGGAGAGGACAACTCTGATATCCAGAGGAAACCCCATGATGACACAGGGAGAACATGGAGCAAACCCCGTGATGACACAGGAAGAACATGGAGAAAACGCCATGATTACACAGGAAGAACATGCAAACCCCATGATGACTCAGGAAGAACATGCAAACCCCATGATGACACAGGAGGAACATGCAAACCCCATGATGACACAGGAAGAACATGGCGCAAACCCCATGATGACACAGGAAGAACATGCAAACCCCATGATGACACAGGAAGAACATGCAAACCCCGTGATGACACAGGAGGAACATGCAAACCCCGTGATGACACAGGAAGAACATGCAAACCCCATGATGGCACAGGAAGAACATGCAAACCCCGTGATGACACAGGAAGAACATGGCGCAAACCCCGTGATGACACAGGAAGAACATGGCGCAAACCCCATGATGACACAGGAAGAACATGCAAACCCCATGATGACACAGGAGGAACATGCAAACCCCATGATGACACAGGAAGAACATGCAAACCCCATGATGACACAGGAAGAACATGGCGCAAACCCCATGATGACACAGGAAGAACATGCAAACCCCATGATGACACAGGAAGAACATGCAAACCCCATGATGACACAGGAGGAACATGCAAACCCCGTGATGACACAGAAAGAACATGGCGCAAACCCCATGATGACACAGGAAGAACATGCAAACCCCATGATGACACAAGAAGAACATGGCGCAAACCCCATGATGACACAGGAAGAACATGCAAACCCCATGATGACACAGGAAGAACATGGCGCAAACCCCATGCACATGGAGCCATGGTGGAGACTCAAGCCCTGATCCCAGAGGTGTGAAACAACCGTGCTCACCACTGCGCCACCGTGCCGCCTCAAGGAAACATAGCAGTCCTTTGTGTTATCAGTGGGCCTGTCTGTGTCACCATCATCTTTAAAGCTATAAAGAATATCCCTTAGAACTACAGAATTGCATTATATATGTATATTTGAAAAATGATGACCCTGATATGTTAATTATAGGAAAAAGAAATCAAACTGATGCGGAATGTTTTATTCATAGAGACCTGGGGAAAATCTGACAGCCGGTTACAGACCCAGTCAACCTCGACCAGTAAAAGAACATTTGCGGTCAGATTATTTGAACGAAAGGTGTGGATCCAGAAAAGGGTACATATATGTAGTAGTATCAATCACACGCTGTTGAATCCGTTTTTTTCAGAACACTGGGTAGCGAGCAGGTAGAGATGGCCCCCGGCAAGGAGGAAATGAACGGTGTGGCTTGTTAGGCCCTGCCTCGAGCTGCCTCTTTCCTGCTCCCTGGGGTCTCCCCACGTCCAATCCCATCACACAGCCCACCTGTGCCCTGAGGCGTAGCCAGGTGTCGCTGGCACTGTGCTGCATGGAATACAAATGGGGTCCCCGCTGTCACCGGGGCAACGGAGTGCCAGGGCTCTGGCACGGAGCGCGTCTCCCAGGGGAAGATGGCAGCGACAGAAGAAACCGATACCTAAGTAGCTCCTTTATTTATGTTTAATGACTTCCCTCCCCTGCTCTGCTATACGAAGGCTGTCCACGTGGGGTCACCCAGGATGACCTCACTATTTCCTGTAGCTTGACAGGGTTTCCACCGTGCCGGCCGGCTTTATCCGCTCTCACAGCCATGCATAACATACGTGACGAGAGGAGGGTCCCTTCCGTGAGCAGATTGCACACCCACAGTAATCCACAGGTTAGCTTTGGACAGACCGCCTCCCTCTGCTGACTGTTTCCGACTGGCCCTTCTGACGGATTTCCACTTTTGGCTTTCTTTTAGTGCCGGAGGGATTAATTTCCCACACAGAGAAATACATAAATATATAATAATACAGAAATACAGCATAATTCCTCGGCACGGAGAGACGTGTGCTCAAGGGATCTTCCCAGTAACAAACCAAAAACCTGGACGCCAGTACTGAACACGGGGTGTTCGGTGAGGAATGCCGAAGACATCAAAATAGCTTGTCATGGGGCCTGGAACCAAAGTGACATGTCCGTTCTGTGAGGTCTCTATCGCGCTTCGTTTGACTAGCCGTGGTACCTTTGTGGGCCATCTTTCAGCGCAGGAGACGACTAACAAAGAGACAAAATTAGCTATTTACTTGGCTCAGTATTTTTTGTTTGTTTTTTTTTGTTTTCCTGGCAGTCCTCTGCATAAGATTTTAGTGCACAGGCAAGGTACCAGCTGGCTGATAAGCTCACAAGTCTGAGGGGGAGTTTCTGGAAGGGAGCTTGACAGCAAGCGGGCGTGCAGCACGGTGACCAATCAGGTACGATCAGCAAAGTGGACAAACTGCGAAACACCTTCAGTCCATATTTGTTTGCACTGGATGCGAACACTGACATGCTGACACTATCCACTCCTCATTTTTGTCATAGGAAATAAAAACAATTTGTCGCATTGACTGGGGGCTCCGTCTTTTTATGAATGTAGAATGTCTGGCAGCATCAGCAATACAAAGCTGTCGTTGGCAAACGAGGGGACGTCTCCGCCAACGGATCTTCAAATCCAGCTGGGAAAACATCGCCGTATAACAAGATTTTCAATTCCCCAAGATACCAGATTCTCACCAGCTGCTCTGGACGCAGAATGACTAACAGCTGACCTGTTATTATCCATCCATCCATCTGTCTGTCATCTAAAATCACTGTCCAGTACAGGGCACAGAGAGCCAAGAGCCTGTTCCTGGGAACTCAGAGCAAAGGACACATGCTTATTCACCATCAAATGCTGAGGATGATTTAGATATGCCTGTCTTTGAAATGCTGGAGGAGACAGGTGTGTTGAGAGGAAGCCCACACAAACACAGGGAGAGCAAACAAACCCACACAGGCAAAGGGGGAGGTGGTAATCAAGAGCGCCGCCCTAGAGGTGTGAAGCTGCAGTGTGGCTCACTGGGGACCCATGCTGCCCGTCTTATTCTCAAGTGATTATTTTCTTTGTTAATCGTTTGTATTCTGAGAGCAGGCAGCCCCGCAGCGCAGTGATGACGCAGCTATCTCGCTACCACAGCTTGGGCTATACAGCACCCAGCACATCTCCAGCTAATATTGTCCTCTACTGTACCTGCATCGGTCCACAAATTTATCAGCACATTTGGGAGATGAAAACATCGCTTTATCTCCATCTGCAGTGCCCTCACCCTGGGACCACTGAAGCAGCGCTTCAGATGGTTGTGAGATCATTGCTAAAATCGACTAAAATCGTACCAAGCGGCTTTTGGCCACACATTGGCCATCTGTCTCTGGCACCGCTCAGATCATGCCAAGAGCTGTCGCCCTCGGTGGAAACTCTTACCTCACAAATCACCCGTCCCTTCGTGTTGGCTCGCTGTCTTCATTTTTTTCCAGCTACACACGGTGAAAAAAATTAGCCCTTTGGTCTTCATCCCTCGCTCTCAGAAAGTCATAAAACAAAACTGCAGTATATCTGGGTCTCCTTGACATGACCTGTCAAAGGATCATATATATATATATACATACACACATACACACAATGGCTAGTTTAGATATGCAATTTAACTGCACGACTATGGGATAAAACTAGAGTATGATACAGATAGAATATGCAAACTCTGACACCCCCTTCCCCCCCAGAAGAGGGGCAGGATTCAAAGCCCCAACCCTGGAAGTGGACCGCAGCCAAGTCTGCCTCGTGAAGCCGATTTATTTGTTTCCCTGCGTTATTCATGCTTTGAGCACAATCCTACTAGATTCATCACACACAATGATGTTACCTTCTTGATGCAGAGTCAGAGCCTTGAATGACACCACCAGCCATGACAGATAGAAAATAACCGTTAAAATAACTCACCACCATGCAACATATTGCATACGATATAATAAGAACAAAAGAAATTTACAAACCAGAGGAGGCCATTCGGCCCATCAGGCTCGTTTGAGGAGAACTTAACTAATAGCTCAGAGTTGTTAAAATCTTATCTAGCTCTGATTTAAAGGAACCCAGGGTTTTAGCTTGCGCTACACTAGCAGGAAGACTTTTCCATACTCTAACTACATGCTGTGAAAAGAAGTGCTTCCTCAAATTCAGTTTAAAATGTTCTCCTGCTAATTTCCACCTATGGCTACAAGTTCTAGCATTTAAACTAATATTGAAGTAGCCATTTGGCTGAACAGCATCCAGACCTGTTAGAATCTTATATATCTGGATCATGTCTTCCCTTAGTCTCCTTTGCTCGAGGCTAAACAGATTCAGTTCAGCTAACCTCTCCTCATAAGACATCCCTCTAAGACCAGGAATCATTCTTGTAGCCTTATGTTGCACCTTTTCCAAGGCAGCAATGTCCTTCTTAAGGTATGGTGACCAAACCTGCACACAACATTCTAGGTGGGGTCTCACCAAGGAATTGTATAATCGTATCATTACCTCCCTTGATTTAAACTCCACACACCTAAAGATATAACCCAACATCCTATTGGCCTTTTTAATTGCTTCCCCACACTGGTGAGAGTGGGAGAGGGAAGCATCAACATACACACCAATGTCATTTTCATAATCACCTACCTTTATTTCAGTGGAACACATGAAATATCTGTACTTCATATTTCTGCTCAATGATGCTGCCATATTTTAATTCAGTTCACCTTATTCTCAAACTTAGTTTTAAGCTAGAATACGATAGTTTGTTATATACTTATATAACTATAACCACCTATTTCCTGAATAAATAAGGTCAGTAAAATGACATCGTCGATGACATCCTCCAATCATCTTGTAGGATGAGAAATGAGAGAAATGCTGCTTTCTTGGTGGATGCTCATGCCTTTGTTAGTGAGGACCCCCCCCTTTCCCGCTTTCATGTAGGTAGTAATGGAAGTACCTGACACGCAACTCTGTCCGCGTCCTTACCGCACAAAGAGACGCAAACTGAGGCGGACTCCTTACAAACCGCCAATCTGCTGCTGCACTCTATCTTAGCATGATGGATCAGGCGTGCTTCAGGGGTATTTTACAGATCGGCTCATCGCCTCACCTTCATCACGTGGCTCCCTTTTCCAAATACACTGCTTGACTAAGAAACCTCCCACAGAGAGGAGCCTTTGTTCGAGTAATGATGATAAACCTCTGATGCAAAGCAAAAATTGAGAGAAAAATTGTGGCAAAGATTGAGAGACCACAGCAAAATTTTCGGTTGTGCTCAATTCTCAATGTGTGCATCTGTATAAAATATACATTGTTTTTTGTCCCTGTTGGAAGGAGCTTCAACTCCTACCTCTGGCAGAACTTCACCCATGTCCCGGGGGAAGCGGGGGGCATTGAGTCCTAATGGGCCATGTTCTGTGCCTCCATTGTGGAGGCGGCTGACCGGAGCTGTACTGTAGCTGTAAGGTGACTCCGGAGGCAGCTGATGAGTACCGGCGGGCTAAGCGGAATGAGGATTCGCCGGTCGCTCTGGCAAAAACAGTTTGGCAAGGCTATGGATAACGACTTCCAGATGGCTTTGAAGAGATTCTGGTCCACCATCCAGCAACTCAGGGTGGGAAAGCGGTGCAGCATCAACACTGTTTATGGTGGAGATGGGGCGCTGCTGACCTCAGCTCGGGATGTTATGGGTTGGTGGAAGGAATGCTTCGAAGACCTCCTCAATCCCACCGACACGCCTTCCAATGAAGAAACAGAGTCTGGGGACATGGGGGTGGACTCTCCTATCTCTGGGGCGAAGGTTGCTGAGGTGGTTAAAAAGCTCCTCGGTGGCCAGGCCCCATGGTGGGGGATGAGATCCGCCCAGAGTTCCTCAAGGCTCTGGATGTTGTGGGGCTGTCTTTGGTTGACACGCATCTGCAGCATCGCTTGGACATCAGTGCCTCTGGATTGGTAGACCGCGATGGTGGTCTCGTCAAGAAGGGGGACCGGAGGGTGTGTTCCAACTATAGGGGGATCACACTCCTCAGCCTCCCTGGTAAGGTCTATTCACGGGTGCTGGAGAGGAGGGTCCGTCAGATAGTCGTACCTCAGATACAGGAGGAAGAGTGTGGTTTTTGCCCTGGCTGTGGAACAGTGGACCAGCTCTATACTCTTGGCAGGGTCCTGGAGGGTGCGTAGAAGTTTGGCCAACCAGTCTACATGTGTTTTGTGGACTAGGAGAAGGCACTTGTCCCTCGGGGAGTCATGTGGGGAGTGCTCTGGGAGTATGGGGTGCTGGGCTACTTTATAAAGGCTGTTTGGTCCCTGTACAACCGGTGTCAGAGCTTGGTCTGCATTGTCGGCAGTATGTCGGACTCGTTATAGAGACACGAACAGAAGTGGCGAAATGGGTTTCCTCTGCAGGGTGGCTGGACTCTCCCTTAGAGATAGGGTGAGGAGCTGAGTCATTCGGGAGGGACTCAGAGTAGAGTTGTTACTCCTCCTCATTGAGAGAAGCCAGATGAGGTGGCTCGGGCATCTGGTCAGGATGCCTCCTGGATGCCTCCCAGGTGAGGTGTTCCGGGCATGTCCCACAGGGAGGAGGCCCCGGGGAAGACCCAGGACACGCTGGAGGGACAATGTCTCTCGGCTGGCCTGGGAACGCCTCGGGATTCCCCCAGAGGAGCTGGATGAAGTGGCTGGGGAGAGGAAAGTCTGGGTTTCCCTGCTTAGACTGCTGCCCCCGCAACAGAACACAAAAAAGCGGTAGATAATGGATGGATGGATGGATTTTGTCCAGCCTGGCTCTTCCCTGCATCTCATTGATAAAGGGCTTCTTCAGTCTATGTGTCTTCAGTCCTGCTTATGGGAGCCTGTTACAAACTTGTCCTAGCAGTGCACTTCACACCACATAATGTTTCCCATTCTTTTTGAAGGTCATTTGAGGTTGCCCTCTGATTTATGAGGCACTGTTGGATAAGTTGACTCTATCGCTGGCATTAGAAGGTTGCTTCTGCTCTCCAGCTTCACCTTGTTCTGGTAGCCTGGAAGCAGCCTGCCTCACAGTGTAGCCTTCTACCACTGGTACCAGGATTAAACCAGGATTTAAAAATGCAGATTTTTCCAGAGCTGTATATTGACTGCATTATGTAACTGTTGATAATTACCTGCAGGTCACATTTTAAATAACGTAAAATATATATTAATAACATCAAAATGTAGGCTTAAAAGGACTGTATTTATGTTGGCAAGCTGCAAATTGTTGTGCTCCAGACAGTTTTGTTCCCATTTAGACCTTTTAAGATTTATCCTTGGGAATATCATTTGTGGCTTGATTTAGGGTCTATTTTTACTCTGGATACTGTCCTTTGAGAAAGGTGAAGAGTTAAGCTTACAGAAAGGAAACAGGTTTCTCTGACTTTTGCTTGTTTGAAACCCAATGTCTTTTTGGAATGTTTCTTCACAGATCATCCTTGGGCTGCCTTTGGAAAAACCTGCCTAACTCTCTGTTCTGTGTACTTCTCCGTCTGCTTATACAGAGCTATTGGGGTTTGTCCAGGGCAGACAGCCCACTCTGCAGACGGTTACCTGCCCCCTTTACACACAGCCATGTAAGACTTTGATAAAGGCAATAAGATCCAGTGCAATAGCAAAAACAAAAAACATTCAGTTTTTGCAGTTATTATATCACATTTGCATGAATCCCTCAGAATTAGAAGTATGGCTTTATGTCCATCTAAAGCTTGGTTAAATCTGCAACGCTTATTAATGCTTTCCACTGTTTACCCAGGATTTCAGCTGTTAACCTGCTCAGATATGATAACGCCGCCTTGGTTTGTTTAAGTTTAATGACGTTCCACCTTGAGGCCCGGGTGCTGAGATCTGATTTGTCAGAGTCTAGCCCACGCCCTGTCACTAAGATTCGTAGCGACTGGCCGCATATGACAAACGCCATCAGATCCCAGCGAAAGGATATGTCCAGAGTCCAGTACGGTTAACAGCCGTCAAAGACAAGTGAACCAGGTAACATCACAGTGAAATGCGTTAGTTATTACGTAATTGATGATGTACAGAAACAAAAAAAGCAAAGCTTTCCAGAGCCTGCCTTTCATGATTAACAGCGGCACGCATACGCTCAACTGGCGGCGGTCCAGGTGAAAAATCACCGGTAGGAAAACCACGAGGGCCGGGCGTTGTGGACATAAATAATTAAAGAAGCAGATTAATGGGGACTTGGAAGCCGCCATTAATCCAATTTGGCGTGAGAAGCCGCTGTCTTACGGTCTGTTTGCATGACGGGCGCTGTTAAGTCTAAGCAGGGACAGCATCGTAACATTCACTTTGTGAGTTCATTACTGCCTCACCAGTTATTTCGGTGGGAAACCTGCTGATAATTTGTGTGCTAAGCTGCTAAATAACTTGTATGTGCAGTCAGATGTACGGTGATGTCGTTCAGACACCAAACATTAACACTGGGGAGTCATGCTGCATGCTTCCGTTTTACACAAGGTCACCGAGGCCTCGTTCGCAGGCAGAAAGCATCCATCTTCCATCCTCTCAGTCTAAGAGTGCTCACTGGCTTGGGTAACACCCTAAACAGCGTGCCAGTTCATCGCAGGGCACATAAAGATGCATTACTAGGAACTTACAGATGCTAATTAGCCTAGCTTCTTGACTTGACAGTAGAAACCATCTGCTATGAATGCAAATCCTTAAAGCTGTGCTTAGACTAAAACTTTTAACCCTATGGGACACAACACAACATCAGCGCTGGGTTTGTAAGGTGGATATAAACGGCGGTCCTCAATCTGGTCATTGCAGTAGGATGGATCTAGACGTTGTACTGCTACTATTGGGTATTTTAGGATTCTCTTGGAGGAACAGGACGAAGACGGAAATCTAGCCAGTCATAGAATTCTAACAGACAGGACTGAATGCATGCTTGACCACACTAGGTGGTTTAAGATCCATACTTTATAATATTGCCTCACTAATGTACAATAGTGAAATAGTGACTGCCTGTTCATTCACACAGGGAGAGACCAGCGTTTCTGTGAGGCTGGTGACATTCATACTGCCAGCTGTTCAAAATGAATCCTAGTGTGTCATGAGTTGACAGATTACATAGCATAATGTCAAGTAAAACCAACACAGCACAGCACAAATTAACCACACGTCCTCTTGTTGGGAAAACGTTTTAAGCAGGTGGGACATCAAGGTTTAGTAAGTTTCCGAGGACTTCTAGATGCTGTCACTTTACTCGCAGACTGTGGGCTGTGGAGAATTAATGCTAATTAGCAGTGATCCACGATGGCTTTTGATGCTAACAAACACTGACTTTGCTTGAAGGGGAACGGATGGACCAGGAACACTGGGCTGCCATTTTGGCACAGAAAAACACTTGTCATACCAGCAATAGCTTCTCTTAGCTCCAGAAAAGGCTCAGTAAGATATGCAGTAGATAGGTACAGGGGGACAATGCATCTTCAGGTTAGGATAAAGCCACCCAGGACCCAGTGCAGATACACCATGCAAAATACAACAAAACAGGCCGGTGAGGTCATTAATCAAAAACTACATTTTTCAGCGTATTCTGTGTATCTCTTCATTTAACAGGCATGAGCTATACATCTAATACAGGTATATATTTTTCACTGTTTTAAAGACATATTCAGTATGCAAACTCCACAGAAATCTATCATAAAATTGAAACAGTGATTATTTTAATTTTTAATTTTTTTCCCAAATATTTTTTTCTTAAATGTGCATTTGGGACTACATCATGTCCTTTACATAAAACACATGCAACACAGTTTCACATCGTGTGTTATTAGACAAAGCTACCATCCATTTTTTACTGTCCAAACCCTCAAGAATTTGCTGTTATTAGTGATGTATAAAACCTGACTACAAACAATATGACCTACAAGGGTTGGACAATGAAACTGAAACATCTGGTTTTACAACGCAATAGTGTGTTAGTATATTGTAGGGCCTCCTTTTACGACCAGTGCAGTATCAGTTCATGTTAATAACAGCTTGCATGTTCACTGTCAAACTAAGGAAGAATCTAGGAATTTGGAGAAAGTAGCAGTTTGTGATAGGCTGGTATTTTTGTCATTGAAAATTATTTGGAGATGACATTTAGTTCTAAAAGAATTAAATTAATTTGTAGGATAAAGCAAGTATAGAATCTTATCTTTCAGTCACCAGATAGTTTAAACAAAGTAAGTGCCCTATTGTAGTTCTTGCTAATCCACAACTTAATCTGATTTATTTTTACCATGCAATAGATAAAACAGCATCTCAATCAGTTTTCTTTTCTTCGAAGAGTGTGGCTTCAAAATTGCTTCCTTCTCCAGCAAAATCTTGCTGCCCACGGTGTATATTTCTGCACTTGTTATTCTGGGACGGGAACGTGCCTTGCAGAGAGGAATGGCAACATTAAAGGGCCCTCTCTGTATCCCTGGCACGCAGACTTACAGATAGAGAGAGCGATAGAGAGAGAGAGGCCTACTGTCACGTCTCACTTAGGACACTTTCTCTGAAGATGCTTCTCTCCAAACTTCTAGAGCTCACAGTTCTGCACGTCTTCTGCCTATTTATACAGCCAGCTGTTCGCTGCACAGTGCAGGCGCTTGCTTAGCTGAAGCACAACCCTTGAGTCTAATTCTCATGCTGGTTCTTCAATGCAGACCGTTACTGTAGCTTATCTGTTACAGTTATTCGGCATATTCACTGTAACAGGCTCTTTTGTCTGTTAGCCTTGCCGTTATATTTTCTAGATTGTTCCAGCCTCCGCCTTCCTGCTTGCTTGACTCATTCTAACGCTGGGTGACTAAGATCACAGATTCACCCACCAAAACAGCATAACATGTCAGCAGGACACACAGGCCATGGTATGTTTTTTGATTTCTTGTAATGCAGCTTTGGCCAGATTCAAACATGTTTTTCAAACGAATATTCAACAGCTCCCACCCTCCCCCTGTGGCTGGGGGCCGGACAGCAGGTGAGAGATCACGTTTTCCACACGAGTGGCTCAGCCCTGGCTGGGAGCGAGCAGTACGGTGAGTGCTTGCCAGCCTCAGAGGCTGAATCCGTGCTGCATTCACAACGCATTTGCAGAGGTGGACAGAACTGGGCACCGCAAAAAAATCCCTTCTCAGTGCCTCATGGGATTTCTAATTAATCATCAGGGTCAGACTAGTTTATTTATCGGCAAGTATTTTTACCTATGAGGAATTTGCTTTGGGATGTCATGCAAAACAATCAAGACAATCAATATAGTAAATCTTATACATAAATGAAACAAAAAAATGTTCCTAGTTCTGAAAATGTACTAAGTGTCAGACCAAAAAACCTAAAACCCTCCCTATTTAACGGCCTGAGGAATGGTGTGGCGTGTTTCCGCCTTCTTTGATACGCCGGCCTTGTTTTTGTGATGCCTTCCTGACATTCTGTCCATTTGTTATTCCAGCATGGAGCCCAAAGGTTGTTTGCGCTTAGAGCGGCTACCCAGGCTGCATAGCTGCATCTTGGCGGAGAAATGAAGGGGAACGTGTGGGGTGGGGTGGGGTCTTGCCAGGAGGCTTGGACTGGGGGGGCGTAAGGGGAGCAGATGGGACTGACCGCGTGTCTGTGCAAATGGGGTTTAGCTATATACTCTGTCTGGACACTCTCCCCAGCAACCCTCAGGCTAGACTCCGTTGTCTGACATGACCTGGAGGGGAGGGGTAGCTGTGTACAGGGCTCAGCAATGCTGGGGAGTCTCTCTCACAGCCAGGGACGTGGCACACGACACCACAGGGACGTGGTGCCAGGCAGTGCCCTGAACCCCACCGCTTTGGGGTTAGTGTCACCAGGTCATGGCGGCATAAGGGCAGCTGATCTCCGCCTACGGGGAACCGCACTGCTCACATGCCGCGCTGCTGTCTCTACATGGGAAAGGTGGCAGTGTGGAGGGAGAGTCAGGTAACCTCTCAATGCATTCTGAGTGTCCCCCATTCTCCCTGATATGCATACATTACTGCTCTGCAAAGACACAACACTGTAACTGCATAGGTCATCAAAATCGAGTTGAAACCTTAGACTCTGTTTTATCTCGAGACACAATATCTTAGTTCAGCTTTACTCCATCTGGAAGAAAACGGAATGTGATACTTGCAGTAACTACAAGATCCACAATAAAATCAAAGCAAGAAGCCTTTGCCTCAGTTTCATTCTGCACCGAGCCCCAGCATGACAGAATAACTCCACACAAGTCCCCTGATCACTGCATCCCTGACCAGCTATAGAGGGTGCACTGCCAATCCAGGTTGTAGGGAACTGCTTACTGCTAGTTCTCATTTAATAACAGAACTGTCCTGGTTTAAGATTTCAAATTTTTAACATTATACAAAACATATTCATTAAAACAATAAATGGTGTTTGGGTTTAGCTGTTCCACCTGAATTTTTAACTTTTTATACTGTATCACTGAAAACAATTATAGGTAATTCAAATAAGAGCATTTATGTAATATTTTGGTCTTTTTTTAAACCACTTCAAATAAAAAGCAAGCACTTGTGGGCTTATTTGGTGTGACCAGTGGGAAACCTAAAGCTCTAAAATGCTGAACCTGAAGATGTTGCCATGGAGAACTGTCCCACAATACATTGCTCTGAACTGTCAAGTGGGACTGGTCAGTTCTCTGTGCTGTATAATTACATGAGTTTGCCAAACTATAAAAGTTGCACTGTAATTGAATTCTCTCTCCATATCATGACTGATCCTGTGCTGTGAAGTCTTGTTTGTTTGAAAGCAGAACAGAAGAACATCGACAGCCTCGCCTGACTGTGTGGCGCATAGTGACAGATCGACATCTCAGGGTGGACATTCAGCAGTAGATTTGGCACATATTCTCTCAAGATTTCTAAGCCTCAGCAGAAGTATCTATTTCATATAGCAGATACGTAAGAAAGCTCACCCTCTAACATGATCAAGATGTGGACCATCAGGTGGAGAAGTTTCTGGAACAAGTCTAGTGACTATACGCCTTCTAAGGTAGATATGTACGTATAACACATACGCAGGGGAGTCTGTATAGATGTACCTTGTCAATGTGCTTGCATTGGTTTGTGATTATATCTGGTTTGTGGTGCCGGTGTCCTTTCTCGTGATTACCTCTGGTTCATGGTGTCGCTATCGTTTCTCGTGGTCTATCAGTCCTTACAGCAATGAAACCTGGAATTAACAAGGTAATTTCTGGGGATGTACCTGGTGGGCTGTGGGATTCCTGTTCCCTGAGATCATTCGCGTCTGTGATTGTCTGCAATAGCATTAAGCTTCCGTCTGAGACTCATATATTACCCCAGCAGTGATTGAATCAGGGGGTTTTTAACACATAAAATCCTGTGGAACATCTGGGCCATTTTCACAGCCGGGGGAATTATGTGACTAATAGAATTATCAGTGACGTGATGAAAATCAATTACTGAACCACATATGACCTGCAAGGTAGATCAGGAACAGGTACCTACAGAATTACTAAAATCACGCTTGCTGCTTAAAATAAATATATATGGCTCAACTTTGTAGCCACAGTATATTTGTGAATTATTTTTGAATGAAGAATCGTGTTGGATTTTGCTTGTTGTCCTCCTGCATGCATGCTCTGGTTTCCTTCTGCGGTGCAGAAACAGGCAGTTAGGTAAAACGGTAAGATTAAATGGCCCATAGCGCGTGAGCGTCTGCACTGTGATGGACGGCATCCTGTCCAGGACGTCCCGCTGCCTCCAACCATGTGCTTTGCGGGACAGGTTCCAGTCCCTCCGTGATCCGGTGCCGCTTAAAGTGTTATGGAAGGTGGACGGATGATGCAGGGATTTATTTGAGAAATTATATACCTTAAGATATAGACATGAGTAAATAGTGAAAGCTGGCAACAAAATAAAACATCAATTATGCAAATGTTTTTCAAACATTTACTAATAAAGCAGGAAACACATATTAATGCTATTCAGTCAAATGGGGGACCGTGTAGCAAAATTTACTTCAAAATATATAAATATCCATATCACCATAGTATGTCTGCATTGTGATTTACACATCTGAGAAGCTGAGGTGCTATTGGTCTAATTTTGTTAATTATTCTTAAATATAGAAAAAAACAAAAGGTTCTTGTTTACATGGGGAGTATAGGCTCTTCTGGTCACTCTCAGGAGAAAACAAATACACAATACACCGATGGCTCTTTTCTAGAAAATCTCTCTGTCTGCCAGGAAGTTTGGTGCTTACAGTCTTACTGTAACAACCAGCCACATTCAGATAAATCGGTTTATTACTTGTGAGGCAGGTATCTGACTCCTGCACCCCTGCCACATAACAGGGATAGGAGAAGCACTCAGCATTCAACCACAACTGTCCCCATCTGGCTATGCTCCTTTGCTGACATTCCATCCATCCATCCATCCATCCATTATCTATACTGTTCATCCAGCACAGGGTCACAGTGTGTTGGCATTTGAGAAAACCGATCCTCCGCTTTTAATATTGATCTTGGTTTTTGTATTTTTTGGTGGCCTGACGGCAGTTATTAATCATTGCCCCAGTCATGCTTTCATACAAACTTTTATACTTTGTCTGTTTCCAGAATAATTTACTTTATACCTCCATAGTCATTGATCATAAACGTTAAATTCTTTAGTCGTGAAACTTGCCTGAAACAGCCATTGATTGCTTAGATTTGAAAGTGTTTTGCTAAAATGCTTAAAAAAATTTTTAGAGCCCCACTAAGTCTGCAGGTTTTCAAAAGGAGATCCAACTTTATGATGACAATCTCATCACCCCATAATCAGTTCATCTCGGCTTCATAATAATCCATTAATATCTAATTAATTAATTATCTCATCTAGATGTTATGGTTTTCTACCTTGACAGGTAGGTCTACCAGTAAAAACCCACAAATACCTACGCTTGTTCCATTTCTTCCCCAGAAGAAACTTTCACACAAAGACGTTTCTTAGAATCATATACAGACGCTCCTCTACTTACGACTTACAGACTTTCAGACATACGAACGAAGAGGACTGTAAGTCCAAATTGTGTTTCCTGTCCGCAACATCAACATCGTTTTTCTACAGGCCAATTCTCACTGGTATGACTTTGGCCACTACTCCTGCCACGCAGCAGCGTACTCCCAGCACCGTAGTGCTTTGTACCCTTAAAATGATGTTGAATAACGACTTACGAACATTTCAAGTTATGAACGGCCATTTGGAAAGTAACTCAGTTGTAAGTAGAGGAGCGTCTGTACAGTAATGACTTTATATTCATGAATTTGAAATTTGCGGTATCAGCTATTTGTGAGTTGCTGGTGGACAATTCAATAAGAATATTTTTGGAGCTTGCTGAAAGATTGCAGAAACTTTGACTCAGCAACCCGCCTCACTCATGTGTTAGTAGTGATGGACAAAATGACACGTTGCTATATATTTTTTACCCTTCTACTCTTGGTTTCCTTTGGGTATGCTTTGTGCCCTTTTTCTGAACAGAGAGCGCCATCTAGTGGGGTCAAAAAATACATCAAATGGTTCATCAAGCATCATTTTGGTTATCACTACATTGGCTGTGACTGTGGAATCTCATGTCAGAATCAGAATCAGAATCAGAATTAGCTTTATTGCCAGGTATGTTTACACATATGAGGAATTTGTTTTTGTGACAAAGCTCTACAG
>JAODKE010000020.1:14888763-14919060 GCA_026779605.1 Mormyrus hasselquistii | reverse complement strand
TTTTGACTGGTAATGGAATTAGCTTTTTTATTGTTTTTTCCAAAGTGATATCAACCCAGCTAAAAATTCCTTCATTCTTTTTTTTGTTTTTTTATTTTTTTTTTGTTTGTTTTTTGGGGGGGGGGGGGGGGGGAGGGGGGGTTCTGTGGACTCCAGTCACAAGAGGTGCACCCTAGACAACTGAGCTATGTCTACTCCCGGCCAAACTCGCACATTTTCCCTTGTCCAGGGCATTCAGAGTGGAGTGCTGACATTAAACATGACATTGCTCATCCACAGCAGACTGTTTAAGGAACTGTACCACTGGCCAAGAGGGCCGCCGGCTAAGAGGTCGGGTGCTGGGGATTTGATCCTCAAACCCAGCAGGCTGCAAATGTGAGTGCTTCCCTTGGATCTGTAAAATTGTGGGATATGGATGGGATGGAAAGGAAATACAGTGCAAGAACTGGAATATAAACTCAGCTGAGCAAAATGACTCCTGGGAACTGTGAAGACTAAACAACTAAGTTTCTGCAGGGACTACAGCAGTGGTGAGCTGATATGGTGTGTTATTCGGGTCGTCAGTGTCGCTGCGTAGCTGCTGGTTATCACACTTAAGCAATTCAATCTGGCTGCCTTTCCCAGCTGTTTCCAGCTGAGATCTGACCTTTCTTAACTTCTGCAAGTGCTGTTGATATTCTCGCTATGATAGGATGGTGCCGCACTGCAGCTAGCTGATGTAGATGAAGATTTCAGGTCACTACAATTCTGTTTCACTACAGTACCTGTCATCTACCCCCATCCCTGTCCTCTAAGGATGAAATACAGCAGAGTAGGTTGGGAGGCCTTTTATCAATTCATCAATAGATTGTAATCAAAATATTATCACTGATAACACAGATAATACCAATAGTGTTAGTCTGCAGTGAAAGAATAGTGCGTACTTGCTGTCCATAAAAAAGGGTGTTACTTTCCTCTCAGGAAAGTGCGTACTTGCTGTCCATAGAAATGGTGTTAATTTCCTCTTAGGAAAGTGTGTACTTGCTGTCCACAGAAAGGGTGTTACCTTCCTCTCAGGAAAGTGTGTACCTGCTGTCCATAGAAAGGGTGTTACCTTCCTCTTAGGAAAGTGTGTACTTGCTGTCCACAGAAAGGGTGTTATCTATCTCTCAGGAAAGTGTGTACTTGCTGTCCACAGAAATGGTGTAACCTTCCTCTCAGGAAAGTTTGTACTCGCTGTCCAGGGAAGGTTGCTATCCTCTGCCAAAAGAAACAATATGGTCACTGGTGTACAGAATGTGTGTATTCAGGATGACACCAATGGTTTTCATCGCTCACTAAATCAGGACCTGTATTCCACTGCAGACACCTATACCAGCCCCCCACCCCCCAGCACCACAAAAATAACCCTGCTCTTGTGCAGGATGAGACTCTCCTCTCAGTGGCTGACCGGTGATTTGGACACGCTTCAATAATCCTGGATGGCAGCAGGCAGGGCTGGCCTGTGAATGTGGCCGACAGCCGGCACAAAAGATAAGCGGCTCTCGCCATTCTCTGGCTTCTTTTGTCTCACACGTACGAGTCTCCAGGCCCACTTGTTATCTCGCTACACGGGCTGCTTACAGGGAAACACTAACCCATGGACCAGCCACGGCCTAAGTGACGTCCTCTGTCCTGGTCACACAATTTCCTAAGATTCTGCAAAGGATCCCTTACTACACATATCATTAAAAAACACTACTCTCTAATAGTAAAACTATGCCTTTTTCTGTAATTGTGTTGCTTCATGGGTGAATACAATACCCTGGTCGTTTACTAGTCAAAACCAATTACATAGATATTACCGGATTAAAGCGTAACTTTCCTTTTGTATTTTCTGTGCACACGTGTGTGTGATGTAAACCAGTTAGAAAAATTGGCTGTCTGCTTCCATCGACAAGAGGATGAATTAAAATCTCCATGATAAACAATGTTGCGTCGCTCCCCGGACAGGCTGCCGATTCCGCTTCATGCATTTTTTTTTATCTCTGCTGGGGACTTATCTCTACTTTACACTTTGTAAGGCGGTGCAGAAGAAACCAAGCACGCCAGAAAATTGCAAAAACTGTTTAAGAACGTTGGTCTGCCCATAGTAAATGCACAAAGACCCTCATATCCAACCCTGGACCTGATTGTTGACTTTTCTTGTCTGTGTGTTTTTGCCAGAGCTGATACCAAAAAGTCCATCTTTTGCTCTTCGTGACTCAGTTGGATTGCATTAAACCCGCCTCCACTGGTGCCCAGTCTCTTTCTCCCAGTATATCTGCCACCTACCCTATTTGCCATCCTGCTTGCGAAGGTTCTTACTGGCTGCCGGATTTAGAGAGGCTTTTTTTTCCCTATCATCCTTTGCTTATTAGTGCCAAACTAAAAGGTAGGCAATTCCAACAAGACTACAGAGTTTATACAGGAAAAACCCATAAACACAAGTGCTATATGTATTACTGACATGTTTCTGTTTATCAGATCATTATACAATGTGAGTAAGAAACTGAAGTCAGGGATTTTTGGCAAACCATGGGGAGTTTCTAAAAGTGCAATTAAGGTTAAAATCCATCAGGTCTGTGGCCTGGGCAGCCTTTGAAAAGCCATCGTAGTCATCTAGCCCACACTTATCATGCATCTCCTAAGGTGTCTGCAGGTCAAAGGGTCATTCATGCACATCTGACCCAACATTTGACCTCTATTGAAACTGTAATATATTTCTTGGTTCTTTCACGCCATGCAGGATTGTAGGGTATATATATATATATATATATATATATATATATATATATCTGACATGATCACGAGGCATTATGTATTATTTCCATAATTCCTCATCTTGTACCAGTCTTTTCACAATGTTCTCCTTAGCAGGGTCTTTTAGAAGAGCCGTTATTGGTTTCGTTTCTGTTTTTTTTTGTTTGCGAACCGCTGATGACAGCCAGCAGCTCGCACATCATGCCTTTAAAGGTGGAATATTTTGGGGCACTGTAATAATCTCAACGATGAGACCTCTGGCCTTCTTTGACAACAAACACGACACAAGTGGTTGTCAAAGGGAATCAACTTCACGATGAAAACCCGCAGCACGCTGGCAGGATTTTTTTGCATTTATTTAACACACCATTTATTTAACACACCAGCCCTCCAAAATGTGGCCAGAATTTTTCAAGACTCAAATGTTGGAGGAAGCCAACCATGAAATGAATAGCAGTCAATTAGGAACAACTGGGTCCCAAATGCCTCCTCAGTGCCCAGATTAGTTATGAAAGGGTCATAAGTGACCCCCTGTGTGTATTTGCCCTCTCTGGGGCCTGGGGATGGTCTGTGCCCCTGCGTTTATAAACCCTCTCCAGGCCCTGGAGACAGTCTGTACCCCTATGTTTATAAACCATCCCTGGGCCCGGGAGATGGTCTGCACCTCTGTGTTTATAAACCCTCTCCTGGTCCTGGAGACAGTCTGTACCCCTATGCTTTAGGGTCCAGCACATTCAGCTGGGTCTCAGGGCCCTGTACGCTCAGTTGGCTGTCACAGGCTTTTTCATGCAATGATTGGACCTGGCTGAACACGAGATTGACGGATTTATTGCATTGCTGTCGCGCTCTTTATCTTTCATTTTTATTTGTGTGTGTATGCACGTACGGGCTTGTGATGTGACTGTCATTCATCAGCTCTGCTTAATCCACACATGAAGGCTCACCTCTCATTCCTGGCCCCTAATTTGTGGACCACAGAATCAAGCACAGGCATGGAGGAAGCCCCGCGGGGATCTGGATATAGAAACCACAACAAAGCACCATGTTAGTGCTCTCCTCCGCAGCATCCTGGGGATAATGATGCCGTTCGGCTGGCTTCCTGTGGCATTCGGCTGGGATGAGCACACTGGCAGGAAGTGGTTCCCATCTTGCACGGCGACACGCTGAGGCGTCTGAGGGGACAGAAGCTATGATTTCTGCTCAAGCTGTGGGAGCGAGAGGCACCACGGAAAAGGGTATATGTTGCTGTTCTTGCTGTTGCTTCTGTGGGTGTTTTCACATATGTCTGCTTAAAAAATTTAAAGCTAAGAAAAGTTCACTTGTTAAGCATATAATTTAATTGTTACTACTAGTACCTGTAATACTAACAGCAACTTAAACTACGTCCATGCATTTCTGTAGCCACTTGTCGTGTGCAGGGTTGTGGGGGTGTGGAGACTACAGGCACAAGGCAGGGAATAGCTCTGGGTGGGTCATCAACCCATCTCAGGGCAGACACACCAGTCATTCACCAATTAACCCCAGCATGTTTTTGAACTGTGCAGGAAAAACCCAGGGAAAACCCCACGACAACACAGGGAAAACATGCAAATTCCACACTCAGAATCATGGCTGACACTCGAACCCAGGTCCCACAGGTGTGAGGCAACACTGCACCACCATCCCTCACCGTCACATACAGAGCAGTAATTTTGACTACAAAATTAATTATATCTATCACTTTTACGTATCTGGTATCATTTTAAATGCGATATGTAAGCATTGTCCATTTACTGATGATTAATCACATTTTCTTTGTTCCTCTGCTGATTGTTGATTTTAGCGACCAATGCCGGATACAGTTCTGCAACGATAATGAATTCAGTTCTTGCTTACATTTGGTCATTTTTAATTAAAAATCACCCTGCAGTTATTATCCAGGCTAAATGGTCAGTATGTAGAGACACGGCAGTCTGTGCTGGATTAGCCTTCACGTTAGATACTAATACTTAACATCACCAACAGTCCATGCAAGCCAGTTAAACAGGTGATTAGTGTAGTTTGCAACTTCATCAGTGTCAGACTGTGACTTGTTACAACTGTGGGATGTTTAGTATTTGAATAATGGCACCCAGCTTAAGAGTGACAGCAAATCAAAGCTAAGTTATGGGGCTAAGGGTTTGGGTAATTGGGACAATTTAGCTACTTGTCACCAGATCTGCAAAAATAATTACAGATGCTGTCTGATGCCCACTCTCAAGGAGTCCCGGGTGGTCTAAGCTTTCCATTTGCGGGGGGGGATTGTCCGGGACGCCATGAGATGTGGAGACAGAGATTAGCTCCTGGAGACTCGTTATGACATAACGGCATAGCCAGCCGGTGATCCATAGAGTAACACGTGATTGGCCAGCGTGCCACTGCTGCCCCGTGCCATGGCCGTCTGCGAGCCACATCTTCATTTATTAGGCGATCAGCATGTCATTATCGGGCCTGAAAACACGAGCTGGGTGCAGACAGACAGCGGAAAGGCCGCGGAGCTGTTCTCAGAAGCGCCCCGATAACGCCGCCCCGCAGACCAGAGATACAATGGGCCCCGATAAGGCAGACTTATCATAAAAGTGACTTCCTGTGATGGATGAATAGGATGGTCTGGATGAATGGAAATCCATCCTCCTGAGAGCCAGCGAGCCACTTCATGTGGTGTCCAAGAGCTTTTTTTGTCAGGGGGAGGGTGTCTTGAAGATTAGGAATGCAGCTCCTTCAGTCAATGAAGTCCCCCATACCTGTGGCAGAAATTGGCCTTATGTGATCCCCGCTTCCCAGCCCCATTTGCGTGTCGCTCCGGGCGATTAAGGGAAGCCCTGCCAGTCAGAGGCTCTCTATTCACATTTCCTCCTTACACCGCAAACATGCAACTACCTCATCCTGCTTTCCAACTGTGCGGCACTTCATATGCTATAACACTCCCACACTAGGGGGCGCTGGGCTCCCCTATCCATCCCACACCCATTTTTAATATATCACTTATAAATATGATTTCATATTTATAAGTGATATATATAAGCATAACATCCAGTGTGGGATCCAGCTAACACGCTGCTGCAGGTGGGTGTGATGCGCTGGTCGATGCAAACTCTGTGTGGATCTGAAAACAAAGACCAGGAAAGTATATTTCTAAAACCTTGGGACCCCGAGACCCCCCCTTACCCCCAGTAGCCAGGCATTCTGAATCACTAAGCCTCTTTCTGCCGGTTATTCCTGCAACACTGAGGGCTTAGCTGAGATACAAAGAGCCAAACACTGTCTTCATAAGTACCACATGTTCTTCATCTAACGCATGCTGGTTGTTGGGACGTGCAGAGCGTGGCTGTGAAGGTTTTGCAAGCCGAGGACAGTGAAAGTAGTAGCCGGGAGGTTTTTAGCTGCACTGCAGCAGGGAGTCTGGCACGCAGCACAAACCACGGCTCCAGCGACACGGCCGATCCCTCGAGAAGCTCCTACCGACTTGTCCGTGCTGAAGCCATCGTGCAGGATTCAGCGCCCATGTTCCCCATCGCCCGCCCGCTAACGCTGTTTCCTCCAGGAGAAGAATGAAGGCAAGCTTTTGTTCCACTTGACTTGTTTAAATGCCTGATTGTGCTAATTGATTCCTGAAATTAGCTCATTTATCCTCCTCTCGCACCGGAAGGCGTCTCGAAGGGAGCAGCGCTCTGTCGTGACCCGGAGCATCACTGATGCTGCCTCTCGTTCCTTCAGGCTCCCAAACAAATGCCTGCATTACCTGCACTGTGGATTGGCAGTTTAACCGCAGATTGTTTTATCCAAAGTCATTTACAAAGGGCACAGTTCCTACCAGCTCACACATCTAAAAACTTAACGAAGCTATTTTAATGTACATTACTTAATTCGGAAATACAACAGCTTTCCTTTTCTTTGTAATAGAATTTAGAATACAGGACTGGCTTAAGTAAGGTGGACAAATAGGAACTGAAGGATCTCAAACTGAAAAGCTTCCCCTGTAAGTCTCAACCTCAGGCCTACAGGAGCCTAACCATCATGTTAGGGGTTTCTGACCCACTACCGCATGGACCCCAGTCCATCCCACATATCTGTTCTATTCTACCATCATTACACATGATTTAGTTAATTATATGCTCATCGAGCTGTTGATTAGCTTCGTCAGGCATTCTACCAAGAGCTGTCCTGCAATGCCACCAATTGCATGCCGTTCTGGTCTGCAGGGCTGCTTCTGAGCGCCAAAGACCCATGACTGAAATGAACGTGACCAAGAGTTCTCCACCAGAATGGCACATCTCCAAAGAGGATGGAGCGGGATGGCGGATGTTTAACTAGGCCTGATGATTCTCTGGCTGTCGCCCCCCAATGCACTCAGGCCAAATATAAACAGGGTCTAACCGCCGTTATGTTCCATTGGCTTCGCATGCGGGCAGATTAATTTGCACGACCGAGGTGTTATTCAGATGAGGCTCTGAAGAAGGGAAAGGTTGTGTTGACACTTCTATTCTCCCTGCCTGCGACTTGAAAGGGGCTGTGATGTAAACAGACGTGAAGAGAGACAGCTGTTGGTCTCTGTGTGAAGTCACCAGCGCCTTAGCTATGCATGGCTTTGTGTGCCCTCCGCAAGATAAACGACAGGCACCTATTATGCACGGATCCCACAATTCAGTGGCTTCCGAGAATGAAAAAAAAATCCTCTACTGGCCAGTAGGTGGTGCACAGAGGCCAGGCATCAGCCTGCCTCACCCACTGATAAAATATAGAAATGGAGGGGCTGACAAGAGAGAAAAATAGAGAGAGAGAGGGAGAGAGGGAGGGAGAAACCTATCTTCACTGTTAAAGAAATTGAAATTTTGCTTGTGGGCAAGATAATTCGTTTTCTGTTTGCTTTTGCCCTGTTTGTTGTCTCGCGTGACGCCTCGCCTGTTTCTTTGTCTCTGAGGGTCACCCAAAATAACACACCGGGAAGGTTTTTAAGGGGCGTATTCACACTCTCGGGCCACACAACCAGCAAATTTGCCTTCAGTCCAAGGGCAGTTTCGTCATGCGCTCAGCCCCTAGGAATGATCCTGTGGATTAAAATGCTGTAAACGGCGTGAATCTGCATGTAACCCTGTATGTGTACAGCAATTTACAATTCTGATACATTACTGTGCATTTCAGTGACAAACAAATTGGTTATATCAAATAGCATTTTCCCCTATCAGTACTTTGCTTCTGCATTAAATCTTGCTTTTTAAAATTACCACCATCACCATCACTGTCATCTTAAAGAAAATGCATAACATGGTACTAAGTGGCCTAATTGGATGGTTTTGTGTGTGAAAAGGAGATGGTAGAGCAAGGGAGGAGAGCGAGTGAGAGAGATGGAGAGAGAGAGAGGGAGGGAGGAGGTGGGGAGGAGCGGCTGAGACACACACGGAGCTCCGCCGCGCGGCAGTACGCCGCCTCAGCTGTCACCTGCAGCCACCTCCGCCGCCGCCGTCCCAAGCCCACTGCAACGGGCGGCACCGTGGAAGCTGTGCCCCCGCCTTCCTCCTGAGAGTGCCCCCACACCACCGCCGCACGCAGCAGCCCGGAAGAGACACTCCCCACCGGACAGGAGCCGCCGGAGCAGCAGTCGCATTTGGCCATCCCGCGTGCTGTCTAGCCCGTGTCCCCCCCAGGCGACCAGGGGAGGGAGACTGTTAGAGAGTGGGGCTCACCGGCAGCACTTCACGCCTGCTGTCATCTGCATTCGCCTGCGAGGCTGCTCACGCCCAGCGAGTGCTGCTGGGGGGCCGCGCTGGGATTTGCCCGCTCACACAGCCTGACTGAGTGCCCTGTTTACTCGCAAGCGCCGTCTTCTGGGGGTGGGACGCTTGTCCCCATATCCGCAGCTGGATGGAACCTGCTTACTCTCTCCATCTGCATGCACTCCCTGTCGATATGAGACCTTGAGTGGCTCCCACTGCCGCTACTGATGGATAAATAAGTTTGCCGTTTTGTGGGGAATCACCGACACAGGTAAGTACTCCGCTGGCATTCTTCTCCGTGTCTGTGCTTCGCACCTGTCCCTTGCCGCTTCATCTCGCCATCTGTGCATGAGTGAGTTCTGTGATCTCCATCCGGTCGGAATGAACATGCTGGCATTGTGGTGCTTCAGGAGATGTGCCTCTCCCATGTGCCCATCGACCGGCTCCGAGTCGCCTGACGGTGTTGCATGTCTTCTTCCTATTCATTCCTCATGCAGTGCAGGTCATCACCCGTGTAGTTATTTTTTTTTTTGGCAAGATACCTTGCAGATACTTGGTTTCAAAGTCTTTTCCCGAGATGAAATGAGTTTGAACAAAGGTGTGAAGGGAGTGTTAAACTGGGACAAATTTGAGGCTTGCCCCAAACACGAGGAAAGGTTACGCATTTTATTCGGTCCTTCTTCTGACAGTTCTTGGATTTGATTAAATCCCACCCCCTTCCCCGGGTAGATCACACAATTTGTGCGAGCAATCGAGCATGCCTGGCTTAGTACACATCCCAAAATAGCCTTTTTAAACCGCTTGCTGTCAGACCACCCTGACTGCTCTGTAATCGGGCATTCTAAGGAGGGGTCTTTCCTATGCCAGGGGCTGCCCGCTGCTCTATAAGCAGGCATTCTGAGGAGGGGTCCTTCCTTTGCCAGGGGCTGCCCTCTGCCCTGTAATTGGGCATTCTGAGGTGGGGTCCTTTCTATGCCAGGGGCTGCCCGCTGCTCTATAAGCAGGCATTCTGAGGAGGGGTCCTTCCATTGCCAGGGGCTGCCCTCTGCCCTGTAATCGGGCATTCTGAGGAGGGGTCCTTCCTTTGCCTGGGGCTGACCGTATTCCTCTCTTGACCAATTTTATAACTCGCACGGAGAGGCGTGCACCCAGGTGCCTTCCAGGGTGGTCTTAGTGAAGTCTGGGCGAGGCATGTATCTTGCATGCCAGCTGAAAGAAAATTACACAGAAAATAAGAGCTAACTATCCAACCCAATTTCCCGACTCTAATAAGGCATAAATCCTCTAGCAGCACTGAGGACCCTTTACTTGGTTGTTAAATCTCAGTTTTTTTCTGTTAGAAAGATCCCCACCACCATTAGAGTTTCAGCAATTCCAAACTTTTTCATAATTTCACGTTATATATTTTCTTTAGAAAATATGACGTTTGATTCAACTTAACCTGCATTCACCAGTAGCATAATGCAAGGTTTTGTAACGGCCAAACTGTTAAGACATGTTTGACAACAGATAAACAAGGGAATTCACACACATTTGCTGTTTGCATGCAAACTAGTGCAGCCGTCCAACTTAATGAGTCTCGGCATCTTAGGGTTTCCAGCAGCTCCTGCTCGTATCTAGTTATATGTTTATAAAGCCATTGGACCTCAGTTCAGGGGGGAGGGAGCTATGATGGAAGGGAGCAGACATTGAATATTTACTCATGTGATCGTGTTAAGTGTCTCACACTGGGGATCCCCTTCTAGGATGAGAGCCAGCAAGATTTGCGTTAAGTGCAAACAGCAAACCATGTCTCCTTAAGCGATATGACGGTCAAACGTCACGTTCAGTTTGATTTTTGAAGGTGGTGGTTTTCAGTTCAGACACTATGCTGTATTTCATGTGGTGAATTATGACCGGGCTGCTGCGGTCATTACGACCGGGCCCCTGGGGGAATTATGACGGGGCCCCTGGGGGAATTATGACTGGGCCCTTGGGGTCATTATGACGGGGCCCCTCGGGGCATTATAACCGGGCCCCTGGGGGAATTATGACAGGGCCCCTGGGGTCATTATGCCACAGCTCAGGTTCACACATTGGCCGGAAACCGCTGGCTGCAGGAGGATCACATTTCATTCAGCTCCTCTTCAGACTTATGCATGTGCTGTTGTGTGAAAAGCCATCGAAGAGTCATAAGTTCCAGACCCTAATTAGGGTGTAAGTCTTCTTTCACTTCATCTTGAACGTGTGCAGCTTTGTGTGTGATTTTTTCTCTAAAGCCTGTAAAAACTGAGTGTGTATTATTGCTGCTCTGGCTCTTTTTGTGTATCTGCAAGCATTTTTGTTTGTATTTAAACCACATTTCTCATTTGTAGAGCAACGTGAGGAAAGCTGTCGATATTCTGGTATTCTTCGCAGTCCATTGGGATATATAGTATTGGCAGCCTGGCAGGATTACATTTAACAGCCTGCCTGCAAGGACATCGCCTCATGCCACTCAGGGTTGCCTTTCCCGACACTGAAGGGTCTGTGCGCACGTAGCCACGACTGGAAAGTGCTCCGGTACAGCTCCCCCGCTCTCAAAAACTCTGACTGCACATTGTCCCCCATGGTTTCTGCCCTAATCCAGAGCCTGCAATCCTATGTTGTGAAGATTTGCAAAGGAATGTTTACAAAGAAATTGGCAGATCCAGTGAAGAAGAGAGAAAGTACAGATTCCAAAAAAGAGCCAAAATTAGCCACTGACTCTCAAGCACGGAATCCAAACTTTTCTACAGCACTAAAAAGCAAAGTCAAAAAAATTTCCAAATGCTCCTCCGTGCGGAATATATCCCTGACAGGCAAGAGAGGTAAAAATATCCCTGCGTCACTATCGCCAACATTTAGTTACCGCGTAGCAATAGCAAACGGACTCCCGACAAACCGATATTCGCTTAACAATGAAAATTTTCCTCAAGACGTTTTATCAATCGACAGCAGTTTCTCTGACTCTTTGAGTGACGTAAAACTACGGCGCAGATCTGATGAGCACCAAGCTTTTATGATGCCGGTAAGGAGGAACAGGAAGAGCTTGATCAGTCTGGCTCCCTCCGACGGGAGCTCAGAGGGAGAGCGGGTGGAACGAACCAGCCTGCAGACGCTTCGACTAGGAGCCTTACGCAAACTAAGGAAATGGAAAAAGAGCCAAGAATGTGTTTCTTCTGATGGAGAAGTGAGCAACTGGAGAAAGTCACTAGGCCTTCGCAGTAAGTCCCTGGATAGAGCTGCAAGAAATCAGAAGGCAGCCTCCTTCGAGCCTGCCTCCAGCTCGACAGGATGCATCAGCCAGACCCAGGACGTGATGGAGATGATCTTCAAGGAGCTCCAGGGAATCAGTCAGATTGAGACAGAGCTCTCCGAGCTAAGAGGGCACGTCAACGCCTTGAAGAGCTCCATTGATGAGATCTCCAGCAGCGTGGAGGTGGTGCAGACTGAGATCGAACAGTTGCGTTCTGGCTTCGTGCAGTCTAGACGGGAGACACGTGACATACACGACTACATCAAACAAGTTGGCCAAGATAACAAAGCCACTTTGAAATTTGTCAATGTGCCGGAGGATAGATTGGAAAAAACAGAGAATCTTATTTACCAAATTTTAAAAGAGAAAATGGGCTTCAGTGACCCACAAAAGGTAATAAGGATTGACCTGGCCTATCGCCTGGGGCATCAAAGAGACTGCCCCAGTGCCAAACCCCGACCAGTTATTGTCATATTCTCTACACCTCAAGACAGGGATTTAGTTTTAAAAAAATGCTACAAGCTGAAAGGCACGGGCATCTCTATCTCCACCGACAGCCTCGTCCGGGAGACGAAAGAAAGGAAAGACAAAGGCATGAGCACCTCACAGACATATGAAAGCATGGACATCAGGGTCTCCACTAAGGAGAAACCTGACCTGGAGGACTGGGACTCCATGGACAGTGATAGGGAGTTTGAGGCTGACCTTAACCGCAACAAATACTCAGTTGTTTCTAAATCATCACATAAGAGTAAATCGGACAAGAAGAAATCCCACCATTCCCACAGCAAATCGGCAGATAGGACAGCACGTTTGGGCCCGGCACCGTACGTCGACGACACCTATCAGTCAACTATGTATGAAGACTCGGACAAACAAACAAAACCGTACTACTCTGACCTGACCCCCATTTGGCTTTCTCAGAGCGAGTACTCGACCCCAAAACTAAGTCGTTCCGAATCAGACTGTTCAAAGATGTGCCAGTCATACTCAGAAGATTTTTCTGAGAATCAGTACTACAGTAGGACCAATGGCTGTTCCCTTCTGTCCTCCTCAGACCAGGAGCTTTGGCAAAGGAAGCAGGAGGACATGGCATCCTCTTGGTATGCAAGTCCACCCAATCCAACCCTGAGTCAGGAAAACCAGGCGTACACAGAACCAAACGGGGCAGAGACCACAGAAACAGTTGATAGTGGCGTGAGCAACGGGCTTGTGTGCGTCTCGGCTGACAGAAGCCACTTCGGTGGTTCCCAGCTGTCACTGCAGGGCGATCTGTCACCTTGGAAGGAATGGCCACATCTGGAACAAGGGGTGGATTCTGGGTTGGATGCCTCAACAGAACAGAACATAGTATCAGAGGTCAGCAGCTCATTTGACCTGAGAGTCAGTGCAGGATTCCCCAAAAACATTACTAAGTGCCAAGAAGTGGATTTACAATTTGAAGGAGAAAACTACATGACTCTCGACAGCACCCCTTCTACGTGTCCTGGCCTTGAGAGTGAAACTGCGAGTCAGCCAGACGCTCAGAGTGATCCTTTTCCTGATATTGACACAAATAACTTTTACATAAATCCGAGCAAGTCCGCAACCATGTATCACAGCCAGACTGAGATCAGACAAGAAAAAACGGAGCAAGTTCCAAAATCATGGCACAGTCGCCTCAGCATAGACCTCACCGATAAAACGTTCAGCTTCCCAACATTTGGATCAACTCTTCAACGGGCTAAATCAGCACTGGAGGTCGTGTGGACCAAGAGCTCACAGAGTGTGAATGCCCCTGAGGAGCCAAGTAACTCCACGTTCATGGGCCGGCTCAGGTCATTGTCCCAATCCACGGCGAACGGCTCCAGCACAACCATAAACTCAGACGTGTACACAGAGCCGTTCTACTACAAGGCCGACGAGGAGGACTGTGGTGAGCAGGCCGTGGACAACGAGACGCATTATGTGGAAGTGATGGAGCAGGTGCTGGCCAACCTGGAAAACAGGACAAATGCAAATGAACCAGAAGAGGAGTATAAAGACTACAGCATTTCACAGGAGGGAAACTATGTTCTGGAATATGACTGCAGCTTAGATGACCAGTATGATGATGAATACAGTGAGGGCTGTGATGATAACCCAGCAACAGAAGACAACACTGAATCTGAGGCAACGGCTTACATTGAGGAACCGGAGCAGGCCGAGGACACGGCAGCACAAGAGGACGAAAACCAAAACCTGCCGGCAGCAGCCGTGGTCGAGACCCCACTGAAAAAGAAGATACGACCAACGTTCAAAGAAGCGGCTCTGAGAGCCTACCGGAAACAAATGACAGAGCTGGAGGAGCAGATTCTGGCAGGAGGTAAAAGCTGGTTGCATACTGGTCACATATTGGTTACATGCTGGTCACATGCTGGTCACCTGCAGGTTTTACTATATATCTGTACACTAATGTTTCCGAATATCTTCAGAAGCAAGGAATCACAAAAATCATTCTAAAATAGTTTGTAGACTGCACTTAAAATGCCAGCAGGTTTTGAACATTTTATTCGAAGTGAGTTTTTAAGACGAACGTGGTAGTGAAAATTCATATTCAGTGTTTCATTTTAAATGCTTCAGAGGGAATATTTTTTTGCCTGAGATGAAACCCCAGATTCTGTAGAGTGGAAGCTTCCATTACAGACTAACATCAAACGAACAGGGCCACAGTCGTCTACTGTTTTTTTTTTTGTCCATGCACTCTATCTGATTTGAGGTGACAAACAGGATGACTTGAGGGTGTTGGTATCTGACATATGTGAGCTTTTCACCCTCTATCCGTGCAATGTACATTTACATATTCAGGTCCTACTCTTAGCTTGAGAGTCCTCCCCCTCTATTAATCTGATTGGGTGCTGTGAAGGTTCCAAGTGACTGTTCTCTCCTTCTAGCGTGGGCATCACTGATTGCTACAGCATGATGAAGTGTCGTAGCGCCACCGGTGATTCAGATATTGTGGAGATGCATCATTTAACTGGATGCTGAGGTCATCACCGCAGGTGGCCAGACTTCTGGAAGCACCAAGTGAATTTTACGGCTTGGCCAGTATCTTAGCAGCGTTCTCGCTTCCACTGCGGTGCTGTTGAGGTGGCTTTAAGACTTTTCATGTGTGAGTGTGTCGGAGTCCGTGTGTGTGTTTGATCACCTACAAAGGCCCAGCCACACAATATTCTAAGTGCAATTTCACCCTCTATTCCTGGATTATCACGTTTGTTGGCATTTCAGTTGTGGCACTTTTTCACCAAAGTTGAAATCATGCTCGCAAAAATCACACATAATGTCACTGAAGTGTTTTATTGGACCCGATTATTCCCATTTATATATTTATCCTGGTTTAATTATGCTGTCAGTGTGATAAACCATCAGAACGGAGCGGTGGCAATGAGATGAAGACACCCTTTGCCTGCTGCAATCATGCATAGTTTTTCCCTCTGGGTCAGCACCGTCTCCACAGACTGATCCCGTGACATGAACAGTTAATGTACTGAGAAGCTCACGGCCGCAGATGTTGGGTGCATTGCCTGTTTGAATACAGAGAAGCATCGAGCCCCAGGTCATTGGGTTCTGAGGCCTGTAGGTGCAGCTGACCCTCCGGCTACATCATCGTACAGGCGAATGGAAACAGTGCCCCAGATTGTAGCTCTGGTTTAATATTTAAAAATAGAATCGTGAATGATATGGATGATGAGCACAATTTGTGTGAAGAACCTCTTCTTGAACCAGATTTGGGGGTGCAAAGGTTCCATGTGTTTTGCACTCATGGAGAACTACTGTATGATATCTTTGTATCTTCCTGGGGGGGGAGGGTTTGCTTTGAAACTCCACACACGCAGAGCTAGCTCAATGGCGCTCTTCCCCCTGTAATTTAATCCAGCTCAATTTGTCAAATTCAGTCCTTTCTTCAGGGTTTCTCTTATTTCCTGGTCCTTCTCTCGGGCCCACAGGGAGCCGCTGCGATTTGCCATATTTCTGTTCCAGTGACACACGTTAGAGTTTCGGCTACTAGAGTTTAGAACGCTGTTTGTTAATAGGTCAGTGTTACATGACCCCTCTTTGGTTGGGAAAGTGACACCAGAGAAAGATGTACATTATTGTGTAATACAATGAGATTTCACAATGTTTTATGGTATATCAGGTGTTCTCAGACTATGCGGAGCAGAGTCCTCAGGGACCTGCTGAGCTACATATTGGTCACATTAATTTTCCAGACAGACGTCTGTGGATCTTGGTCTTTATTGCTGCTGATTTTTTTTTTCCCCCGTGATACTTGTTGAGTGTAGCTTTGCATCATGTTACCAGTCAATTATAGTGCCCTGCATTTCTCATGAGCATACAGATTCTGGGGTTTACGGCATATAATCACACAGCACAGCACAGGACTACTGTCAACTGCTATTGAAGTTGGAGCGCAGGTGAAGGAGAGACCTTGCATTTTATATGGCATACTTAAATTGACATATATTTATTTACAACCCACCTGGCAAATGTAACACAATGCTGCACCAAAGCTGTAATCACTGACGCTGACCTCTCTCCTGCTTGTTGTCTTTCAGACCACGCTGCTTTGGACGCACAGGTTCCACACCGAGCATGTCTCCTTCCTGTCCTGTCTGCTCCTGTCTGTGTGCTGTGTTTCATTTTAGTCCTGTTTGATGTAGTTTGCTGATGTTATCCAAAGCGTCTTCGCACCGTGCATAAAAAACTTGTGCTTGTGTGCAGTATCAGAAAATTCAAGTTGCCTGTATGAAAATTGCTGCTGTTCTATAAAGGTTACAATTTCCAAGACCATCCCTAGTTTCCATGAATGCAAATTTCTAAACGATATATGATAGAAATGCCTATTTGTTCTGTTATTTAATGAATATTTTCCTGTCGTATAGAGCACCCAATTGCTCTTCTTGCCTTTGTTATACATTATCCTATGTAGAGATCTATTGTACAGTAGCATCTCCATGGGAAATCGGTGTCAGGGATGCTAATATGACTTGCATGTCCAGCTTCCCTGAAGTAACGCTTCACTCTGTGCTGTTCTAGGCTCGCATTGCCAGCCGCCATGTTCTGGAAACAACAACAAGCCTTGGGCTTCAGGGTGCTGGAGGGTGAGTAGATAATACCGCAGACTGGTTTCATTCTCCGTGTTTTCACTGTAATGAATGATACTGTTCTACAGCAAGGTGAGAAGGGATTTTTCAGATCACAGATATACAAGATATAATAATATCACAAATATGTAGCATACAATAATATCACAGATATACAGCCTACAATAATGCACGGACAGGGGATTTCAGTATACATATTGACTAGATTTCTTGAAACACAATGCTTCATTAAGTCTAATTACAGCAGTCAGTGGTTATTCCGTTTTTCTCAAAGCATTAAAAGTTATTGTGGAATTGCATTCTCATTAAAAGTCCCAAATAGGAAATGTAACCATCTATACAGTATTTTCCTAGTACTGTTCTACCAGTAGCAACAGGTTAATAATTAGATAACATTAATAAAATCTCACAGATATGAAAAACAAATATTTGGGTAGCATGTGTCCATAAATGTGTCACGTTTTGGACAGGGTTATCGACAATGGTTCACAATAGAAAAGGAGCAGGGCGGGCTTTGGGGCTTATTATACCCAAAAGCCAGTTAATCTCATAAACAGTTTCATGCCGTCCTGCTCTGAGAGACTGTGAGGGATGTATGGGAGTCCTCAGCACAGGGACATCGATGGGGTGCTGAGGGACACGCCGAAGGGGTTCGGGACACGCCAATGTCCCACATCCGCGCAGCGCCGGGACAAATGGCTTAGAAATGAGTGCAACCTCAGAAACAAAGAGAGAAGCCAAAAGTACAATGCAGACATCCCTCTCTGTGCTGGACGACAAGCGCCTCGATCTGCTGGGAACGATGGAGCCCAGGATAAGGTTAAGTCACCAGAAAAAGCATGTGGAGATCAGGAAGCCCAGGACACTGTCAGGTAGCAAATGCATATGTACATTTCAGTGCAGTGGTTGTAGGCAGTGGTGTGGGTTTTTTTTTCCAGTTTCATCCTTTTGGGCTTTAATACAATTTTTATATCAAACATGTCAGTTCAATCACTGAGGAGGTGAAGGGCTATATTTTGAACTGGAGTTTTCCTCTGAAGGTCCAGCTGTATGTCGATAGTGTTTAGCATAGAATAAAAGCAGAGATCTAGAAATGTAGCTCATTTGGGAAGGAGGGATTGTGACAGATTTACCTCTTTTGGCTTGGTAAATACCTCCCCCTCTGTGTTTAATAAGTGCCCAGAACCAGTGTTCTTATCTTCATTTGCATGCACCATCTTCAGTCGGGCAACTGTAACTGAACCCCTAGAGAAAATGGCCAATGGCAAAACTGGATTCGTATTCGGGAACGATGGAGGATGTACCCAGCCTGTTGGGGCACCCCCTCCCCCTCCCCCCAGCTCTTTCCAAATGGAATATCTGGAAGCATCCTGCTCCGGATCCCCCCACACTTTCCTTATCCTGTGCCATTTTCCCCCCATTTCCTGTGCCATTGTTGCTGATATTGTGTGACATTAATATACTATGAAGCTGCCTCTGTCACTAGGCCGGGGAGCATCCTTTACGGCATCGACAGTATGCCAGACCTGCGCCGGAAGAGGACGGTGCCCATTGTCCGAGACCTGGTAAGTTACCTGTTTCTGCTGGATATTCATCATTCTCTCTGGTTTCCCTTGATACTGTATACTGCACCACTGACTTGTAGTCCGTGGCGTCTCCCTGTCTCTGAGCCAGGCGCAGCCACAACTCACTTTCACTCACAATCATCCGAAAGTAGCCACCACATTGGATTGTACCATTATTTTCACAATAGTGATCTGAAGCACCCTCTATATTATACTGGAAAGGTTCATGTTCTACAGTAGCTGTGTAAACTGCTGTGTTATTTGTTTATGCTACATTGTATCATTTTTGTAACTCTGCTAAATTGCTAATAGCTAATTCAAAAACTGCTAAGAATTTTTGCACACAGCATAATTTTGTGTATGAAATTATGTGTCATATTTCACCTTATTCACTTACTATACAAACATTTCGTGCCATATTTCATTGACCTATTTATAACTTACACTTCATTAGGGTCCTATTGCTATACGGCCATATAAATATTGGCCATGTTAACTATAAAATTTCCATATTGATGCCATACATTTGATACTTGATAAGTGAATCTTGAAAACTATAAGGAAAAGTTGACGTATTTGTGCATATCTCTCATGAAATGAAAAAACCGACGTTACCTTGGTAAGTACGGATCATATTTCTGTTTTCGGATCGCTGCATAGATATTTACCATTGCAACATGGTCCCATAACCACTATGGGCGATATTTTTCAGGGAGTTGTCAGATTTCTCTCCAGACATGCATCCTGTGTGACGGGCAGCTCGAACGAAACATACGAAATGTTGACAACTCTACCCAAAAATATATGTTGAGGATTTCTTTGAAATCTACCAAGGCTTTTGGCTCATGTGAAACATTGCGAGAGAAAGCCTTTGACACCCCAGATGATGTCTTTAAATGCCAGGGTTGAGTCACACCCTCCTCAGCTCATTGTCCCCCCGTGTGAATGGAACACATCCAGCTGCCTGACTGCTTCAGCGCAGGGGCTCGGCCCCGCTGGTGATCAAGGGGAGAGGCCCTCATACAGGGGGGGCGAGGCTACGTTCACACACAGCCACTGCGGTGTCATCTTCTGCTCCTGGAGCCATTAGGTGTTCTGCCTGTGTTCAGTGTGACACCTGGAAGAAGCAGCAGATGGGCTCCTGTTCTGATCTCACATTGACATTTGTAGCTGGTTATTTGGCATCCAGAGTGACACACAAATGAGGCAGATTATAATCAAGACACAACTCGTAGCTGCATAGCTCACCTTTCTGGCTTCTTGGCTGATGATAGGCAAAAATATGTGCAGGGCCCATGTTCTCCCTTAACAAAGCAAAAGCACAGTTGAACTGAAATCTTATTATCGTTGCTGTTGGGTTAACCTGGGTGAATAATATTTCATAAGCGATGGTTTTACCGCAATGTGTGTTTACGTAGCCTGCCTGACACTGAACGTCCACGTGGAGGTGGGCGTTTTGCACAGTATGACCTTTGACCCCAGATGACCTCTGACTTCAGCCTGGGCCCTGTAATGCCTGCAGCAAGCTCAGCTCCTTGAGTGCATGTTCACTGACCTCACATATATACATGAAGTTCACACACAGTTCACATGTAAACAGCCCCCCACCCCCCTTACATACATCTCCTTGCTTTAAACGCTCATAGCTTGCCGTGGTTCTTTACCATAGTGTGGCTGAGGGGAGTATGGATGGTAAAGACCAGCCTCGCACTGTCTGCCGTCAATGCCTGCTTCTCCTCTTTGTGGTACGAACCCCAGTCAGGGGTCTCGCTCTTGCCACCTAGAGACAGAGCAAAATTGACCCCGTAATACTAAATAGTGGATCAGCAGCGTGTCACTGGCTCCCTACTAACAAATCAATGTTTGTCTCTCCTTGTCTGGTTACCATTAAGCTGTGCAGTATAGACATATTCTACAGTATTGCTCCCGTGGTTATTAAGCTCATGATTCGGATAGTTAATGCGTGCCTCAGTGGTACCATGCCCAAGGTGAATTCTGGGAAACAAACAGGAGGTATTTTGACGGATTTCGTTCTTTAAATAATCATTCATTTTGCGCATGGCAGCAAAACACCCATGTGCTCCACACTGAAGCCCCAAGTCTGTGCTGGACAGTTGCCGCTCATGTATTAAGGTCCACTCGCAATCACTGCCCACACTGATCTGTTTATTTCTCTTCTTTCCCATGATGCATCTGGGTGTCTCAGGCCTTGGTAAGTGTTGTTTCCCTCACCAAGCTCACACTGCACTGATTGTGGTTTTGCCCATGCAAAGACAAAACCGCGGCCTGGACTGGCGTGTGATGCGGTCAGAGCCCAGGTGGTATCCAAGGCAAGCTTCACTGGTGGCGTTTTTCCATGATGGTTGTGCTTTGCTAAGTCTGCGCCCCTTTGGTAGGTGCCACCCTGAGCAATCGCTTACATTATCCTTGCCAGACCAGTGTTTTCCAACATGGTCCTTGGGTATCTGCAGACAGTCCACATTTTTGCTCCTTTCCAAAAACGTAGACTGTCTGGCAGGGAGTCGAGCAAAACATGGATCTGTGAGTCCCCAAGGTCTGGGTCGGGAAGCACCGTGCCTCTTTCTTTGAAAGGGACTCATAGAGATTATTTTCTTTCAGTTTTTTTGGTTATTTGTGCTAAATTTTCTGTGCAATAATATTCCATTTCGATTTGACAGCTCATTTAACAGATGGGTGGGTACTTAAACTCAACCGTTCAATATTTAAAGAGGGAATAATCATATGCATATGAAGTGATACCCACTCAGAAAGCATCTTATCACGACATTAAATATAAATACCCAGTATTCAACATGAAGCATTACTTAACAAATGGTCTAGTTATGTACTTCTATGTGGTGTCATCAACATGGGTCTTAACCTAAATCTTGCATTCGAAATTTATTTATATGAATCTATTTGCATTGTGTTTAACGGTTACATCATGTCCTGCACATAGCTGTGACATCACTAAATCTGTATTCCATGCTTTTTATTCTGCCATTAAACTCTTGGAGACCCTGTTTATGGTCACGCAATGAAAATGCCAGGGATCTGTAAAGGGGCTGCACCAATGCGCCTGCTCAGGGTTCTCCTCTGGCTGTGAACACTGCTGATTTTTCTTGCCACAAATTGAAGCTCCCTCAAGACAAGGCAGCCAGGCGTCCCCTGTGCGCCCAGGGAGTGAAGGCAGCCTGGCGTCCCCTGTGCCCCCAGGGAGTGAAGGCAGCCTGGCGTCCCCTGTGCGCCCAGGGAGTGAAGGCAGCCTGGCGTCCCCTGTGCGCCCAGGGATTGAAGGCAACCTGATGTCCCCTGTGCGCCCAGGGAGTGAAGGCAGCCTGGCGTCCCCTGTGCGCCCAGGGATTGAAGGCAGTCTGATATCCCCTGTGCCCCCAGGGAGTGAAGGCAACCTGGCATCCCCTGTGCGCCCAGGGAGTGAAGGCAGCCTGGCGTCCCTTGTGCGCCCAGGGAGTGAAGGCAGCCTGGTGTCCCCTGTGCCCCCAGGGAGTGAAGGCAGCCTGGCAGCTGCTTTAGCATTAATGACCAGGTCATGTAAATGATAGATTTACATGGAGGGATGTGGTGCAGGCGTCCCAGTCAGGCCTTGATCCCTTTCAGTTGTTGATATTGCGCTTAAGGCCAACAAAAGGAAATAATCTGTATACAATCAGTCCCGCAGTAAAAAAAAATTACGACATCCAAATCTTTACTGGCTATTCTGTACATATTTCAATGCGGCTGGTTTTTCATGCACTTTTAATTTATGAAGATGAGCTTTTGGCCTGTCCAGAAAACGGCCTCTTTTTTTGTTTCCTTCAGACCCTGACTGCTCGAAAGGCAGGCATCTCCTTCGCTCTGGTCACCAGATCCACGCTGAGCAATGAAGACCTGGTAAGCATCAACCATTTCTACCATCGACTGTAAAGGCTGACTAATGTAAACGGTCCCGGATTTTAATAAGCTACAAGCTCTTCGTTAAACCAGTTCACACTGATGAATTCACTGACCCCAGAGAGATTTGAAGCAAAGACCTTCTGACCCAGTTTCTCAAGAAATATTCACAGGCCGCATATTACTGCAGATAGCATAATGCTAGCCATTGTTTATTGGTCAGACAGCACGTACGGTGGCTTAGATAGCGTGCCGCTATTAGCAGGCGGCAGAGTGTAACTATCGGCTAGAAGAAGCTCCTGTAGGCGGCGCCGTGTGGCCCGGCTTCCCGGCTGAGTGGGAGTTGACTATTACAAGAACCCAGAAATTCTGCAGGAAATCCACAAAAAGACGAGAACAACAAATTAGGAAGTTAATAAATGGACGTTCCTTGAAGTCTCATTTATCTTCCGGAGAATTCCATCCCCAGCCTATTGTCCGTAGGGAATGGGGCCGGCTGATCCTGCTTCAGAAGCGCGCTCCCAAAGCGCCGTCCTCTGCCAGCATTAGTCTTAGGTCTGCTCCTCCTGTGGACATCTGCCATCTGCAGATAGAGGAATACCTTAATCAATGGAAGGAGATTGATTAGGAGATCCAGTCCTACGGCCTCACAGCTGTCCTTTTAACTTTGAGTAACAGATAAAAGCTAGTAGCACTTTTTTCCCCGTCACTTGCAAAGCGTCACCCATCTGTGCTTTATGAATCTTAAGGGCTCGCTGCCTGCTTTTAGGTTCCCTGTCTCTCCCTGAGGCCTGTTTCACCCCGCTGTGTCCTAGGAGTATTTGATGAGTCTGCATTCTTATTAAATCGTGCTTAATCTCATTTAATCAGGTGTACTTATAGGCCTAAACAGACACAGGGATGAACCACCCTGCTTTACACAAATCTCTGGCGGTCAGTCTCAGTTGCTTTCCCCCTCTACTCCAGGTCTGGGGGGAGGGGTGGGCATGAAACGGACTCTTCTGATGCTGACATGCCAGGGTGATGCTTTCAGTCACATGACAGGGCTGTCCGCTAGGTATCTAATGCCGACTTAGCAGACGCATAACTCGCCTGTAATCACGAAAAGCTACAGAAATGTACGAGGTCTTCGTCTTATCCAATGAGACTGCTACATTGCTCAGTTCCATGGTGGCACCCAAGTCCAATTTGATGAGAAACAGACTGCCTGCCACCAGAGGTCTGTAATGCAGGTACAGAGAATAATAATCCAGACCAAGATTTTGTTTTACAGTAACCAATCAGTTGAGTACTGTTTGGTTGAAACAAAATTTTGGTCTGAACTTATACTCTTTGACCCTGAATTACCCACCTCTGCTCGCCCCACCCTGGGTGTTGACAGCTGGGATGTACGAAATCCACGCCACACCCACGCTGGGGCTGAACATGCAGGGGGAGTGAGTGCCAGGCCTTGGTAAAGAGGAGCAGATTGTGGCAGGTGATACAAAAGCGATTTGGGCAGCATGTGTCAGCAGGGACATCATTTGCAAGAACGTCCCCTTAAGAAAAGATCGAGTGCAGCATGATAAATATGCCAAGGATGGCGGCGGGCTCTCCTGTTCCCTCATTGGCCCAAAAGACGTGCAGATTATCTGAGAAAAAAAGCTGTGCTGTGTGCTGAAGTGGCCTAACTAATGAGTTTAGCTAATCAGTCTGATTGTGTTTGGTCTAGAGGAAAATGACAGACCCGCATCATCACCGAAAGCGAAAACTGCTGCGCAAAAATTAAACGGACCAGAAATGCAAAGATAAACATATATTACTGCGAAGGATAGAAAATATAAAAATATACAGCTATGCTCATTAAAAGCTAAAGTCACCCGCTGGGTCAGTGAGGATCCTTTTATTTGGAATAGAGGGAAGTTAAAGAATAACAACATTATTATGAACAAAAGCATGAAGTATAACTCACATATGTATGACATATCTTCCATTAATGGCAACTAATTATTCACCACTCAAAATCTATATTAAATATAACATATTAAAACAATTCATATGAAATATTTAATAATAAAATGGCAACATTTTACTCAAGGGGGCACAAGTAATTAAGTTATTATGCTCTTTCTTGTGTGTGAATTAACCTCAAACAAAGTCATAGTTACATACTGATCTCATGTTTGTTCATCATTAATGAATTGTGAAGCATGTTTTAAATCAAGCAGCTACTATATGTGTTCCTATATCTGTTAACTCTGTAAATCTTTGTGAACTCCTGAAGGAACTAGTACTGTAACTAATAACACAAGTGAAATACTGATCTATATTTGTTCATCATTAATGAATCTTTATTCATCTTTTCTCTCAAGTAGCAACTATATTTGTTCATGATTTGTACTTCAGCGGTAACTAAGTTACTACTAAGTATTTGTGCAACATCAAATAAAGTGTTACCAATAAAATAAACATGGAAAGCAATGGCAATATGTTACACAACGAGACTGTGGTAACCCCTCGAAAGGCATGTCTGTAGAAGGTGGATTTACTTAGTAACCCGTGACAGCTGTTTCCCCAGGATTTCCATCAGAAAATGTTCAATAGTGTTCAATAGTGATCCACACCCTGATCGTGTATCCGGCACAATGTTATGTTTTGTGTCAGTCCTGGGGTACAACACCAGGACACTGAGATATCACCTTCTAACCATGTGCTTATCACGGCCGGCTGACTGATGCGCTCAGCGTAAGCATTATTCATGAGGCTAACCCGTTCACCCAAATGATGAAGGGGCCGTTGTCATGACCTGATTACCAATGGCGTCTAACAGGTAGTCATATGGTCAGAGGCCCCCGGCCTGTTCCAGTTCTCAGGGGCCACCCTATCAATTTCTACATTAAAATGTTGTCAATGAGGGAGCGACGGTGAAGTATTAAATTGTATTTTGGTCCAGATGAGAAAATACAGAACAAAATATATCCTGTATTGGATAAAAATGGGACACAACCTTTTTTACAGGATGATCCTGTATAATGAAGGACAGGTGGCAACTGCAGGAAAAAAATGCTAGCAGAAGTTCCTGTCTAGCTGAAGCCCCTGTCTTGCAGAGCTTCCTGTCTAGCTGAGATTCCTGTCTAGCTGAGGTTCCTGTCTAGCTGAAGCCCCTGTCTTGCAGAGCTTCCTGTCTAGCTGAGATTCCTGTCTAGCTGAGGTTCCTGTCTAGCTGAAGCCCCTGTCTTGCAGAGCTTCCTGTCTAGCTGAGATTCCTGTCTAGCAGAGGTTCCTGTCTAGCTGAGGCCCCTGTCTAGCTGAGATCCCTGTCTAGCTGAGGCCCCTATCTAGCTGATACCCCTAAGCTTCAGCCAGGGTTTGCCTGTGCATTAAAGCTGCCCTGCTGAACCCACATCCTGTCCCTGATCCTCGCTTCCACAGTGCAGTCCATCAGCATGACAAAGATGTGTCACATATTCAAACAAACCCTTTTCAGAGCCATCCAAGTAAAAAATTTGGCCAAACATATTGAAGCATCAATGCCAAGCAGCAATCTCTTTCACTTTTATAGTATTCGAGCCCAGAAGGATAGACTGTTCTTTTCAGACTGGGTTTAGACTAGTTCACCACAGAAAGTACCGACCTGCTGAGTGAAGCAGGCCCTTAGTGGGCAGGGTGTGGTCATGGGCTCATCTTGTCTCGCACTGATTCTCTGGCTCCAGCTCTTGCATCTTCTGGAGAGAGTTTCACACCACAGCAAGCCGCCAAGATGAGGAGGCATGTGTGGACGGTGCACTGACATCTGCTTAGCGTAAATGCATAGGCGTCAACCGTGGCACCGCCCCCATCCCCCCCCCCCCCCGTCACCCAGCGCCCCCTCCCTGCATGGCTGGACGTCTCACGGGGCAGCGAGGCGCGATTTGCTCTCATGTAGCTTGGCTCCAACGAGACTCTCACTTCCCTTCCAAAGAAACGCTGTGTTTGTGTGTGCACTGTTTGTTTATCCATTCAGAAACAGAGCGGACACACACGCGCGCACACGCAATCGCGCACACACACACACACACAAACGCTCAATCTGGGAGGATCTGCATGTTGCGGCTGAAATGAAACAAACAGCAGATGGAATCTCAGCGTCTCTCTGTTACATTCTCGGCTCGCTAAGTACTGGGACTCATCGGGGGCGTGTGATGGTGGCGATATGGCCTGCGTTAACTCAAGGGTCCTTTAGCAAGTCTCTACATATAAATAAGCTTTATAATCTGAGTGTTACAGCAAATTGATGGTAACCATGTCTGCGCAAATATGATTAAGGTACGAGACAGGCAAACAGCATAACACACATTCTCTCCAGGTATGGAACATGTTAGCATGTCATTGGAATCCAACTACCCCCTGATACCTTCATAAATTCTTCTCATTATATGATATTATATCGTATCAGGGCTTGCTGATATTGCCTTATTTAATGTAATGTAATCAGTTTTAAATATTAAACCATTTCTTGTATATCTCAGCTAATATGCCTCATTTCTCAGCTTCTCCCTGGCCTCGGTGTCCTCACAAAGCCAACCTGTCTCATTACAGAAGCTGCACGTCTTCCGGAAGACTCTGCAGGCCCTCATCTACCCGATTTCGTCCACCACCCCACACAACTTCGAGGTGTGGACGGCGACGGCGCCCACGTACTGCCACGAGTGTGAAGGCCTACTGTGGGGCATCGCGCGTCAGGGCATGCGCTGCTCCGAATGCGGGGTCAAGTGCCACGAGAAATGCCAGGACCTGCTCAATGCCGACTGTCTGCAGAGTGAGTGGAGGGTCCTCAGGAGGCATGCGGGGGCCCAGACACACACACACACACACACACACACACACACATACACACACACACACACACACACAGGCTCGATTGCATCCATCTGTATTGTGGTTGCGAGCCACCAGATCTCCCTCAACTTCACAACTTGAAGGTTCTGGAAGACTTCCAGGTCTTTCAGAAATTCAAAGTTACAATGCTTGGCATCCCTTGAGGCTCTACAAAGCCACCACATGTAGCTGAGACTCACGGGGGAGGATGCACGTGAATCACAAGCGGACATGGTGAACGGCTGCTGTTTCATCTCAATCCGCAGGTCCGTTCCGCTTCACAGTGGCAGAGCCTGAAAATGTGCCAGTGGCGGTGTCTGCTGGTGTCATGCTCCCGTCTCTGTTTCTAGTCGCTCCCAGGAAACTGGGCCTGGGCTTTTACTCTTATGTTTCTCATTGCGAATCCCGTTACTGCCTTCCACTCAATATTTTCTTCCTAAAATTGTTTTGAGAGCACGTTGTGCTCACGTCTTGGCCCCGTTCCGCCCTCAATGGATGCGGTGAGCCTACACAGGGCTGTCTGCTCTACAGGAGCTGTGGAGAAGAGCTCCAAGCATGGAGCAGAAGACAAAACGCAGAACATCATCATGGCCATGAAGGAGAGGATGAAGATCAGAGAGAAGAACCGGCCAGAGGTGTTCCAGCTCATCCAGGAGGTCTTCCACATCTCCAAGGAAGACTTCGTTACTCACCTGAAAGCCGCCAAGCTGGCTGTTTTGGAGGGCACCTCTAAGTGGTCGGCCAGAATCACCATCACAGGTACAACCCATGCATGTCTGGCCCGAATTCATTCCACTATTCTGTTTTCTTCTCTATCATAAAGTCCTGCGAGAGTCCTGCACCTTTTCAGCAGATGTACAATAAATGTGAGGTTACATACATCTAGAGCAAGCATTCTCTGGATTGCGGACCAATATGTCAAGTTATCCAGACCAAGTCCATAATGCAGCGTATGAATCAAAATGGTTAACATGAAAAGGCTTAAGGTATTAAGTGCAAAAATACAATGTAGAATTTCCCATGAACATAACTCATCATGTATTCTTTGTGTCATCCCAGTCTTTGTGTTATGTTCCCATTTTTGTTATATATTGGTGTGTACAGTATATGGAAAGTTATTGTTAATTCATTTCATAGGTTCATGAAATACTGCTGTTGTTACTAAAAATTGTTCTGGACCTCTGATGTGCACCAATCCATCAAAATGTTTGAGAGCCCTTGTCCAGAGTAACGATCTGATTACTCTCCAACAGCAAAATATGTCAGCAATCGTTAGCTGCCCGAGAGCATCCTCACAAATAAATAATCCAGTAAAATCCAGTAGGTGCCACTGAAGGTGACAGTGCCATCAATGAGGCCAACGAGGCTGATTAACCCATAGTTCATCATAGCATTTCTCAGAGATCAGCCTCATTGAGACTATGCATTCATTCAGGCTTACCTGCAACCCCCCCCCCCCAATGGTTTCTATGGCAACAGAGATTGCCCGGGCAGGGGTTAAATGTTGCAGGCATTGCCAAGTTGGTCCATCTGCCCATCTGTGATGCCCCGCCAGCTCATCAGTATGCAGGAGAGGCAGAACCATTCTTATTTCTCCGGCCTTGTTGAATTTTCACACACCTTGGATCATTATTTATTTACACGTCGCCCCCTCAATTCAATACCTGCAAACTTGTACTGAGTTATGCTTCAAACAAGTACCAGGCAACAGCACAATATTGGAAACAGTGCATTCTGTCTCCGCGGAGCCTCCTCATGCTCTTCATTCGACACGTCGCACTTTCTTCTGATGTCAGACACTCTTTCTGCTCTGTTCTGGGCAGTTCTGTGTGCTCAGGGCCTGCAAGCCAAGGATAAGACCGGATCCAGTGATCCGTATGTCACCGTCCAGGTGGGAAAGACCAAGCGCAGAACCAAAACCATCTTCGGGAACCTCAACCCCGTCTGGGACGAAAAGTTTTCCTTGTGAGTATGTTGACCGAACCGTCACATATGATTTTGCAGCATTACTGTCAAATCAGTGGGGAGTCTTTGACTAAATTACCCTCCCTTCATAATTATCTGCATAAAAAGCTCCTGACATTTCCAAATGAGCGATGTGATTGGGGCAACTGTCACTCAAAACCCACTTTGAAATCTTCAGAATTATCTCATTAAGAGCAAAATAATCGTGTGCTGAAAAACAATATGGGTCAATTTGGGTCAATTTGGGTATGGGTGAGCTCCCAGGCAGCAGCGGCACGGCTGTCAGTGCTGCTTGCGCTGCATCTTTGGGTTTCAGCGACGGGAACGTCAGGTTAGTGCTGCCGGGCAGGCCTGGCCCTGCTCTCACTTCTATATAGTTTAAAGCTCCACAAAGGAAAAATACACTGTCTTTTATAAGAGCAGGTGTCCAAGTTATTGAGGCCAATCTCTGATGTTACAGCTGAGTCCCGTTATACCTGGAGATTTATGGGTAACTGTGTGTATTTGTCTTTTTCCAGTAGGAAAACAGAGCTCTATAAATGTTGTTTTTGTACCACTGTGTGGCCAATCAAAGCCGTAGCTGATTTTGTGAGAGGCCTGTGGCAGTTTAATTCAGCCAAAATCATCATGACATTGGTATTTATCCATCCCTGACAATGGGTAAATGGCGGTGGGGAGCATTTTATTAATCATTTTCACATGCAGGCATCTGAAATATGTCTGGATCCAGAACCCTGGGATCTATCTGAACTCCGTGCTTTTTGGAGACTTGGGCACCGCAGTGTGTGGGCCAATGGGCCGCCTGACAAAGGCGTTTCTGTACCGTCACACGGCAGCTGAGGAATCCCTTTCCCCATCTCTGCATCAGATAAAAAAATACTCTGGTGACTCCCACTGGTGCTACTCACCAGTAAATCGGAAGGTCCAGACAAAAGCGGCAAGGCTCCATTAATTATGCGGCCTTCCTTAAAGAAGCACCTCCCCCCCGCCTCCCCCCCCCCGGCTTCCTTCCCCGGCCCATGGATGATTTCTCTCTTCTTATTTTCTGCGAATAGCTCTTCTGTGCTGCATCTCCTTCATTAATCAGAAGCCCCCCATGCAGAAAGGCGCAGGCCTATATGTGTGTGTGTGTGTGTGTGTGTGGGGGGGGGGGGGGGTATGTTTCAGGG
>JAODKE010000020.1:14866216-14888663 GCA_026779605.1 Mormyrus hasselquistii | reverse complement strand
GTTTCAGGGGATGTTTGAGAGTGGGGGGGTGGGTTGCAAAGGCCAGCTGTGGGCCTGAGACGCCTGGGGAGCTCATTGATCGCCACCTGAGGTCTGGCCAGCAGTCTGACGCCACGGCGTCTCTGTTTTGGAGAGCATGGCAGAATGTAAGGCCACCACAGGCTCTGGGGACCGGAAGGCAGCTGGCAACCCCCCCCCCCCCATGGTAGGATTCATCTCCAGCCTTTTGGACGGATATATCCATCCTTCGGGAGACCGGGGGGGGGGCTTTAATTTAGGAGGCAGACTTTTCCGCCACTTAAGCGGATGGCTCTCCTTCAAGCCGCTGCCTGTCAAGCTGATTTCCTTCTGAGAGCGGCAGATCACGCAGAGCTCCTAGCGAGGTGATGTGCAGGAGGGGCCGCACACATCTCCCCAATGTGATTCCACGGCCGCTTCATGACTCTACCACATTACCTCTAGACGGGCTCTGGAATTTAACCCCAAATCAGTTTTATCTGGGTGTTATTTGCACATTGGGATGTGGCAAGACATAAAAACGTACAGCAAGAAGCAGTGAGATATACAGGCTTATGGTGCAGCCTGATCCAGTTCATTCCTGCCACAACCTGTGCCAAACGGCAGTGGTGACGATCCAGTGTTGAAAGAGTGGTCCTGTGTTGACTCAGGTGCCGAATACTATTGGCCGCTTCCAGGATACCGGGCAGTAAAAGCCCCAAAGTGTCCAGCGGCAGCCCGGTGGATGGTTATAGCGCCGTCGAGATGCCCAGCGATGGAGCGCGGTCACTGAATTTCCCTGTTAATGTGCTTCCCCAGTTCTGCCTTGCACATTGATGATAAACAGTGACAACTCAGCTGTTTTGAGGAGAAGACGCTAGCAATCAGGAGGATTATGGGGTTCTGCAAAGCAGGATATATGCTCCATATTTTTGTTTAACTGTTTATTTATTGGCAGGCAGTTGACACATTTTTTTAATCTTTTAATACATACAAGATTTTACACAAAAAAATTTCTTCCTAGCTGGTCGTGCTTTTTGAAATATATTGTTTTCTGTACTGCGCAGCTGATTAATAAATTATTTTAAATATTACATGGAACATGGATGGAAAATGTCGATTTTTGCGCCACCATTCGAAATTCAGACATTTCAATTAGACTTATGACATTTAGCAGTTAGTCGAAGAGCAGCTCATTACACACTGTGTTATCGGAATTGGGAGCGTCACATGTTGTGAATGTAGTGATGAACCACCACAGCACTGCAGAAGGCAGGGACGATGATAATGAACCCCCCCCACCCCCCTGGGAACCTGGGCTCCATTTTCAACCACCTTCCCTGCCTGTCCATTGTCCGCTCTTGGTCTGTGCGACACTCTGCATACGTTTTCGCATGGGTTTCGGTACCGTGACAGTTACGTTACGCTACAACTAATGGGGTTGTGATTTAGTTTTGTTTCGCACAGAGACAGGAGGAGGTCTTGGGGGGCAGGAGGGGGAAGTCGTAGGATGAAGAAAGGGAGAGGGACCACATTTGTGGCATTAAAACTACCTGACAGAGCTGAATGAAAAAGTGATTTTGCTGCTTCTTCATGGCACTCGTGTACATCATACATCTTCTAAGAAGAAGGAAATCAGCCTAAGTGTCTGTTTGCGGACAGTAGCACAGCTGGTGTGTTTAGTCGCTGTGTCCGCTGGCTGATTAACAGATTTACAGCAAGCATCTTCTGTGAATAGCCAACAAATCATACTCTGTGGTCCATTGGAAGCCATTTTTAGGAAATAATCTCTCGGTGATTATATTCAACAAAAATGCTGCCTCAACATGACACCCAATAAATTAGGAAAGGCCTGCCTGGTCATTTACCCAATTCAGGTAATCAACCTGCATATTGACACTTAACACCATTTGACCATTTTATCCCTAAATGGAATTCTCTGATGTAAGTGACAGTGACTCTTTGTTTATTTCAAACTCTGTGTTCGAGCCCGGAAGGTGGTTCCACGTTATCTATGCTAAAACATGCAACAGAGTGAAGTAGCTTCTACTTTGAGATTCACTCTGCCCCCACCTATGATTTCCATCACCCCCGCAAAGAGTATGAAAGCGTGCTTCATTGTAGCTAAAAAGCAGAAGGACATTGACCATGTGGCCTGGTTCTTTTGTTCAATCCAGTGAGTGCCACAATGCTACGGACAGGATAAAGGTGAGGGTGTGGGATGAAGACGATGACATCAAGTCCCGGGTGAAGCAGCATTTCAAAAAGGAGTCGGACGACTTCCTCGGGCAGACCATCATCGAAGTCCGGACACTCAGCGGCGAGATGGATGTTTGGTATAACCTGGGTGCGTTAGCGGACATCTGCTTTGGTAACCATGCCTGGTAACAACGCTGTAGGCCACTACCTTGGTAGCCGCCATATGTGATCATAAAATGCAATAAATATTATAGTATGCTTAAATAAATCCTGCTGGCATTTTGAAAGTAGTTACAGATAAATATTACATATTACATAATGATCACAACAGTGTGTGACCCACTATAAAATGCCATATGTGTCGGCTGCAGTGAACAGATCTCATTTGATTCTGTTTACTTGCCCACTTGTCATTTGGCACAGGGACCATGTGACATGCTTTCCTCTTCCATCTGCGTAGTTAAGAATTATGTGTCACCTGGACGGCGAATGCAATTTTCAGGTCAAAGAGCACCGGAGTTAGAGATACAATTTAGACAAATTGGCTTGTCAGTCGTGGCTGTCCAGCATTCCGCTTAAAAGCCGCTAGTTATTGTGCTGCCGTCCTGCTAATTTGACAGCGGAAAGTGATTCCCTCAAACAAATGTGGCTGTCGGCAGCGTTGCTTAATAAATGACTCGGCTCGAGTGCCAGACCTTGACTGCTGAATGGAAAGCAATGGCTAGCTATAGTTGAGAAGAGTAATATCCCTCATTTTTCCAGACATTTCTGTGTCACACTCAAACTTAATGCAGAGAGGAAGGCCACTATCCAAGGGACTCTGGGAGCTGTGTGTCGTTCTGTGAAAATGGTAAAGTTTGAGCAGAAATGAAGCTGCAAATATTAATAAAGAACTGGGTGGCAGAGTGAATGTGATAAGCAAAGATACCCTGCAAATAAGCGAGAGACGAGGAGCTGTTTTAAAGGGTAAAAGAGGCAGCACATACACTAGCCTACTGGCTAACCTGCACTCCCCTTGTGCACTAACCCTGCAGAAAAGAGGACGGACAAGTCTGCGGTGTCTGGGGCCATCAGGCTGAAGATCAGCGTGGAGATGGAAGGGCAGGAGAAAGCAGCTCCACCGCATGGCCAGTACACCTGTCTGCACGAGGTACCCATGAAGGGCACAAGTCATCCTTTATGGACCGGAGGATTGTTTAGGACGCAGAGGCTCTTCAAGTTTTACCTGGAGTTTTTATTCTCTAGTCACACTAATTTGTTACCTCTAAGTTAGCTTCCGTTATTTCGTTTGCGCAGAAGGTTATTTTCTCCCATATGCACAGTTTAACATAATTTACCGCTTCTGCTCATCGTGACTTGAAATCCATCCGTGTTCAGGAGTGTAACAGTAGCTCTCCTGCTAGTCTCCTGTCTCTGCAGTAATTTGTGGAGGTCCTTCAGTCTTACACTCTAAGCCTCAGATTTTGTAATAAAAGCTAATGTATCATCCAGCACCCTAGAGGAGGACGAGACAGAGGAGTGCTGAGACGCAGAGTGTGTGAGTGTGGGAAACCCTGTCAACACGTTCTCTCTCTTTTAACAAGGCCTTGGGAGAATTGTCTCCAAGCAAGGTCATACCGCTCAAATGCACGGGACTTTGGAATTGTTAGCTAATTCCGTGTTGGAGTCGAGTACCTCCTTTTGTGAACCTTGCTTTCCAGAACCTTTTCCATCACCTGACGGAAGTGCAGAACAGCGGAGCGGTGAAGATCCCCGAGGTCAGGGGCGATGAAGCATGGAAGGTTTACTTCGATGACATTTCCCAGGAAATCGTCGACGAGTTCGCCATGCGCTTCGGAGTTGAGGCCATCTACCAGGCAATGACGTGAGTAGCTATATCTGATATTTGCCTATAATTTAAATAATTCATCAAATACATTTTCTTTGTATCAAAGTAGATTGGATAAGACTGGGCAGTACATTTGTGACCAAGATTGTGGGAATACCTAGCATTTTTGCCATCGCACTTTAAAAATTATACCGGCGGTAATCAAAGAACTTTACAAATATCATACGTTGGGTGATTAAACAAGTTACAGGAGTTTTTATTTTTATTTCATTTAAAATTAGGCCTGACAAAGTTAATGCTTTAGCACTAATTTGAATGTCATAATATGTAGTGTTTTGATACCCAAATGCGAGAAGAGTATGAGCAGTGATGTTTAATACAGACCTACAATATTCCTCCCCATTTGTAAACAATGCAAGTACTTTAGTACAACGTAACATAGAATCCCAGACTTTACAGCCAAAATTCAGTTAACATCTCACAGGGAAGCAAGGAACCATAGTTACTTAGTGACCACGCTTGGCTTTAATATAAGTGTTTGGTGTTTGTCACATCTTGCATGTGGCTTTGACTTACAAGCTAACATTTACCCCACCTCATAGAAAGTACCAAGATATATATCATATATTGCTACTGTATTCTGCCGCAAAAAAATCGAGATATGGTTGTCGGGTTTTGGTCTGTTTCGCCCAGCCATAAGGGTTCAAAGCAAAAATCTTTTAGTTTGGTGACCGTCTTAATCATTTTAATAGGACATCCCAGAGGTATATGACAGAAACAACCAGTAAATCTATGATGAATGTTTAAGTTGAAGGATATTTTTTACCCAGAGAAACTTATTAAAGCTTATTAAAGCAACATTTTCCTACCCATATATAGTACAGTACCTTACCGATAAAGCAGCCAGGATCTGACTCCACAGATCTCACGCCTCATACTTCAAATTGCAGTGTTGCAAGTGACGTCTTTTTAAGGACATGCCTCAAATCTTCAGCTTAAAAGGCCACTGCTGGGCCTCGACATTAAGAAGCAGCAGTGCATCTGCTCCTGTTGGAAAGGCAGTCGCTGGTGGAAAACACATACGGGAAGTGTACGGCTGAAGTATATATACAGTATCTTATTTCCCTCAGAGTGCTGCCCATTGTCATCGCTGTTCACTTCTCTACTTCCGAAGTGGTTTTGGACAATTGGGAGGTTCAGAACACCTCAGTAGTTAATTAGCCCTCCTGATTGGTTTCTTTGCAGTGCAGGAGGGCCACCCTAAATGAATCCACGCCGTACTGTACCAGCATGCATTCTGCCGTTTGTTCATCCGTTTCGTTGCACAGTCACTGACAGAACCGTAGACCCTAAAATCGGTGTCTGGCAGAGCCTTCGTGCCCTAGATGCAAGGATGGCTCCTCCTTCAGAAGCCTTCAAGCGTGCCAAAGGCATGACATCTCCGTAGGGAACTGTAACATAGGCGGGAGGAACCTGCACAGCTGTAGCTGTCAGGTGAATAGACAAGGTGTGGAGCCAAGGCCTCATCCCAGCAAGTGGTGTCCTCCTGCCAATCCATTCCTTTACTGCCTACTGATCTACCTCTCCATCACAGCACCAAGGTGCCAGGTAGATGGCAGAGTCTTGTGTTCCTTAGACCCTACAAATATAAGACTTGTTTCCGACTCCCTTTCAGAGTCCTTCTTTCAAAAGAAGGAGCCGCGGAACTTGCCCTTCATATGCCTGACATTAAAATTCTCAAAAAATGTCCAGACACATCAGAAACCTTACCTACAAACCAGAACTGGAGCCTGTGCAGTTGTCAGGACACAATAAAACATTTTGAAACCCTAAAAATCCATATTAATGTGAACAAGTTAATCTGTCTGTATTATTTGAAATCCACTTTTAACCCAGCATGCCGATCTGCAATGTCTCTGCCATTTTCCCACTATCAAATGATGCAAGAACAAGTACAAAGAAGACATCATGTAAACAGAGCAGCATGCAGGCACAGTCACGCAAACAGAGCAGCATGCGGACACTGTCACGCAAACAGAGCAGCATGCAGACACCGTCACGTAAACAGAGCAGCATGCAGACACCGTCACGTAAACAGAGCAGCATGCAGGCGCAGTCACGCAAACAGAGCAGCATGCAGACACCGTCACGTAAACAGAGCAGCCTACAGATACCGTCACATAACCAGAGCAGCATGCAGGAAACGTCACGTAAACACAGAAATCCCGACCCCCTGAATATTTGATAAATGACTAGACTTGTGAACTTAATGGTCTGTTAATAATTCAGATCTGAAAGAATCTTCCAGAAATGTTGTGATTTTACAGCTTGTTACCAGCTATGGAGCACATTGCAGCCTGTTAAAAGGGTCACTGGCCCTATTGGCACCTGGAGCAGGGCAAAGCCTCCATGGATTTGTCACGCAAAGATGGTAACAGAAATTGACTTTGCCGCACACTCCCATAGCACTCGACAAGAACCGAGGATTCATGTTTAACGCCGCAAGAGCCTCTCCGCATCTGGGCTGTGACCTTGCAGCAGTCTTATTACAAGGTTGGCTTCCTACCTGCACCTCGCTGGTAGCCAGCTGTTGCCCTGACTTGCTGATACCCGCCCATGCAAACCCATGCAGAAACCACACAGAATAATGGCGCACGCAATGCATACTAGTGTGTGCAACAAGCACGTTTCTTATTGGATTATTGAACCAAAGTGAAAGGTGTGATTCATACCATGGTTAAGGACAAAACCGTGTATAATGTCCACCCATCTATTTTCTACTCCTGCTTGTCCTTGTGTTCATAGGCTCTGGACCCTGCAATCATGTGTGTATTGTGTTTATTTTTAATATAAGGCAGCAGAACGATGGATAGCAATGCTACCTGAGATGTTTTCCAACCCCCTGTCCCCCCAACCATGTACTGTATGAAGGGTTGTAGAATGGATGGATGGAGTTGAACTGGCACATAGTGACTTGAGGTCTTCTAGAACGTCGCCTCTAACTTTGACTGCTGTTTGTGCATGTGCATAGAATCACGGTTCACAGAAAAGCGAACCGCTTACAGGCTTTGTGGTCATTCTGGGAGACATCAATGCATGTGAGGGAAATGGTGGAGATTCCTGGAGGGGCGTAACTGGGAAGAATGGCCTCCCGGATGTAATCCTGAGTAGTGAATTGGTCTACTTCTGTGCAAGCAGTGGAGGTGTGCTGGGAACATCTGTGTGGAACTTTTTTGGAAAGAGCTGTGGTCAGAAGCCAGTAGGTGGCTGTCATAATGGTAACCAGATAACTTGCTGGTGGATTTCAGTAGTTAGGGAGGCTGTTAAAGTGAAGGAGGCAGCCTTCACCACAGTGTTTGCACAAGGGTCTTCTGAGTCACCTGGCAGGTACCAGGAGCCCAGAATGCAGTTGTAGTGGCGAAAAGTTCCTGTATGGAGAGAGACTAGGTGATCCCAAAGATGTTTTAGAAAGCCATTCTAAAAGGTGGGACCTTTCTTAGGCTGTGGTTGGCTGGAATTGGGAAGTGATGATCAATTCAGGAGGCATCATCAAGCATCGCGCGGAAGAGTGTGAGGAGATCCACAACGCAGGAGATGTGCGCTCTCACCACGAGGCAACGTTGGAAACTTAAACCACGTGATTCCAATGTACAGCATTGCTGACAGGGAAACATTATCAAACAAAAAGAGCTTTCCGCCAGTAGCGTGTGATTTTATTCATCGAGGCTGTAGAGATGGCCATTTCACTGGATCAGTTCAGGTTGAGCACCTTGGTGTCTGCAGATGCAGTGCTGTGAAGGGATTTTAACTGATCTTTGTCATTGGCATTATCAGTGCTGGTCTGTGCTACATGATGGCATATAATAATATCAACTATTTTTTAAAATTATGATACGTCTGACCTGCTGGGAAATAGAATCAGAAATTTACAACTGAGAAGTTATGTACATTGATCTCAACGGAATATAAGGGAATAACGTTAATGTAGTTATATAACATTTATGAATATATAATGTGTGGATGGAATAATACCTGTTAATCTACTGCTGTTTCTAAAAATATCCAGCTGTATTTAGTTGTATTTCATCAGAGTCTTGTCTAGTGATTTGTTTTAATATTATTAAGTATGCTTAATTTCACAGAAATGTAATTGTACAGTACAGTGCTGTGATAGTCTGTGTGGTTTTGCAGGTCTTGTCGTATATTGGACACCTTAAGCGAGGACTTGGGCTGAATGTGGCAGATGTGTCAGCTGCATTGTTTTTCCTCTCCAAGTGCTGTCACCTCACTGGCCTCTCAGAGGCACGATGTCACTGCCCAGTGCCTGGAGCCCGGCCCTCTCCCGATTCCTCGCCGTCGCTCTCCGTCACCGTTTCCCTTTTCTGCTTCGTCTCTTCACAGCCATTTCTCCTGCCTGTCGTCTAAGTACATGTGCCCCGGAGTCCCAGCCGTCATGAGTAACCTGCTGGCCAACATCAACGCCTACTTCGCTCACACCACCAACACCGCCAGCACCAACATCTCCGCCTCCGACCGCTTTGCCGCCTCCAACTTCGGGGTGAGTCCACAGCTGTCCTCGCTATTCGAAGGCTGGGACAGACAGAGAACGCAGCCTCACCTGTGCATATCTACTTTATGGTTCCTCATAGAGGGAGAAGTTTGTCAAGCTCTTGGATCAGCTCCACAACTCCCTGAGGATTGACCTTTCCAAGTACCGGGTATGTGTGCAGGCTTGGGGGGCTAAGTGGGGTGGGGAAGGGGGCAGTATTCCAGTTTAGGCTGTTCCTCATGCCAGTCTTACAGGAATCTGTTTCCCATATAAATGTGAATGGCAGATTCAGTTGGCCCATAAAGGTTATGAATTATGAATTAAGCAACTTTGAAATAACTCATTAACTAATTTCACTGTCATTAAAAAACACATTTTCTCAGTGTTATAGTATCGTCAAATGTATTATCTTCTTACCTCCTCTTAGCCGCCAACCACCACCGGTATATATATTTATCTGTCATTTCTGCAATGCATTCTGCAAAGAATAATTGTGACCAAGAAAATATAATATTACAGATTACCTTATAATCAGGATCTTATTGAAAGGTAGTACGCAGTAAACACCGCCATTTTTTGTCTTCCCTTTATGGAATCCTTCGTAGTGTTTGTCGGTCAGTCTGCATGAAAATGATAACTTGCGGAAAGCCGCGTATCCCGGAGATTCACGCTGAGGAATTATGAATCACATTGGGTGATTTTAAGTCCTTCGTGCCGACAACGTTGAAGTCCTCTTTTATCTCCTGCAAAAACGCATCGCATATTAAAGGCAGTTCCACTTCAAGTATCCCGTTCAAAGGTGATGAACAAAAACCATGTTAGAAAGGCAGAAGGCATTTTTCTATTATGAAGACCTCCTATTATCACATTCTTACATGCATTACAGTATATGCACTCAAATTACAAGGATCAGGTGCTCAAGTCTCCAGATGACAGTACATCCTACTGCTCTGAATAATCCTCTACTTCTCTGCTTGGCTCCATTGACCAAAGGCATATATGTACCGTCGCACCCACTTGCCTCTTTTCCACATGTGAAAAACACGAGACAGACAAGCATAATGACACTGCGAGGATGGATTTCACCCTTCGCGTAATTCTGGGCTCAACTGGATTTACCTTGCTCAAAATAGTTGTCTGAAATGAACACATGTACCCATGTCTATCGCCTACTCCCACTGCCGTGCCATAGTTTTTGAACACAGAAAGCAGCCATAAAGCTTGAATTCAGTCTTCGCAGGGACCCTTCAGACCTGTAATTCTAGTTTGACAAGCACTCCAGGGAGGTAGTGAACGCAAGTGAGAATTCCCAGTTGAAAGCCCTGCTGTCTGCTGGGAAGACTCTACGTGTTTGGCCTTGAACATCTCTCACTTCTCGCTGATGGGAATTCCGTAGGGAAGATCCGTAAAAGCACAGCTGTTTCAGGGCTTTGGCCAATATATGACAAGTGATGTCAAAATGCAAAATCCATTGGTGTAAGATCACGCTGTCGAATGACAGCTGACAGCTTTCACAAGTCTCAGGTAAAACAAACCCATGTATTCACTGTCCGCACTCATATCTTGTGTACATATGCATGACATCAGGAATGTTTACATGGAACCGCTCCTCAGCTGGGAATTCCACAGCGACAAACCCGTCATACTGTATCCTTGCGGGAAGCGACGCCAGCCGTCGTCAATCACTCTGCCCACTTTATAATGTGATAGCACTTATAGCCTGTAACTTTTTTAAGGAAGGAGCCAAAGGATTTGTGGCACCCATCAGCGTTCCCAGTGACTAGAGGCATGGACAGAACAAAGCTATGATCCACAGTGTACCCAAAGCCACATTTATGGACTTGACTTTAATGGGATTTTTATTTTATCACAAAGATGGCCGTGAATTGTTTTGACAGTGAATTATCTCCAAATGGGACATTTTACGGTCCCCCTCGTGACTTAGGGCTTAGCTTTAACAACTTGTCTCCCAAGAGAGAGGCCACTGCGTCCTTGCAACAACAGGGAAAAAAAACACTCTTCCTCTAGGACTCTGATTGAGAAAAATTGTCAACAAAGTGGCTGATGCTACTTTCTGGTTATCAGGATAATTTCCCAGCCAGCAACCCAGAGAGGCTTCAGGACCTGAAGTCCACAGTGGACCTGCTGACAAGCATCACTTTCTTCAGAATGAAGGTAGGAAGATAATGTGCTCCAGTATGTTACACATCTGCAGCCGTAACCCGTTCTCCTTGACGGCTTCGGAATCAGCAGATGTATTATATCCTGTTGTTAATTGAGGCCAAGACTTTCCTGCGGATTGGCACAAGCCAGCGTAGCAGATGTCAGGAGTGCAATGGTGGGGTGGGATTGGCCTCATTCTCAGAAGAGCAAAGACATAGGATTCATGTCTACTGTAGTGTGCTGTTAGATATAAACGAAGAACTGTCTGTAAGCAAGATGGAGGATGGATGTCTCAGTGTAGGAGAAACAGCTGATAAGCCCGTTTAATTTTTGGCGTCTAATCACCAGAAATATTAAATAATCTTCTGTTTTGTCTCAAAGCCCCCGATGTCTGGGCTTGGCTGCCACATCTGTGGGTTCAGTGTCAGCCTTGTTTTTCCTGAATGTTCTTCAGGTGTGTCAGACTTTTTTGTGGGTTTGACCCATTCTGTCAAACCCAAATAAAGTCTTCATTCCTCATGCCACTTGGATCTATTCGCTGTCCCCACTGGTGCATGTGTTATGCAGTAGGAACAGCAGAAGCAGGTCGTGTAAACCAGCTGGGCGTGGTTCTGACTGTGCTGTGCAGGTGCAGGAGCTGCAGAACCCGCCACGAGCCAGCATGGTGGTGAAAGACTGTGTGCGGGCCTGCCTGGACTCCACCTACAAGTACATCTTTGACAACTGCCATGACCTCTACAACCAGCTACTGGATCAGGTAAGAGAACGATGTCAAGGGACGTGATCTCAGCAGGAGGCACTTTGACTCACAAGACTCGTTGCGTCCAGTAAATGCAAACATCTCCTCCCAATTTCCCAAGCACAGTTTTGCATGGACTATTAACACATAAAATAAGCGTGTAATGCACATAAAATCATTGCTCGAGTGTTTTAAATTGCCACTAAACAAATTTATTAATCGAACTTTACTTCATTATCCACTTGAAATATGATCGTGACACATGAACTGTAACAGAGTGATGAACACCCTACTTCTGACAATAGCTACACAGATCATTCAGTCTTGAGATAGAGGGGAACAAGATGTCTGTGTGACTGACAAAGAAAAGTCACTACTGCGGTGATTCCTCACAATATTTACATACTGGATCATTCCAGACCAGAACCATTGTCGCCCTAGGAAGTGTCTTGAATCCTCTTATTGTTGGTCCACAACGCTGAGTAACACATATTACAGCCTTGGAGTGACAGCACATTATCACTCCACACCTTGCCCTTGCTTTCAGATCTAAAACCTGATCCTACAAAATCATGAGGGAAGTTCTGTACTAGTGTGAAATTATGTAAAAACATCTCCTGGGCTCTGCGTGAGCAAGCAGCAAAGTAGCTGATAATAGGCGTTTGAGGAGAAAGAAGGTAAGGTTTTTACAAAGGAGCAGAATGGAGCTGATGCGCACCGTGACTGTCTCGCTAATGCTGCCCTGGGCTGTTTGGTCCAACCCGTCCGCACCAGTCCATTGTAAACACTGAAACAGGAATGGCGCCCACATCACACAGACAGGGAGGAGAAGACCGACAATTAAATGGTCCGTGCTCTTTACAAAGGCTCTCAGTTCACAGCTATGTACTCACAGTCCATTAAAGTGATTAATAAATCTGATCTGCTTACCCAGAATATGTAGGTTTCTATTCTGGCAACTTGAGTGCAGAAGTGAAGTGTGCTTAGATTAAAATATATATGTATGAATACCATTCACAAATATTCATCATGCACACCTGTAAGTCTAGAAATGCTAGAAATGACATGACATCACGCTTGCAAGCATGCATTCAGATTTAGAAATCATTGTGCCATCGAGCTCATGTTGAAAATCTTCACTCTCCATCGGAGGCTCTGTGATGGAAGTTTGTAATGGGTCTTTTGGAAAGAATGTAAGCCAGTTAAAAGCAGTAACTGGGACAGGGAGGAGTGGCTACAATGACTGGGCCATAGGACCAGTGAACTCCTGACTTTGCTAGACTGAGTGAAATCATTGGCACCTTTTATGGCTGCCTGTATGCCTTTTTATGGCAGAAATGGGCAATCAGAAATGGTCTGGTGCACCGTGGGCCAAGGGAATTCAATGTGTGATAAATTTTAGACCTCCAATGGTTTCGCCTTTTTGCATGCTGTGCTTGGATGTGGATCAGCAGTCTGGACCTGGGTCAACATTCCTAATGCAGAACCAATATGGTGTGGAATCAGCATGGCGTAAAAACTTCAAACGCACTCAACAAACTCCAAAATATTCTGCACAGCAGATTAGCCTCCCACAGTGGCGTTTAATTATGCATGCCTCCTCATTGTCTGTGACATCCCTTCTGCTGCAAAACTGTAGACCGTACTAAACATCCACCCAGACAGTCCAAGGTCCCGCTGCCTGAAGCCTCTGATGAGACTGTAGTGTGGAGGCGGCCGGCTTGAGGCTCTCTTCTGAGACTAAGCGCTTCTGCCAGTGGCTGCTCTGATATTAGCGGCTAATGACCATTAATGAACTCTGAAGATTGTCTCTGTTTACATGAAGAGGACATGCGGAAGACCATCCCAGTCTGACAGCTGTCTCTCTGCGAAGGTCAAATTGTTGTTAAGAAATCCACCGGCTTCCTGTCTTAAGGGAAAAAAAGCTTCTGAGACCTGCCTGTTACTGATAATTGATTTGTTTACTTGGCTCACCCGCACCGTCGAAGGTAATTTCGTAGCGTGATGCTGTTTCTGACTTGGGTATCAGGTAACAGAAGAAATCGAAAGACTTTCATTCCTTGCTTTTTGTGTTTGTGTTTGTGCAGGATAACTCGGTGTACAGATAGTTTTCTTCGTTTGTGTACTGGAAGACTTTGCTGTGTTTTTCTACACTTCTCTTTTTGTTTGTTTCACTGTATTGTCTTTCCTTTTAATATGATCCTCAATACTCAAGGTGTACTTCAATTTTTGCTAGAGCCCCAGGTCGTGAAATTACTGGAAGTAGCAATTGGCAGTGCAGAGGGGATCAAATCGAATCAAATCTATCTCGTGTCTCGCCTGGCACACACTCGAGGAAGCGTCTGCAGGCATTTGTAGCATGTTATGAACAATGAGCTCTAGCCCAAAGAAATGTTTTCCCAGATGGCATGGATGGCATTGACAGGGTCTATCAAGACGGTTAAAAAAAAAACAGACCCCGCCCCCACCGGAGCCCCACCCCTATCCTGTCCTATCCACAAAGGAAGCAGTCGCATCAAATCGAGAAGACAACGCATGTCTGAAGGCATGTCTGTGTCGGGGCTCAGCGTGCCTCTGACCCACACGCATGCAAGTCGCACTGCGAAAGATGACATTCCCTCATCACTGCTCTGTCCCTCCTACTGCTTAATACAGACTGAGTCGTCCAATGAAAATAAGATATGCTCTGGTGAGCAGCCTGCCGGAGAGGTGTGGAATATTTGCGTCCACAATCCGCCATGCCCTTTCTTTTAGCCTTTGGGCTAAAGCCATAACCACTGATCGGGGCGCATTTACATTTGAGAGATTTCGTCCCCCGTGTCCCCCCCCCCCCCCCCCACACTGCACTGCAGAGAGGCAAATGTAAATAAAAGGGATGCGTGGCATGAGCCAAATCCAAGTCAGGCCTCGCTCAAAGCAGCATGACGCAGCAGCATCCGTGCCCGCCTCCCAATACGCGGATTCCCAGCGTGTGATTGGGGCCACGTGTGTTCATGTTGGTGTTTGCAAACAATTCTTGGGCGCAGTATCAGGGAAAACATGGCAGCCAGGTTGGTTTAGGGAGGGCGAGCGGGATATGTTGGGCCGTGAAGGATCCATCTGCTGGACTCTGCAAAAGGAGGAGGCAAGTCTGGGCTGCCTTTCAGGGAGCCTTTAAAATGCGACAGCCTTGTCGCATTCGGGCTTTGAATGCCATCTTAGAAAGGTGCGGCCCCCAAATTCAGACACACCCCTTGATTCAAATGGCGTCTGATATGAACTCGGGGGCAGCATGACAGCAAACTAGCAGTATTTATGATGTGTTACCTTTCTGCTTTCAAAAAGAGAAATTAATATTAGAGATGGATGGCTGTGTGCACGTAGCTAAGTGGTAATTTGCTTTGTGTACCTTTAATTATGAAGGCCAGTACCACCCGGCTGGGACACTTTACTGTAATTATATCTGTTGGGTCTTACTTAAGCCTATAAAAAGTGAAACCTGGAACAGAGTTGCGATAAAAGTCCAGGAGCAACACTCTACTTTTCAGCTTCAGCTTTTATTTATAATGTGTTGTATTGTGTAGTGACTATTTCGTGTTGCCATTTTATTGTGATGTTTTAATTCATATTGTTTAAAGAACGGCTTAGATCAAACGTATTTCATTTTATTTTGGTACAAGGAGTATTGTGGTGTTTTATTTTAGCCCCGGCACATTTGTTGTTGGTGATGCTACTCTGCTCTTAAAGCTGAATCAGACTTTAAAAGATATCACCTTGACTCTGTTGTTTTATTTTGCTGTACATTGGTTTTATATCAAAGGGTACTGCTCTCAGGCCCTATTGGCAGGCGGCTGAGCGCACCCTGGGGACAACACTGTGTCTATGCCTTATTTAAACTTTGAACTGGAGTCACTGCCACAAACGCGCACACAAACACACACATAAACACACGCAAGCACCAGAGTGCAATCATGCAGAAGCAGAATGTGAAAGAACTGAACTCAAGAGAACATGTGTGGTGCAGGGAATTTAAGAATTTAAGAATTTCATCTTGAAATTGGAACATATTGTGAGTTCATAAATGTTTGAGTTTTATTAAATATTAAACTGCATTTTTTTATGATGCTACCAAGAAATCCCGCTCAAGATGTGATAAAGCCAGCAAAGGTGTCTATAAAAATCATTCACAGGAACATTTCTTGGGGTCATTTTCTCTTACTGAATTATTCATCTTGACCTCACCCCACCCGACCCCCTACCTCTCTCCATCAGGCTAAGAAACAGGACGCTCCACGTGAGGAGCAAGGGCCTTCCATCAAGAACCTGGACTTCTGGCCGAAGCTCATCACCCTGATGGTGACGGTCATCGATGAGGACAGGACTGGCTACACCCCCGTGCTCAACCAGTGAGTTCCGCACCTTTGCGGCACGGCTCCAGCCCCTTTTCTAGGATTTTTCTCGCACTCGTTCTTGCTCTGTGATATACCTACTTAATGCCCTTTTCTTTCACAAACAACCAGAATGTTCTGTCAGCCTGATGGCGTATGACATACAAACGATTGACAGAACTTCCCCCTAAACGGCGGAGCTCCCAGTATTTTAATTGGGCCCATATGAATCTCAGCCTTCTGCGGGTCTAGGACAGGTGGTGGACATCAGCCCGGTTAAATCACACATTGGGTGACCAACATTATTTGGGAGTTTGAGCCTGCTAGTGTGAGATGCAATTTTATCTACGCAAGATTTTGAGATGAGGGTTCATATTGTGGGTGTCACGGCCGGTACCAGTATGTGAGAGTTTACAGGCTACATACAACAATGTTTTATACAGTATGCATTTGATATTGCGGTTTGGTTGGAGTAGTGTTGTTTTGTGTGGCATTAAGACAGAGAAGAGTATGAGGGCCTTAGGGTTCAGTAAAACTGATGAAAATGTGCCAGTGACAGGCTTCACTGGGCAGAAAGTGCATCCTAGTATTTAACTGCAATAGAGGAGGCAACGAAGGCAGGGAGGCCTCAGTCATGGATACGTATCTATTATGCTGGAGCAAAAATATAATCACAGTCACAGGAGAACAGAGCACCACTTCTAAGATCTAAACGGGAGATCTGTTTCCCTAATAAATTATGAACAAGAGGAGAAGAGCAGCAGTTCTACTGCAGGTGGGGGGCACAGGGTTCTCTTACAGCAGTCCTCTCCGATTCCCAAGGGGTACCAAGATGCAGACAGTGTTGTGCTTCCTCTGAGATTTACTGCGGTGTTACTATGTGAGTAGTATCCATACCACACGCTAATGGTTCCGCTGGTTTGGGAGAAAGTAACCTTTTTAACCTCAGCGAACAGGCTCATGTTCTGTACTAAAATCCAGGCTCAGCAGAAAACTGGGTTCTCTCATTCCATGTTCTGTACTGAACCACCGGTGCTACTTCCGGTGAGCCTCCATGATGCTGAATGATGTAATTATGTACATATTGCAGTTTTTGGAAAATATCTCCATTATGTGAATAAGCTGTAATGAAAAATAACAACTGTAACTAAAAAAGGGGCATAGACTTGAAACTCTCCCTAATTTGCTGTCAGGTGTGATTTAGGTCATTAGTTTCATTGTCAAACATCCTTTGGACATTTCCCCCCTATTCAGCATTTTTAGTTTGACCTTATTGACACAGAAGTGTGTCAATATGTGCCTTGCAGTCGATAGAGGATTTTGGCATCTTCTGTGAGAAATTCCAGCTCCCTGGCCTATTTAGGCAGACACTGAGGTGGGAGAAACACTGACTGGTACATAGAGTCCCTCTGGATAGAGCGACAGAGTTTGTTTACATTTAACAAGGTGAGAAAACCACGCCCAAGTCAGGTAATAATGACGAGGATGGAAGGCCATGGCAAGGATACTCTCGCCTGATACAAACTGTCCTAGCAGTGCACCTCACCTCCGTACTAATGATTTTCATTCCTTTGGAAGTTCACTTGATGTCATGCTTCAATTCATGAGAAACTATTGGATAAGTTAACAGTCATATCTGGCATTAGAATGTCGCTTCCGCCATTTCTCTGGCTGGTTTCTGGTTGTTCCCAGTATCTCCTGCTTCACCTTGTTCTTGTGTACTGCTGTCTTACAGTTGTCTTTTGACCCTGAAAGCATCCTGTTGCTCAGCATAGCCTCTGCCACTCGAAACCCCCCAATTACACCATGATTTAAAAATGCAGATCAGTTAAAAAATATAAAGTGGTATCTTTCCACGGCTGTATTATCTAGTTCATGCTTTTACCATGCACTTCTCATATCTAATGTATGACAATCTCTGTGCAACGGTGCGCCCATCTCATCTGAAATCTTCATTCCTAAGGTGATGTTTGAGTTCACACAGCTTATTTGGTAGACAGCTGCTATATTTTGGAGGATCTCATAGAGAAATTCGTGAACACCTGAAACGTTTATAGAGTCATTTGTAAGAAACTTCCAAATCATTTTTCTCACTTTCATTTTTTCATGGTCATCACCCCATCAACCTACGGCCCGTTTTGGGCAGTGAAGTGCCCCCCCCCCCCACTCCCGCCCAACCCCACCCCCAGGCTTGCTATCAGGCTGCAGAGCTGTCAGGCTATCTGCCTCAGGGAAAACAGCAATGTGATACCCGTCTGGAAACAGAGCGGTGCTCCTTTGGGGAGGGGCACAGGCTGGGGGGGTCCGATATAATGACTACAGTGACCAGGGTGATTCTAAGACAATGAATCACAAGAGAGTTGTCCATACGGCCTCAGTGGCATCTCTTCCCTTTTTTTGTGGGGGTGGGGAGGCGCTTCCTGTTTCATATTGGGACCATTACTCTCGGTATAAATGACATCATGCCTTTCCTCGCCTGCTTAAGGAGCTTTGCAAATGCGCATGACAACACGTTGCTATAGAAACAGAATGATACTCTGTCGACATTTAATGGAAAAATGACGTTATCTAGGAAAAAGGATACACTTCCATCTCCTTCTGAGATCTTCAGTGATAAGGGTTTTGACCTCAAATAAACATGGCAAATACATTCATGTATATATTTGTATAATAGCCTGCAAAATGACTGCCTTGAAGGTCGTTGTCTAACTCTTGCTCACTACATTATGGGACTAAGAGAGAGTAGCTTTAAATCTCAGTGTCCCTCCATATGTAAACACCTATCTGTCATCTGAAATCTAATTTCAGGTTTCCACAAGAGCTGAACATTGGAAAGATCAGCGCAGAGGTGACATGGACTCTCTTCGCCATGGACATGAAGTACGCCATGGAAGGTCAGCTGTGAGCTGTGTGTGTGTGTGTGTGTAGATTACGGTTATATTACCAATTATCCACCACAATGTACTAAAAACCTGTTTTTTGACATTATGGGGACCATTTTTCAGGTGCCAAAAGTCTTGTATTTTGTTTGGTTACTTATGGTTAAGGATACGGCTGCTTAGGGGTTAAGATCGTTATGTTAGGATTACAGTTTTCTCCATAGGGATGAATGGAGAGTTCCCACAAAGATATAATTACAAACCTGTGTGTGTGTGTGTGTGTGTGTATGTGCATGCATACAGTACTTTTTGTATGCGTGTGACCGCTCTGTGGTTCCCACGGCGCCACTCTCTGGGTCAGTCCCACAGCTATGATCTGTGTGAGGCATGTTCTGTTTAGCAAAGTCTTGTTGGCTTGTCGCCTTAATCACCTCATTCCTGTCATAGTTCAGGAATCTGTCTGGATTACAGGATACTATCGATCACTAACAGGAGAAGAGGACAAGATTTGCTTTTTTAGACAAGATAAAACATGAATCCTACCGTTGACTTAATAAACTAAAAGCCAGATGTGGCTTTGGATTATTGTGCAAGGACCCTAATTAGCCTGGTTTTCAAATTACCAGAAGGGTAATTGCAGCTGTACCCTTGACTGAGTAACTTGATTATTATAAAAAGAAAGAGAAACCATGAGATACAAAAATTTGCGGTACATCTACACACCATGACTAAAATGGCTCCAGTAAAGGTATGTAAAAGTGAAAATCAGAAGTATTGTATGTTACATATACTTAAGGGGTGGCTATGCTATGGATCATTGTGCATCAAAATGCCGGTGTTAGGAAATTTTATTGAATAGAAAACACATTTTCAGACTGCTGTCTGCCATATTAAACACTACAAAATTTGGTTGATTGCAAAGGGAAGCATGGAAATCACATATTTAAACTGAATGCTATCAGTCAGATTTATGCATTCAGTTTATTTATCAAAGAGAGCAGATAGAGCAGGGAGAAAAGGTCAGGCCTTGGCTGACGGGTGAAGAACTTTGCTGAAAAGCTGCACCACTCAGCGACTGGGATGTTCCTTCTTTTTCACATGTGCATGATGCTGGTGGCACTGCGGGTTGCCTTTTGAAGACCTGCCTGGTAATGACAGCGGGGTTGCATGGAGACACTTGGAGACACATGGAGACACATTGATTATAAAGGGATGACATGGCTGTTCTTGGGCAGCGCAAGGTTAGATTCAAATCTAAATTCTAACCTTGCGCTTAGATTCAAATCTGCGACCTGATGTACGGCAGTTGCATGGCAGATTTTCCGCAAGTGCCTCTCAGCAGCCGTTGGTTCGTGGAGAGCGGCGCCCAATTCCTTGCTAAAATATCACTCCTCCCCATCCTGTCTGCATAGTGCAGGGCGAGCTCTGGCAGCACACCGAAGTCACCGTGAAAACCGGTCGGTTTGCGCACCATGCGTTCACAGAAAGCGTCGCTAGGCAGAGCAGACTGCCGAGTCTGCACAAACCCACAGCATCTCTCACTCCAGGCAGGCGAACCCCTCTGACATAAAGCTCACACAATTTACCCAAATTATCAGCTGTCACCTGCGACTGCAAGGACAGTGATAAACTGGGTATAATTCCCGGGCACTTTAGATTAAATAACTCCAGATTAAGGTCCTCCAGGGACCTCAAACTGGAACCTTCTGCTGACAAATCCAGTTCCTTAACAAGAACATCCCCACGGCTGTAAAGTTAAATATACAGTAATCCATAGAGAGGAAAAAGAATCGCGTTCCCTGGGGGTGATGGGGGGGGGGGGGGGGCAACATTTATCACAGTTAGACTTCTCATTTAAAGGGGAAATGTTCCAAAAGAGGATGTTTTTACATGTGCTCCAAATTTCATTTTCTGTAATTTTTATAGTAAACTATCATCACCAACCACATCCCCACTCAGTACTGGGTTATGGGTGGGGAAACTCCTGGGACAGGTAGGGATGGGCATGTAAGCTCCATATGCAGACCGGGGGTGCCATTCACACCCCCACCCTGGAGAGCTGAGATGTGGGTACTGCCCACTGAGTCGCTGCAGGCAAGGTCACTCATCCAGTCCGAGGTCACACATCATTGTTGTTATTGTTGTTTTTGTTAAGGTTGAATAGTTCATATAATAGTTTGAATAATATTAAACGAAACCCGTTAACTCCTGGGTGCAAATTAGCTTTGCGGAAACGGAATAGCTTCCTCTGTTGCGAAAATTAATGAGAATTCCCTGCAATTTTACAGGATAAGTGACATCCTTGCTGCCTGAGGATTTTCCTTATTCAAAGTAATTTTCCTGTACGATTATAGAGTTAACCTGAAGAAAAAAATAAATCACACCAGCCTCCAGAATGGTCTAATTTTAACATGCACTCTTTAAACTCGCTACATGTTCATGTTCATTTGGAGTATAATGCTGCTGTTGTCCTTCACCCTACATCTCAAAATGATTTCATGAATGTGGGTTTCTTTTTGAATATATGGCTTCGGACGTTTATTGGAATGGAATTTCAGTATATCGTTTTTTTGCCGAGGGGTCTCAGTGCCATGGGGAGGGGCCGTACCCAGGTACTGTTTAAGAATCTCGAATTTCCTCGCCTCGGAATTGCGTCCGTTCACTGGGCAGCAGAAAGAACAGCCAGGTGCTATCAGGAATCGTCCGTTCGTGCCGTGGTCGCCTCAGCCAGAGGACACCCCGGGCCATCGCCTTCTGATCGAACCGGGCCCACATGCAACCGTCTTACCTGTCTAAACACTTTCCTAGCTGGCTAGGATTTGGGCGGAAACTGAATATCATGTTGTCAGGAATAAAGGATCCTTAAAGGTTATGTATTATTCAGTTTCAGTTTCAGCCAATGTTCTTACAGTCCAGAAACTCCAAGAGAATTTGAAGACCTGAAACGCTGAAGTGCTTAAGGCAGCAGGATACTTCCGGTGGTTGTTTGCCGCTGACAAATGATGCTCGAACAGAACCTCGTCACCATGGTAATGTGTGGATTTGATGATTGCTAGAGGAGCAGCCAGAGGCTCCTGAGAAACTGGGCCTGTGATACCTGACTTTACATTTACAATCAGTCCCGCGCCTGAGCTAAACACGCACAGGCGACAAAAGGACACCTTCTTTTGTGTTGTTCAGGAATGTGGTTGCAATTGTGCACATGGAAATGGACCAGAGAGAATCCTTAGACAAAAAGACAACAGCAAGCTCTTGTCTGTTGAATGAAAATGACCTTTTTCAGTACGACTCATGTTTGTGCTGTAGAGAGACAGTAATTCCATCTTTAGGAATTCATCATATCCGTATCATCAGAAGGTGCGCATCTCAGCCCACATGGCTTCACTCTGCAGACCCAATGCGAGCTCCTCTGAAACAATGACAAGGGGATCAGGCTCTTCTTGCCAGCCCTGCTAATTGGCCCACAGAAGACGTGTGATTAATGGTTTGCTGCTTGCAGAACAGGTCAGGGGACAGGATGGAGTCTCTTGCTCCATACCTGCTTTTATATTTGCCTCCCATAAGAAGCTGGGACTGGGATAATCTCTGCACAAAGGCCTCGGTGCAGATGAGCTTTGATTTATATCATACACTCCTTAGTTTCTCCAGTTCTCTCTCTCTCTCTCTCTCTCTCTCTCTCTCTCTCTCTCTCTCTCACACACACACACACACACACACACACACACA
>JAODKE010000020.1:14833307-14857801 GCA_026779605.1 Mormyrus hasselquistii | reverse complement strand
CCCGCCACCGCCACGGCGCGGCCCCGCCCCGCCCACCCCGCCCGCGGGGGGGGGGCAGCCGGCGGCGGGGGCGCGCCGCGAAGCCAGGGGGGGGGGGGGGGGGGGGGGGGGGGGGGGGGGGGGGTACTTAAAACAGGTCTGGTGGGGCTAAGACCTGAAAGATGCTGGAGGGCGGGCAGGCGGGGCTGCAGGACTGTGGGCTCCGGAAGGTCTTCCCCTCAGTTTGCTTCTCCCTGTCACTCTATCTTACACAATGGCAAATCGGCTCTTTACAAAGCGCTTAAAGAGGCAGTGCGTGAGTTTCCGGCGGCTGTGTAAAACCAACATGGCCATGTCTTCTCCTCCAGGTGGTTTGAGCCCTTTGTCATTCAGTGGCTGGATGAGAATGAGGAAGTTTCCATGGAGTTTTTGCATGGGGCTCTGGAAAGAGACAAAAAGGATGGCGTGAGTAACCATTTACCAAAAAACTGTATTTAGCAGCATGGGGGGGGGGCTAGTTGACGCATCCAGAGGCCTGGACTAACGACCTTGGAATACCGCTGCGCCATACATATTGATGAGGTCGCTGGTGCAGGTCTGCAAATTCAGCTGAGCAACGTGAAAAGGAAACAACCTAAGTGATGCAATCAGAACACAAGCAGCCACTAATTACCAACCATGTTTTAGTTTAACCATATTTTAAATTTCACCTAACAATACAGTGCGCGGCACTGGCTTGTTTGCAAAATATTTTGACGTAATTCAAATTACAACATGAGGAATTAATGGTTTCTGCTGGAGATGTGCATCTGTGAGTCTCCCCGCCGCTGCCTGTCTCCGCAGTTCCAGCCGACGTCGGAGCACGCGCTCTTCTCCTGCTCCGTGGTGGACGTCTTCGCGCAGCTGAACCAGAGCTTTGAGATCATCAAGAAGCTGGAGTGTCCGAACCCTCAGGCGCTGGCTCACCTCCTGTGCCGATTCGCCAAGGTCTGTGAGCTTAGCTGTCAGACGTGGGACAGATTAGGGAGGGGGGTGGTGATTCTAAAAGGATGCCGAAAGAAGAGCTTCATCATGAGAAGCTTCAATATCATGTTTCAGGGAGAAAAAAAAATTCTCTCAGGGAAAGCACTGCATTCATAAGCAGCGCAGATATTCGGGCGTGGAAAGGGGTCCATTAGCACTCTCCGACACTTTAGCCCGTGGCCGGCTTATCTGACTGCAGTTCTGCAGGAATCACCAAAGATCAGTCACCCTGCAGTATTCCGGAAGTGTTTCCCAGGTGACCTGATTCCTCCGCTGCAGTGTGGGGGGAGGGGGGAGAAAAATCCCAATTTCCTGGATAGAAACGGTCTTTCCCTCCCCCCAGCTGGGTTTGCACCCGGCAACAATGAATGACAATATATGGAGCGGCAAGGTCAAAAGGTCTCTGAGCAAGGTTAGGGATCAATAGTGTTTAATGCATTTTCCCAACGGTGGGATACTGTCATATATCGCTTTAGGTTCTAAGACGTTTCGAAGAGGAATGTCCAATCTTTATGACAAGGTATTAGGCTGGAGGGAATAATGTTATATTCATTAAAGTCCATTTGTGCCCTTCTTTATATTGCACATTATATATCATGCCAGAAGATGCTGTTCTGTTTTTTTTTTCAGGTTAGCGATTTACGATCTCTGACCGTTTTCCGCTGATGGCTCTACAGACCTCATTATTTCATCAATACCGTCCGATTGGCCAGGAAGACTGACCATTTTGAGGTTCTTTACCTTCTTTTTCTGTTCTTTTTTTGCATGCAGACCATCAACAGAGTTTTATTACAATATGCGGCAATCATATCAAAGGACTTCTGCAACTATTTGGACAAGGAGAAGGTGGTAAGTGTGCTTCACACCTGCAGACAGATGTCAGGTCAGGTGTGTGAACCCCACAGAGTAGGGAATACCTGGATAGTGTAAATCGGTGTTTCCCAATCCGGTCCTCAGGGACCCACAGACAGTCCATGTTTTTGCTCCCTCCCAGGCAGTCCACTACTGGGAGCTGGAAGGGAGCAAAAACATGAACCATCTCTGCGTCCCCGAGGACCAGGCTGGGAAAAACTGGTGTAGATCTATGACCTATAATGGCATGTCAGCTACCCTTAGTATGCAGTTATAATGCAATTATACTACTATGCAGGCAGGAACTCACGCAAAAGTTCTCTTTTGCTATCATTTTGGCAAGGTGAGATTTACCAGGTTGATTCTTTAAAATCATCAATGCACTAAAGGTTTATTTTGATGGTGGAATTGGTAGGATGGTCTGGTGGGTGCAAAATTATTTATCCCACGCCAGCTGAAAATTCATTTGCTAGAAAATCCCTTGCAAGATTTAAGCTATATAATTCAAACTCATTTTATCTTGTTTTCATCGATTTAGAAGGTATAGTGAATTAATTTAACGTAATGTAACGTAAAACAATATAAGTTCACATGCAGCGATTTGTCAGAGAGGCACTTCCTCTGCCTCCTGCTGGCCGTCGCCGGTATAACCATTTAGGCAGATTCGGTCCCCAAGGGTGACATGTAGCAGTGGCAGCTGGAGGCGGAGCCACCTGGCCGCAGTGCCAGGTTCGGAACAGAGCCGACTTGGCTGCGGCCCAGAGATCTGACAGCCGTGTGCTGTCTTCCCCAGCCCTGCATCCTCCTCAACAACATCCAGCAACTGCGCATCCAGCTGGAGAAGATGTTCGAGTCCATGGGAGGAAAACAGGTCAGGGATCCCGGCCGCGCTCGCCTGCCCTTTTGTAAATGGCTGTCCCCTTCTGTACACTGTAGTTATAACTGCACTTTTGGCACCTTTCATCCGTCCCGAGCACTGAAGTTTTCTCGACTTCAGTCAGGGTGCCCCTACTTCTGCAGGCAGACTCTCTCTCTGTGTCTCTGAGCTGTCGTGGTGTGATGTGTCTTGTGTTCATTTGTCTCCCTCGTGCTCCAGGAGGAAGGGACAGTGTCCTTCTCTAAGGTCTGTTCCAAGGACCCCGTGAGGTTACCCCATCACCGTGACCCTGTCGCCGTTACCGATAATGCTGCGCGCACGTAACCCCACTAACCCTACCATAACACAAACCCTCTTCATCCTTTTCCCAGCATGTGCTGAGATGGCTTCTGTTGGGGGGGGGGTCCTGGTTGTCATTAGGTATGGGGCATGCAGCTCGTTCCTCTTGCTGAGCTCCCGCGGCTGGCCCCCTGACAAGGCTGCCGTTAGCCCACCCAGGGACCCTGTTCTGCAGACGCCAGGGCAGCACCTTGCTACACATATTCAGCATCCCCGCAGCTCGCGTTAAGCTACGGTGACCAGGAGATGTGGGCTCCTCCAGCCCCACAAGATCTCCAACTGCTTCCGAACGGTCCCACCTGCTTACGGCATGGAGGCCAGAGTTAGCCGGGAGCCAGGGCTCCAGCAGGGTCTCCATAGCTCCGGGACACTTGGTCCTTTGACCTCTATGACCTCTTAGTTACAGGGTCTGATCATGAAACAGACTGGAGCGTTCGGAATACTCTTTGCAGAAGCCAGAAGCATTCACAATGGCCCGCTAGCGATTCACAAAAAAACCGATGACTGAGCAATGCCTTTCAGTCATTAATATATTCATGAGTGCAGGTGATAAATTTTAAAAACCCCACTTGTTTTTAAGGGCTTATAGCATGATGGCTCTGGGCCAAGCTGGCTGTGATCCAGTTAGGAGCAGCACCTTAAGCTCAGTCGTAGGAATTGCGCCACCTCCGAATGCCCAATAGATTCCGGAAGCCTACCTCCATAGAGTCTCGTCACCCTGCACATGCCCTTTGCTCAGGTCAGTTTTCGACTTGCGGATGAATCTTCCCCACCTCAGGTAGAGCTCACCGCACAAGCCAATAAAAATGCCAGATGTGGGGGCACAGAAGGATTCCTTAGGGGTCTCCCTCGGCATTAGACCTTCAGGACTGCGTCACATTCCCACCACACAACCCATTAAAACCGCTGAGGGTCCTGAAGTAAAACCAGGCTTCACCATCACTCGCATTTTAATGAAGAATTCAAACAGCTTGTAAACTTTGCATCGATTGTTTGCCAGAATATCCACGGCTTACCGTAATTAATTTAAGTAGACTCCGTGTGAAAACAATCACACTTTATGACTTAAATCAATAAGGCACAGAGACCTCAAAACTATGGCTGTAACGAAAAACGACTTAGAATCGGAAATCTGACCAAAGTGTCTGAGTTACAGCTGGATCGATTCAAAACCCCCAATCCGGGTCAAATTTAGAAGGAAATCGGCCAAAAATTGACAAAGCCATCAGAAATTGATACCGCCTTCGCATCACTGTTACTGCATTTCACAGTACTGTTTTTTTATGCCAGGAAGGTATAATTACTTATGAGTACTCAGAAGTAGACTCTGTGTTTCTCTAAAGCTTAGACACCCTGACACAGCTCTTCTCCGTGATTTATAATAGTGTCACGGTGTTAACTAATTAAAAGCCAGGGCTGATATCTGATTGACGTGGGCCCACATGGGCGGAGCTGGTTCCCGATGTTCTCCATCCTCAAGCAGAAAGGTGATCTTCGGAAGTGTCTCTGAACACCTCCGAGACACTGGGGGGCGCTCCTTGCTCGGTGGGACTTTATATGGAAGAAATTTGCATGAATGATAATGGACAGGCATCCATGTGATTTTAATGAAGGATCAATACAGAAACGAAATAAGATTCAAGCTAGGGGGTGAACAAACAATGAAAAGAAGTGTTCAACAAAGAACCTACAGTTCCAGTGCATTTATACTGAACATCACTGGATTCCCTTTAGAGAGAGGAGTGGCTCTCATTAGCACCTGATTGCGAAGGGGGTGGGGCTGCTTCATTAACATGCGGCCCCTGCACTGAGCGCACACAGGTGACTCACGCACACACAGGACAAGGCGCGTAGTCTCACAGTGCAGTCCTCGCTCACTGAGCACACAGTGGGTGAGTGGCAACCAGCAAGATACAGACCAGGTGCAAGTGTGGCCGCCTTCTCCTCAGTGCTAAGGACTGGCATCCTGTGGATTAAGCCAACTATCTGCCCCATCCAAGCCGCATTCTGACTAATACATACATTTTTTCCATCGACCTGTGACATGCATTTAAAATTGAACTCATTCTCACAGCAAAAACCAGTTGAGCAGTCAAAGCTTTTACTGAACGAAAGAAAAAAGCGGCTCAGTAAGGCTCTGGCTTGAACTGCCCCGTGCGGAAGACTGCCCCCCATCTCTGATGCTGGTCCTGCCTACACGGCCATCAGTCTGAGAGCAGTGGCGCACGTCTCCCACCCTGTCACCGCATCACCCAGTTGTCTGAAATCGGTGTCCCCCATCTCCCAGCTTGACGCCGAGGCCAGTGACCTCCTGAAGGAGCTGCAGAACAAGCTCAACACGGTCCTGGATGAGCTGAGCAGTGTGTTTGGGGCCAGGTAAATCACCTCTAACATCTATGCCTTCAGAGGCAGATCCATCATCTCATATCTACCCGAGTGAAAGAATGGGCACTAATATACTAATTACAAGATAAAATCTAGTTTTAAAAAGTGGTATAGTCAGTATTATATATATATACACACACACACATACATTCGATATCCCTTTTCAAATAATAGATCCCAGATAGGAATCCCTGAGATGAGAAAACAGAGGAATTCCAGAGGCTGGCAGGCAGGAGATAGGAGCTATCGCTCAGACAGCGGCCCAGCACTCAGTGTAACTGACGCCCAGTGTCTGATATCCCTCCTGGGGCCCCGTCGCTCCCTGTACCAGCTTCAAACCCGTCATTGAAGACTGTGTGAGGCAGATGAACCAGGAGCTGGTGCAGATGAAGGCAACTGGAGCGGAAGCCAAGAGCAACGCGGCCCTGGACGCCGAGAGCGTGCTCCGGCCCCTGATGGATCTCCTGGATAAGAAGTAAGGCGCCGCGGGCGGCCCTGGTGCCACGATCAACACTCACCCCTAAAACTAGCATTTTCAGCTCTTCCCACATTCTTTCAGAACATAAATATCCAGACCATCTGGTCCTCACAGCAGCTCTGAATCTAGTGGAATATCACGACAGCCTCCTAAAACATTTATGCCAAGTTTTACTGAATATTCAGACATGCCGCACAGATAACGGCCATAGCACACAGGAGTGCAAGATGGACTAATTCTCATTAAGAGGTACATGTCTCACAGCCTGAATACTCAGCTAGTAGTAACTTACGGCATTGATCCCCATTGGCTACTGGATGCGGCTTAACCTGCTGAGCCAGGCTGTGACCGTCACCATACACGGTCGTCCCTCCCGCCGCTCAGTGCCACTGGCGGCGTCTGTAACCGCAGTTTCTGCACAGCCTGATCCTGTTCGCCAAGATCTGCGAGAAGACGGTGCTGAAGAGGGTGTTGAAGGAGCTGTGGAAGACAGTGCTGAACGCCATGGAGAGGCAGATCGTCCTTCCCCCGCTGACGGACCAAAGCGTGAGTGGCAAGCTCCAAGCCCGACCACCCGCCACAGGGGACTCACAGGGTACAGCGCTCAGTCACGCTTCAGGGTCCCCAGCATGAACACTGAGGAGATGCCTGCCCCAGAATACAGATCTCGGTGGTAACACTTTCATGGAGACCACGCAGTTTGTCTTTGGGGAAACGAGGCACACCGCTTTTTCTGGCTCTGGCAGATGTTCCCCCACACACACCCACACGCTTGCAGTAGATGTGTGGAGCTGATTGGCATCAGAACATGAGAACAGCACAGAGGACACTGACATGCTGACATGGCTGCACGTGATGACGCTGAGTTGAGTCGAATGGCATCGGAGGTTTGCCTCTGCCGTGCGTCTATGCTGACTGGGACAGACTCTAGCTAACACTGTACTACTAACAGACAGAAAAGCCGGATAGATTTTTAGCAGTTTCTCTCTCTGTTCAACAGCAAGGAGCTCAGATGATCTTCAGCGCAGCGAAGGACTTGGGGCAGCTATCCAAACTGAAGGTACTGATGATCAATAACCTCTCCCCCCTCAAGAAAAATGCATGTCTGTCTACAGTCTAGGTCACTGCTTTTTCACAGGATAGAACTGAATAAAAAAAGCTAATGTTTATGTATAACAGAAAATGTATTATAACAAAAGGCTAATAATTCAGACCAAAACTGTCTGAGTTTCCATAACAACCTATCCTGACACATAGGTTATCATATCGTATCATAACACGACAGTCTAAGCCACTGCCAAGTGGGCGAAGGCTGTATAGCAGCTGACTGCGCTGTTACAGCTAATCATAATATAGCAATATTTCTTTTTCTGAAAAAGAACGTAATAAAAACATTTTAAGACATTTAAACGAACAGCTTTTACACTGAGCTGGGGAATCTGTGCTAGATGCATAAATGACAGCCATCTAGCTGGGTGGCTACAGGCCATTGGTGGGGGCCTATTTAAATGCAGCCTCCCAAGCACACTTTATTAATAAACACTTAAAGGTGTGTGTCAGAACTCCTGTTTATTTTAGAAATGGGAACACGGAATGAACTAAAGGATGGAGTAAGAAAAGGTGTGGTTCATATAAATAGTTATATTTAAGCTGAAAATGTGCTGATATTAATGTAGGGGAGTGAATTCATTGTGTGAGTGAGCAAAAGCCATGGCTCACCAAGCCTGGACTCATCCTTGTGGGGACTATGTAGGTCGGGCACCATTAACTGGTTCAGTGCTACTTGTAAATTGTACTTGCAATTTTCAAAACACGCACCCATGCACTTACAGTACCATTAATGCTAATCTACTCCAGCATCTATTTGACGGAGAGAATGTATTTTCCCCGTCTATTGTGCCTGCTTTGTTCTTCCTACCCCTGCATCATGTTCGCTAAAGTCAGCCACTTCATTCTGTCGTCCGAGTTGTTGAGCAGATTCATCCTACAGCTCAAGTCATAAAGTTTAACAGCTTACACAAATAAAACCATCGCGCCAGCTGTTATCTGGATTGGCCTTGACAGGTCGGAGACATTTTTATTCCACACGGAACTCATTTCAAAATTATTGCACATCATGTTTAAGTAGCCAGCATAAAGGCTATTTTCCAAAACGTTTAAGTGGTTGAACCTTTCGATGAAACAGTTTAAACGATCTATTCTATTTAGCACGCCATAGGTGCCGGTACAGATGCAGAACGATCGGCACGTATATTTACGCCGCCTGTGATCCCGGCCTGACTTTAATAGAGAGTAATAGGCAGTCTTTGCCCTTACTAATCTCAGCCTTTTCGGCACTCATACACCTCGCTCTAGCACCCGATCGATGGTGCTTTTGACAAAGTGGTAAAACCGTTGTATGGGACCTGATCTATAAAAAGTGCCCTTTAAAAGAGAAGAATCGATGGACAGCATCCTTCGTCCACAGCTGCAATCTGCCATCACTCCCCCTCCTATGATTATATTGAAAATCGTGACCATCATCCCATAGGTGTGGGAAGCAGTTACTGCATCTGTGCAAAAGTACACGGCATTCTGGGAATTACGTAGCCGGTGCACTTCATCAGAGGGCGGCCTTTTCACGTGACGCTATCGGTCTGAAGCCAGCCCCCGATCTGAGGCCACATTTTGGGGGGTGGAGCAGCCACGTCACAGGGAGCCACATGGATTCCCCATTTAACTATTTTCCTAATCCAAGAGCCGTGCGTCTCAGCGAATCGTTCTGCATGGAGCAGGCAAAGCCATGAATACCAAGTAGGGAAATTCTCAATCTGAGAGGATCACTCGCAAAGCCCATGACAGAGTAGGAAAAAGGAATCTATATAAACGGCAGTTCTACATCATCTGCGGTCTCTGTGTTCATTTAGCCCCAGCAATCAGCGAACCTGCTGTGCACATTTACACTGGTTGCTGAGGGCATTAATTCTGTACCACCTCACACCCTCTCGGGGAAGCTGAGGCTTCCAGGGTCAGAAAAGCTACTCTGACATGTGCATGTTTGCAGCTCAGACATCTGGGTGCTGGCCGCACTTTGCTACCACACGCGCTTCCCGTAACGCCGTCACTTCAAGCGATAACCAAGGCACATTAATGAAAGCCTCGGTTTAAATGGCACCATCTCGCTGGCTCAAAACACCCATCTGTGGAACAGACTGAGAGAACGGCCTGACAGCAGAGGAAAGGAGACAGCTCCTACTGAGGCGGAGGCCAAGACTAGAGGGAAACAAAATAAAATCAAGCTCACAAAGAACAGTCAGAGTCGTTTGCATACCAAAATGATTTAACTAATGAAAGAAAAGTCACTACATTAAAAGGACAGATAGATGGACGGATGGATGGATGGATAGATAATTGCTAAAATAAATCAAACAATAGCATGAAGGCAAACAAGTACTGATTCTTCAGTACTGAATCAGCCAGCCAGGGCAGAGAGTCCTGAAGAGCCTTCTTTATCAGAAACTGACCCGTCCAATCAGGGAGCTGATTTTCCCGACAGCTGAAGCCAGTCTGTTGCTGGCAGGTGAGGTGAATCACACAGATACTCAGGACCTGACATGTTGGGGAGCAAAAGTCATTCTTAGAAACCTTTATTCCCTGATTTTCCCTCTCAGTTAATCTAACTCATTAGTAATCATCAAAGCAATTCCAACAACACAGTAGTGGTAGTTCTTGAATATCTGTATGCATTACAGATTTGCTGACATTAGACCCTCTGTTTGAGACACATTAAACATTGCAAAATCTTTAGTGCTGGATTTGTGAAGTACCTCCCTGAATTTTAATCACAATATTGAGTTTAAGAATATGGATGTACTACCCCCGCAAGCAAGACAGCATGCTGGGTCTGACAGTGAGAAGGTGTGGGTGTCAGAGTGAGGAGGGAGGGGCACCTGAGGAGCCGTACAGCGGTAATGCCCCCCCTCCCCCCGCAGACTTCGCTCTTCTGCTTCTTAAATGTTTGTTTTTATTCATTTTCAATTGCGTGATTCAACAATCCAGCAGAGTGGGAAGACAATAAATGCCACATCCAAAGCTATGCATCACCCAACGCACAAGTGACACGGAATTACCAGCGCACAAGTATATATGTGCACGATGGTGTAGGCCTGACGCGGCAGTATAATGCAGCATTTAGGCCGGTCACTCTCATTAGACAACACAGCAGCCCTTCAGAACAATGAGACAAACCATGATTCATACATAAACATGAGGCCTGAACAGGAAGGTGTGACTGTGTTCGGTTGGTTGTCCGTATAGGAGCACGTGATCCGAGACGATGCACGGACCTTAAACGCCCGCCAGTGTGCCGCCATGGACCTGGTGCTGCCAACCATCAAGGTACAGAATCCAACGCCCCCTCCCCGTCATCTTCACAACCTCTCCTCTCACCTACCATTGTCGTTCATCTTCATGCCAATAGGTAGCACTGGTAAGCTGTCTTTTCTCGGTCTTCTGTCTCATTGATCTTATCGTTCCATCATTCCCTCATGCAGCCCAGACTTTAAGTGACGTTTTCTAAACCACATTAATGGAGTTCAGAAAATCAGTTTGCCAGAATTGAGTGAAAGACTGGGATTTCTTATTAACCTTCATAGCTCCCAGGCCCATAGCTGGGCATTACTTTGCACATGCTGATGTAGGCACTGTATTGTGGCTAATCATACAGATCTGCCTTTCAAGGAGAGGGTCACCTCTGTGCATTTTGGGACAACTCTTATTTACTGTGTTTCGCAGCCTTGCCACTCTAGCTGGTCTGTAATTAGGAACTGAAAACAGATTTTATTCAAGCATCACCTTGATTAAAGCCACAGAACACTACCTTGACAGTCCTACAATCACTGAGATGAAGCCTTTGTGACAAGACCCTCTTTATCAGTATTCCAAAGAGGAAAGCAGCAGAGTTAACGAAAACATGCCAGACAGAAAGGCACTACCTGCTACATACTGAAAAATCCTAAAAATTATGTTTAAACAGTACGATGGCGTAATAACAGGGAGCGACAGCGGCTCCACAGGCTGTCGCGTGGGCCTGAAAGCCACTCTCACGTGAATACCATGAAGGTGACCTCTTTTGGATTAGATTTTAAGTTTTTAATCTGTTTATACTGAGGCCACAATATGTTGAAAATCAATTCAGATGAACACCAGGGGCATTCTTCTCAGAGATATGAACTTGTAACCTGCTGGTTTCAGATTTAATATCATTCGCACTAAGGCACTTTGCTCCTGGGCACGCAGCCTTTTTCTGTCTCCGTTAGGAACTTGGGGGAGAAAGACTCCACATAACACTTTCCTGTATCACAGCGTACACAGGGTGCTTAGTTTTATTGCACTGAATGACACCTTAGATGTCAAAGTAAGGTATAAGCCCTACCTGCATCCAAAAAAACAGCCCTGGAAACATCTTTAGTGTGGAAACCATGTTACCACAGAGCACACTCAGCCATAAGAATTCCCAGAATGCAACATCAACAGACGTTCTCCTCCCTGCCCAGCGCCCCTTATCCATGCTGTCAAATCTTGAGATGTTTTACACTGAGGCCCAGCAGGAGCAAAGACAAATGAGACCTAGGGGGAGCTCAGCTCTATCTCCACCATCCCATGGATGGAAAAGTGAGACGGAGGCATTAAGGACTAAGCACTGGGGTGAGGTACGGCCAAAAGCCGTGGACAAAATTCACTTACCATACCGTACCATCTTTATTTATAAAAGCACTTAAAAACAATCATCGCTGACACAAAGTGCTGTACATTACAGCATTGGAGAGAGAAAGAAAAACAAAAACCCACAGGCCCAAAACACACTTAATTACCTGCACCTTCCGCTGCTTGTTGTACGAGTGTACATTTGAGAACTTGAGTTAGATTCGATTTCATCCAATCAGAGCATCCAGCTCCATAATAAATTTTCTGCCATTATCTGCATCACACTTGAATATTTCATTGCAATATTTAAGAGTGTTTATTGTTGTCATTGTCAGTTCTCAGTGCTGTCATGGAATCAATCCATGCTGAGGCTTCTCAGCAGGAGAGTAGGTGTCAAGGTCTTTGACCCACTTGTTTCAAACACATAATGCTGAGTTTGAACGGAGGATGTCTGTTTGACTGTTTGTAGCAATACTTCCACGCGGGTGGGAACGGCCTGAAGAAGACATTCCTGGAGAAGAGTCCAGATCTGAAGTCTCTGAAATATGCACTCAGCCTTTACACACAAGCTACAGATGCCTTGATCAAGAAATATATATGCACCCAGACCTCCCAAGGTAGGCCTTCATCACCCAGACCTCCCAAGGTAGGCCTTCATATATGTCACTGAAGAAGGTCGGGTTTACCTCAAACTCCGGCATAAATGATGTATGTCTGTTTATATGGGGGAGGGCAGAGTTTGAAAATGCCAAATCCTCCACATTTGCCCTATTAAAGGTGGAGAACAGGCCTTCTGTGTGAAAGAGCAAAAGTTTATTTGGAGGGTGAGGATATGGATGGTTTGGACGAGGACCTCGGGCTTTGATGACTTCCAGCCCATCCAGCGTGAACAGAGGGGTCAGAATCTGTGTTCCCTGCTCAGCTGTGACCCTTGGAGGCATCCAGTTAGTCTCGGCAAGCCTGGGTGAAAAGGCATGAAGCAGAATCAGCAGGGTGCTAATCTGTATTGCTCCATACCGATGGACGCAGACTGTACTCAGATCAGAATCCAGAAGGATTCTAATACGAGGCACCATCCAGGCTACTCCAGCTGTGGCTTTCTGCATCTGGCCAGCTGTTTGGGCAAGCCAATGTGAGCGGGGAATTAGAGGATCCCAGCAACAGATTCTTTGTTAACAACAGACACTGTTTCGGACACCAACTCCTACTTACTGCTGCCAGGCATCCAAACATTAAGTAAAGGTGTCAAGTTCCTGGAAAGGGAGCTTTCTTTCTGACCACTCAGGTTAATGTCTGGTACAAGGACAGCAGCATCCATGTACAGATTTGCTCCTAGTTCAGTCGTTAAAATTTGTGTGAAAAGTTTGCATGGGATTCTCTGATCAACGTGGGTGTTTTTGGACAGCCGTACTAGAGAAACTGCCCTGCTGATTCAGACTTAAAAAATCACATGACCTTTTACTGAAAGACAGAGAGGAGCCCCAATTTCTATATCTATTATTCCTAGTTTTTTTTGCTCTCTCAAAGCCAAGCCAGTTCGCTTCTTTTCCACAAGCCTCTGGTTACCAGTGGTTGTGTGCTGAGGCACCTCTTCTTCGATTCAGCACGACGTCCCGGCATGCACTGGGTCTTCCAGTCCCATAGTCTCCACGTGACTCATCTGCCAACTGCCGAGCACTGAGACAGCAGGACTATTCAATAAAACAACCTAAGTATTTCCTTTACATTACAGTGCGTTAAAAGACCTTTTAATTCATAATTTTCTGGCTGTAATATGAATATGATCTGTAAAATGTTTAATTTTTCTATTTGGCATCGATTTTGGTCTTGCTGTGACGGCTGAAACGTGTCGGAGGATGTAACTTGGCACACAGATTCCCTCATCCGCCAGCCTGCTGCCACAGGCCAACTTCTGAGTGTGTCAGGACATCAGGGAGGATATGAGATGAACACACATAATGCCCTCCAACTGCAGTGAATATTGCTAATCAAGTTTTGCTCTAATGGTCTTCTTAAGATATCGGTTATCAGTGCCAAAAGGGAGACAACTATATGGTTTAATTCTCATCAGTCTGCTTTAACATCCCCCCTCATCTCCAATGCACAAAAATACTGCACACAGCAGGTATTCTATTTACAAGTCCCACCCCCCCCAAAAAAATGAAGATTAATTAATACAATCTAATGAAATGTGTTTTGCTGCAAGGTAATTAACTCAGAGATAAGGCTGGGAAAATTAAATTTCAGTGTGAGCTCATATTTCCTACCCAATGTATGTAGGCAAGCTGAACCAAACAGTCAGAGACGTGAAGATGTTAAGAAACAAGGCTAATCACCGGAGCTTCTGCCACAAGTAAACAGCAGAAACACTGAGTAAATACGCATGCAACTGTAAGGAAGAAGGCACTGAGAAAAATCCCATCCTGAGCAGCCGTTCCTGCATTCTCCCTGCGTTTTCGGAGCTGCGTGGGCCACTTTGATCTGCTGTCACCGCTTTTCCAGCACAGTGCCCACGACTCCCATGTCTGACCCGGCTGATGATGGAAGATTAAAGGATGACCAGGCATCCCTCTGCCGCCATCTCCCACGTTATTCGATCCTTATCAGTCACTCGCTGGCAACCGCAGGCCGACAGTGCAGAGCTGTCTGTAATCATTCCGCAGGCACATAGCTCCAGTTAATTCTGACTGCAGTTGTGTGACTTTGGGCCTTTTTTTTATAACCCATAATGACTGAATTTTATTTTTCTGTCTGAAGCTTCTTGTGTTTATCCACATAACAGATGAGCTTTCATGTCCTTCAGAACCGACCCCAGGCCAAAGCTTTAAACATACGCTAACCAGATACCACAGAGCAGCAGTTTACACACCGGGGTGCAAATGCAGAGCGTCTTCACTGTCTTGCAAGCCAGAACAGCAGTCAGAGCACGCTCAGCATCATGGCGACACAAACACGATAAGATCATGGGAGAGCAAGTCAGAGTGTTCAACAAAAGATAAATAAACAATAAAAGTCCATTTAAAAACTAGGGTACCGTAGTCAGGCAACAGCGTGCCAGATAGTTATTAGATATTGTAGAAATGTTCACAACAGACAGGAACAAATGTGTATGATTTTAGGATTTACAAATGTTTTTGACTGTTAAAGTTTATTCACTTTACCTGTGAAAAAATTTAGCAGTTAGCAGATTTACAGTTAGTGGAACTAAATTTAGCTCCGCTAATTAGCAGTTAGCAGAACCCTGCCAACCACTGCTTGGTAGACAGTGCAGGAGAAGGTCTTTCCATTGCCATGGAACTGGAAGTCTGAGATTTATTGTGCTCCCCCAGTCGCTCACATACCATAATTTGAAGAGCAGCAGTACATTTTCCCAGTACTGGGGGGCTGTGGCCTAAGCAGGGTTTCAACTGAACTCAAAAACACCAAATGGATTGAGTTTGTGTCCTGATTCTGCTGCTGTTGAATCTGATTGGTGGCATTACCTTTGGTAGCGGAGGCTGTTTTTCCGCAGTGTTTACATCTGATCTCTTTTTCTTCGGCGTCGTCTTCACTAAAGCCAAATGTGTCCAAACGACGGACATGGCATTTTTCTTTGGCACACCCTGCTGGAGTTGGACAAGATTACGTCAGAGGTTCTGAATGTTGGTTTTGATTAATTATTGATTAATCGACCAGCCCTGGCTGGTAGCCCCTCATGCCCGTTGATCCTTTTCAAGGGACGCGGGGGACTCAATGATTAGGTGGGTGTTCCCCTACAAGAGCTACAGTATGGATTCGGGAATGCTGGCCATTTATAACCAACAATTACCAGGTATCATCATACTGTACCAACTGCTCCAGCTAAGAGACTTTCACAGTCACAGGCTCAGTTTTCATGAGGAGATACGTGTCATAGTCATCGCAGTCTCAGAAGACTCTTGGCAGGATGCAACCAAATACATTTCTGTCTTCCATTCATGTTAAAAGTAACTGCAATTTGGTCATGTTCTATAGAAGGTGGTTTACAGTAATATGCAAATATTCTTAAAAATATGGAAAGTCAAGTCATACCATGTATTTTTGTATATTTCTGTAACTAGAATAATACTGCTAGAGATGTTTGCTGCAGAATAAATTTTAATAGCTTCTGTGAGGAATATGTGCTTTTCCTTTTTACTTGCCCATCCTCTAGAGAGCTAAGACCTTTGGCCATTATTAAGCAATTTTATCGTTCACTGCATTGTAGTAAAACATTGTTATGATGTAGGAGATATCTGCACCAATTGCCTGTGAATTTCTCAACTTTAATAGCAGTTGTGTGGAGATATTTGAATCAAACTGAACTGAGAGCGCCCTAACATCACCTGGGACGTGTATTTTGGTTTGTTGTTGGAGAAGGCCTGGCATGGAGAACTCTTGGCTGAGGGTCACTATGATGATCAGTCATCAGACTCAAACTAAACGAATGTTGTAACTCATAATCAGAGAGATGACCTCCCAGCTCACTTCGCTGTGTCAGACCAGTGATTCATCTTCCTGAGTTCCACGTACTGGTTGCATTTTCTCTCCAGCTCAGATTTCCCTGCATTATTCATTCATTTAATTATTGTGCTCTTTCGGAAACTTCAGGGGACTTGTCCAACGGAACGGTGGGGGAGGTTTCTGTTCAGGTCGATCTCATCTCCCATCCCGGCAGCGGTGAGCACAAGGTCAACGTCAAGGGTAGGTTTTGCTGCCGTAAAGATGACTTTCTTAAAACAGATTTTTCTTCTCAATCGGAAAATGGCTTTCCAATTAACTCTCGGCATAAAATCATTTCCAGACAGTCATTTCATTGAGCTGGGAAGTCATTCACCACAGGCATGCTGAATCTTTTGATTCACCTAATGTCATTTTGGTGTGGTGAACTGTAGAGTTCACTTTGACAGCAGGCAAAAGTGGCTCAGTTTACCGTTTACCGTTCCACTGTCACTCACACATGCAAGCACAGCTTGGAAATGAGCAATGCAATGTGAATGAATGGAGTGAGTCAAGCACTGTGAGTGAACGGAGTGAGGAGAGCACTGTGAGTCAATGGAATGAGGAGAGCACTGTGAGTAAACGGAGTGAGGAGAGCACTGTAAGTGAATGGAATGAGGAGAGCACTGTGAGTAAACGGAATGAGGAAAGCACTGTGAGTGAACGGAGTGAGGAGAGCTCTGTGAGTGAATGGAATGCCACATTACTAGAAGTCACTCTGCCTGTGTGCTCCCCCTCTCCCTTCCAAGTCGTGGCTGTGAACAACCTCAGCTGGCAGACCAACGCCATGTTCCGGCCATTTGTGGAGGTATATGCCCTCGGACCTCACCTTGGTGATAAGAAGCGCAAGTTTGGCACCAAGACCAAGAACAACACCTGGTCTCCTAAGTACAATGAGGCATTCCAGTTGTGAGTAACAGCACTTTTTTCATTCAAAAGCAAAATAAAAGACTTGAACTGAGGTCTGAAGCGACTTGATAATCCCACACATAACGAGGGCATCATGGCTGCCTGAGACATGTGACACCACCAGGCACCGTATTTTCTTGCTTGGCTGAGATGAGATTCCACAGATTTCCTCTGCGACCTTTTTCACGTGGCTTCTTTTTGACAAGAAGGGGCAGGGTTAGGTAACTATCACAAGGGTACAGCAAAAGTCTCCGCCCTGGCATTTCATTGTGACACCTCTGGGTCAGAAATCCAGCGATGCACAAACATGACGAGCCGGCGCTGACAGCCTTTTTGTCGTGTGCCTTATTTTCCCAGCATCCTTAGCAACGAGCACGGCCCCGAGTCCTATGAGCTGCACCTGACTGTGAAGGACTACTGCTTCGCCAGAGAGGACCGCACCATCGGCATGGCTGTCATCCCGCTCCGTGACCTGGGAGACAAGGGCAGCTACCTGGCCTGGCACCCCCTGGTCAAGAACATCTCCATGGATGAGACTGGACTCACCATCATGAGGATACTGTCCCAGAGGACAAACGACGAGGTGGCTAAGGAGTTTGTGCGCCTCAAATCAGACACACGGTCAGCCGAGGAACCATCTTGAAGGAAAAAAAAACATTAAGTGACCCCCCCCCCCCCTCCCGAGGTTTAGGTGAGCCTCGGGTGATGAGTCCGACGGTACGTCTTTGTGCATGTGTGTGAAACATCTGTTGGAATGTTCGTTTCAAACTGCGGTATGTACAAGTGTGTACCTATGCTTATTATGAAGTACTATACTCAACAGGTTATGTCAATGAGATATTAAATACCATTTTGTACCAAATTTAGTCTTTTTGAACAGAATTTTGTTCAGGTAAGTGCCAAAACGGGGTAAAAATACTAAACAAAAAAAAAATATATATATATTAAAGAAATGGTGGATTTGGTACCAGTTTATTCTGCTTGATTATTTGGTCCAGTGATACTCATCCCCTGAAAGGCAAAGTGTTCTTATTGTGCAGTCGTCTCGATTCCCCTCACTGTTAGCCAGCCGTTGTTGTGCGTGTCCTGTTTCCCACCATCGTCTCACAGCGGCCGCCTGTTGGGTTGGGGGCCTGCAGACATAACCTGTGTGATTTGTGCCAACATAAAGCGTCTCCCCAGCTACGACTGCTATGTAATTCTTCATGGTTGTGTGTCGTCCTGACTGTGGGACACAGTAGACCCCGTCTCCTCCCAGTTCGTCCAAGCAGCGAGGATGGAAAGTGTCACGTGTGTGATAGTCGTTTATTTCTTTTATCAGAATTTCTGAAGAATCACTGTGAACCCATGTTTCAGGAGGAAAGATTGCCAATGGTTTGATAGTGATATTTCATATTTACGAGAAAAAAAAACCTGTTCTGATAAACTACCAGAGTTATATTAAATGTTGTATAAAAATCAATTTGTTACCTGTATGAAAAATCTATATTTTCCTGTGGTAGTCTGCATGGATTTTTTTAGCATGCTGTGCCATGGAGATACGACGGGGCAATTTGATCTTTTTGTAGAGAGTGAGAGTTTATTACATATTTAATATATATCAGCTTTGGATTCTTCTTATTTCTCTTTGACAGAAACAGCCCTACATTCAGCTCAGAGGGAAAGTTGTGTATTGTGTGACTATTATAACACATGGACGTTTACGGATCAACATTATTTGCTACTTTACCAGAATTCCTCAATGCATTTTAGTCAGAAAAAAATGTAAATCACCACACTGCTAAATATAATGGTTTTGTGCTTTGGTCGACACAGTATGACCAGTAGACTCTGAAATGTGGAAAATTAAGAACTTTTTGCAAAACAAAAAAAAGTGAACTAAATGTTTAAAAATGCTGTTTAAACGTCAATACACAGGACCAGGTACAAGGCATAAACTAGATTATTACTTGAGAGGAATTATGAATGACTTAATCATAAATGTATTGAAAAATACAAATAGGCATTTTTAAGTCAAACATCACAAGGGCAGGAATGAAAGTGAAATGGAAATGGATGAATATTTAAGAGTAAAAGCACAACTGATAAATTTTACACAGAGATGTTATAGCCAATGGCAGAGGAACAAGATGCTTGCCAATGTCAATAACAGATACCTATCACAGAAAAACAGATTGAGTAAATAAACAAATGATTCTGATCAAAATCTGGCTGTGATGACTCAGTGTAACTTGCAGAGTGTTGAAACGGTGGCCCCTCACAGCACCACCCGGGAGCCCGCTGGTCCCCCCCCCCCATTAGGACTGTCAGAGGTTTGGCAATGTGGAGGGCGACTCAGGTCAACCAGAGAATGAAAGATCAGAAACTGCTGAGTGAGCCCCCTGGTGTAGGGATGGCATAGGGGTCCTGGGACGACGCTGCAGCCCATGAAACTGCCCACCCTGCACTGAAACACAGGCTAAGCCTGGAAGAGCCCCCTGCACCAGGGCCGGAGCGCGCTGACCTCTGTCTGAACTCGGAATGAGACAAACAAGAGAACATAAAAGAACAGCATGGCGGGTGCCTTTGTTTTCATCGGCGTACGAGCGAGTTTCAGCACTGCGTTTACCCCCCTCCCCCCTTACTCCCGTGCAAGCATCAACCCGCCGCAATAGATTTTAAACACGACCCGGCGAGACGGCCTGCCGGTTGCCATGGAGACCAAGTTGGCAGCGGCGCCGTGGTGAGGTCCAACATGGCCGCCATCGCCTCCCGGCATGTGGGAAGGTGTCGGACGGCTCCGCGGCGGCACGAGCGATCCGCCTCAGAGCAAATATGCGAGACTGTTGTGTCACGGCAGGTGATGAGGGTGGCCGCAGGCAGTGGGGGAGAGAGAGGATCACCTTCAGCCCTGACGGACCACCGCAGGCTCCTTCAGCGGGACGCAGAAACAATTTGAATGCATCATGAATCCCATTACCCCTAGCGGGGGAAGCTGCGCCACTGAACCATCTTTCTGGACTGATCATCTTCCATGCTATTGAACGACCCAGCCTAGAAAAATAAAGCAGTTTCTCAGTTGGAAAGAATTAGTGTTTTTTTTTTCCGTTTACTCTCTTAGAAATGCGATTCTTCATTCTTTGGAGTTTAATATATACTCTTTAAAATAATCTCTTGTCAGACAGAGCAGTGGCACCGTCGCCCTGCTTATCCGCTTCAGATCCATGCGGATGATTTACCTGTTGTTGTTGCACCTCGCTTTGCAACCGTACAGCCATTCGTCTCCGAGGAAAACGCGGGACTTTCCTTTCAGTTCAAGGCCATGAAAATGTTGAACTGATGACAGTTTGCACTTGCCTCCCTTAAAACCCAGCTTGTAGGTGACAGAATAGATGTTAGGTGAGCTGAAGGAACACAGGATGCACGGTTAGGGGGTCCTGAAGGGCCCAGGCAGGCATCCTCTCCATCACAAAGAGACTAATATTCCTTTTCAAAGCATGACATCCTAAATTACTATAATAAAGAAATAAGATAACTATAGAACAGTGCTTGTCAAATCCGGTCATGGGGTTACGCTGGCTTTTGATCCAGCTGAACTCCTAATTTAGCTTGATTGCTCTGGGCGGAACTGTGGCTGTAACTTAAGATTTGTGGGGGGGAGACAGTTTGTACTAAATTCCACAGCAGGTTTGGCATCTATCATAATAATACCACGCTGGTTCTTTCTAATTATTAGACCATATTATCATACAGATTACTTAATGTTTCGTTGAAACATTTGAGCAACTGGATGATCAATTTATCCTAATCAAAGTGAGCAGTGATTTTCCTGTTTAGTAACAGCCCAGCCAAAGCTGACTAATTAAGAGGCTGATGGAACAAAGACCAGCGTAAGCTGTGGTCCATCCGGACCAGCTTGAGATCTACTGCAGTAGAAATAAAATGACAGAATACAAACGCAGTTCAGCGGAATAGGGAAAACCCTCAGATTACGCAGAAGATCGGCTGCAGTTTAACAGCTGTGCCAGAAAGAGGCGTTCTACCATGCTTGAGACCCGAGATGGCCCGACTTCTGAGCCTCCCCTACTTAATGCTGTCAGCCATCAGTCATTAACAGCCCCCTTAAATAAAAACCATAATAGTCAATGAGGTTAATAAGAATTGGGTCCATGAGGATTACAGTGAAAACCAGGTACTTATGCATATTCCAGTCTATTCCCCATATAATCACAATGGTTTTAGTCTTATGGTTAATAAATGGCTAAAATAATATTTAAGACTAGCCATTATACCTTCTATTACAATACTGCGTGGCCACAATGAGAGACTGCACATCTTCCCCGTAACATCTGGATTCCTCTGCATTGTTAGTGTCTGCTGCATTTCTGTCACATTAAATTAGCTACTTACTCGTGCAGGGACTCAAACAGCAGAACAGGGGCCTGGAAAATCTTTCAGGATTCAAGTTGCCGCTGTTTCCTCACCGTCAAATGCAGCTTTCAATGTCAAAATGAATTTGCCTTTGTTTTGCTTCAGCACTTGAAACAACATTTAGTTCATGAAGTCGTCACACGTCGTTGTGTACGCATCACGGATTCCTGCACAATTAACTCGACTGTGCACAATATTAATCTCTCACACAGAAACTCACTGGGCCCAGCCTACACCACTCTAATCACAGTAAACAGGGTTTATATACTCAGGAACGAGAGAATGTGACAGCTGAAGAGGAAGGTAGGAGTGTGGGGAAGAGAGAGAGAGAGAGAGAGAGAGATGAATCAGTGGGCATAGGGTCAGCAATAAGATCTGCAGCAAAAGAATCAAGAATCACTGAAGCATAGAAGAGGAGTGAACAGCAAAGATTCTACAGATGTTATGTATGTACAAAAGTAAGTGGCAGATATCTGAGCAAGATGCGAGGCAGAATGGAAGCAAGGGGGCAGAATATACACGAGTTAGAGACAATGAAGATTAGCCTGAAATGATACGTCTGTACACGTTGTTAATTCAGCAAGCTTTGAAGTGTGTGTGGCTGGATTTCACAGAGGCAAAGCCTCCAAGCTGCTGGGTCCCCGCAAGCAGCCGGTAAGGTCTGTGCGACTGAGAGGAGGGCAGCTCCAGCACCCAGGATAGAGAAGCTTCTGTAACAGTCCAGCTCTGCCTGCAGTGAACACGCTACTGTACCAGTGTGTGTATACCTGCTGCAGGCTAGACTGGGCATAGACCCTACCCAAACTGGAATGAATATAGACCATCCCCAGGTTGTAATAAGCATAGACCTTCCAAGTTAAACCATGCATGCCCCCCCCCCCCTCCCCCCAGGTCTAAAACGAACACAGACCATTCCTGGATTAAAATGAGCACGGTCCCTCCCCAGACTAAATTGGGTATAGACTCTCCCCAGGTTAAAATGGGCATAGATCTTTGCCGGAATTAACTGGTCATAGACCCTACCTTACTCTGAAAACAGTGTTTGTGTTCTGTGTTGGCTGGAGTCTTTGCTCCTGCACATTACTGCAGGTAAAGATATTAACAGACAAGGCTCTATGTACTGCAGCAGATAATTCTTCAGAAATCATGCCAGCCAGCCTGGCATACACGTCCCTACCTGAGCCTTAAATTAATCAGTCTCCGTCAGGGCCATCTGCCTGCACGTGTCGGCACAGAGCGGGCACGCCGGGTGACACCCAGACCCACCTGTCCGACCAGTCATGGCCTGACTGGTGACAGCACCTCCCTCTATCTGCCGGCGCACTCCCCATCTGTCCCCCTCTGCACAGACTCAGACATCGCAGGAGATGCCAGGCATTAGCAGAATGGTGGCTGGCAGGACCCTAAAGCAGTGATTTTCACCCCCGCCGGGGAGGAGACATGCGCCACACTGTCTGGCGATTGTCACCGAGGCCCTGATTACGCCGCCCTGATTGAGCTGTCGATTGAGCGAATCACGTAATTCAAATCACATTAGGCCCAGGGCACAGGACTCAGCAGCACTTTTTCAATTAAACATAAGTGCGTATTCCCCCCACACTGTCTGCAGTGGTACGCTCCAGCCAATTCAATTCACGTCAACAAATGGTGGGAGAGCAGAAATAATTACAATTTTTTTGGAAAAAATTATAAAATACGTTTAATTATCATACTAGCATTAATTAATTAGATATTTACCTATTTATTCAAATAAAGGATGTAGATTAATTTATCCATTAAATACATTTTTTGGAAAAACATGTCAGCCATTTCTTGATTCATACACATTTGCTAACCTGAAGTGAAAACAAATGACCAAGTAATACATTAGATTAGCATCATGTTTGATTCATTCAATTAGCAGCTTGATCTAGAAGAATTATTTAAGCTGGAATGAACAAGAGCACATTGCTGCTCAAAGCCTGGAGAGTCTTGAAAAGCAGGTGCACAGTGTTGTTTGAACTTACACATGACACTGTCCCAGGAGGTCGCGAAAGAAGCATCTGATCATCTGAGACAATGGAAATAATTTCAGTCATAAAGAGTCACTAACATGCCCAGATGAGGTACTATATAGACCCGCACAGACACACATAGGTCAGCCATTTAAGTCAGATGAACTGGCCGACTGAAATCGTAATGTGCGCGCTGGCCGATTAGCGACTTGCACTGAGCGGCTAGTGCAAGAGTAAGAGTCTGCTACTTCAAGCCACAAAGGACTCAGGTACTTCACACAATTAGCAGCAAAGCACACGGGGCGACGATGTGACACGCTTTCCTACATCGTAATTAGCTCCTTCGTCCAATCTGCATCACCGTGTAGCACTTCGTTATGAACACTAATAAATATTTGTGCCTCAAACTGCTGACTGGGGATTTTTAGACAAACAACTACAAATGAGCAGAGTGATTGCTTTTTGGTAGTTTTTAACTTGGAAGCATACTCATTTTCTACCCTAAATTAAAATAAAATCACAATTACACAAAAATACAATCTGTGTAAACTGTCCATATGACGGAGTAGAGCAGGGCCTCTGAGGTATTTCGTATATTTTTGGGGAGCATGTGGTTTTTATTTAGGTCTTTCAATGGCCTACACCCAGAAAGCCAAGGACAATGTCTGCGGACAACAATTTTTTCTTCTTTAATAAGTACACACCTCAAAGCACAAGTTTAGCAAATAGCCGCTCAGCCGTAGCAACTACAGAACTCCAAGGCCAGTTAATATGCAAGCGCATGATGCGATTATTAATGGATCACCATGATGGGCGCGCAGCACTAGAACTGACATAAATCGAAAGAAAAGGTCACATGGGGCGCTTGTGGGTAATTTGCAGAGCTATTCAGAGAGTTGCCAGTTTAAAACTGGGACTGAGGTAAGACAGCCTCATATCTGTAAGTAACATGCAGTCAACAAACCTTACAACAAACAAGATTCATTATTCAGGCTGCACACTAAACCCTACACTGTACAGACTGCACACTAAACCCTACACTGTACAGGCTGCACACTAAACCCCA
>JAODKE010000020.1:14793327-14817052 GCA_026779605.1 Mormyrus hasselquistii | reverse complement strand
CCCCCCCCCCCCTCCCCCCCCCGTTGAGGGTTCCCCCTTTTTGGGGGGGGGGTTTGTGGTTTTAAACTTTTGTCCACCTTTTGCGTCCTTGGTGGGCCCCCCCCCCCCCCCCCCCCCCCGAGTTTCATCTTTGGTCAGCTGGCTAGCGTGAGATTTTCAATTTGAAAGATGTCTGCACACTCATTTACGCATATGTGACAGTTTTATTAACTTGCAAATTGTCTGTAGAACTTGCAAACTACCCTAATGCTTTTGATGTGGCGAATTTTAGGTTTATAATGGAGTAATATAAATAGCAAACGTCAGTTTCAATGGTGCCAGCACAGCAAATCTGGGGCAGTGGACAAGATGAGACGTATTGTTCTCTGTTGAGTCCACCTTCACTGTCATTCCCACACCCGGAAGAGTAGAGACGCCCCAAAGAGGCTTATCACCTAGACTGCTGTGTACCCAGAATGCTGCAGGGGGGTGGATCAGTGATGGTTTGGGATGCAATATCATGGCATTCCCTAGGCCCGCTTGTTCTAGATGGGCACGTCACTGCCAAGGACCACCAAACCATTCTGGAGGACCATGTTCACCCAGTGGTTCAAACATTGCACCCTGAAGATGGTGCTGTGTGTCAGGATGACAGTGCACCAATACATGGTTTGAAGAACATGAAAGTGAAGTTGAACTTCTCCCATGGCCTGTACAGTTACCAGATCTGAATACTATTGAGCCACTTTGGGGTATTTTGGAGGAGTGAGTCAGGAAACGTTTTCGTCCAGCAGCATCACGTCGTGACCTGGCCACTGTTCTGCAAGAGGAAAGGCTCAGAATCCCTCCGGCAACTGAGCAGGACCTATATCTGTCATTCCCAAGACGAACTGATACTGCACTGGTCGTAAAAGGAGGCCCTACACTATACTAACACACTATTGTGGTGAAAAACCAGGTGTTTCCGTTTCATTGTCCATCTCCTGCATATGCTGTATCGAGGGGGTCCTATATTATTACAGTGATATTTGTAAGGGGCATAAAGCATAAATGCCTTACAATAAAAACATTTCATGTCCATCAAAATAATGAAAATATAACCTCATGCTTCCTCATATAGGATCCTGTTTAGAAAAAACTTGCATCTTCAACTGATTCTATGCATTTTTGCAGTATGAGGAAAAACCATGGTACCAGCAAAAAGAGAAATTTGCTATGCTGACTTCGGGGAAGTATAAGGAGTGACCAGGAGTAAACATGGCAATAAATACGTGGCCACCCTTGTTGTTACCTCAAATCAAAGTAATAAAAGTGAAATATGGATTATTTCATTTTCTAAGCAGATACATAGAAGACACAAGGTGCAGTGTGACCACCCCCATAAATATGACCGAACATTTCCTGCAGGAGTCACCTTACAAAAAAATTTTAAAAAACAGGCATGCTCGAACGAAAAGGCTAAGGCAAACAAAACAAACCAGGCTTCTCCTGAGCTGGGATTCCTTGAGTTTAAACTGCTCCTGAAATCTGGCTGCTGATTTAGCTGTTTCTAGACAGTGTTGATCGTAACATTCATCCAAACTGAACACAGAAGTCAGTTCTTTCTTGCAGGCATCTCAGGGATCGTTTTTCGGAGAACATGGAATAATCCATCTTTGTTTTTCCTTAGCACTATAACATGGTTCCACTTGATTTCACACAGCTAAGCAACCAGAAAAATCCACAGTCCACATACTTGTTAGATTTCACTCCATAAACCTTAATTTCTGTTACAATGATACCCCGGAGGGCAGCGAGAGTGAAAGAACAGTACTTTGGCTGCAAGAAGAATTGAGATCATCGAGCAAATTGTACAGGAATTACAATATAACTTTATAAACTCAGGTCGGCAAAACAACCAGTTTAATCAGCGAGCTTATTCTATTCAGCCAGCAAAAGCACTGAGAGGAAAAACTGGACAAGTCTGACTCTTAAAGTCAACAAGTCTTCGAAGTCTAACTTGCATATAAATCATCTATTGCATCACATTCTCTGCTTGCAATTTCAACCAGTCAGTCAAACAACGAACAAGTGAGTGTAGCTTTGACTAACAAAAACTACAGGGTTAAAAAACTTTTGTTCAAAATAATGCAACTTCTTGCCAATGGTAAATATTCGCTGACATCCCTTCTCTACAGACTTCTTTGTAACTGAGACTCCAACACAGAAGACAATGAAAGCAAGGTCTCTTGGAGAACTGGATTGTTCAGCCTGAAAGCTGTTCCACACTATCAGTAATGGCAGCAGAGGCACTACTGGTAACTAGAAGGTCAGAGGCTGAACATCTCGGCATTACTGCTGTACCCCTAAATGAGGGAAAACCTCCATGGTGTTTCAGTCAATGTTCAGTCATAAAATTGTGTGTACTGAGGAAATACACTCGAGCCTGCCACTCAACTCCCTGATCTCACCAAGGCCAGACACAAAATCAAAAGGCTGCATCCAAAATCAGGGACTGCATCCTTCAAAGGACGCGGTCTACGAAGTTGTAGCCTTTGTAGCCTGCGTCCTTTGAAGGTCAAACAGAAAGCACTGTCGAATGGGATAGTGCGGCCTACCAATAATCTCCTGTTTGCATCCCCAGTTGTTCCTGCCATCTCTCGAGTCACAAAGTGTCACTCCTATCACCAAACCAGGACACACCCACACCCAGGACATACCTCTGTGCAAAGTATCTGGGTGTCCATTTGGTAGATCATTCACGACTCGCCAATAGGAGGACATATTTCTAGACTACACTTGAAGGAACTGGGAAATGGGACGGCATTGTCCAATGCAGGCTTAGAAGGATGCAGCACCTGAATTAGGACACAGCCAGATACTCTACCCCTGTGTATGCCACTGACCCCCCTGGCCAGACTCCCCATGCAGAACAGGCTGGACTCCTCTCCAGCTACAGGCCTCCCGAGGCGGCCGTGGAAACACCCGAAAAGGTTCGTGTAGCCATTTATAATCCTCTCACACAGGAATGTGCCTCTGTAAGTCATTATGGTGAATCAGATAAAGTGATCTTTCAATCTTCATATACATTTACAAGGTAAAGGTTAATGCACGATGAGCCCTGCATTACACATTTTACAGGAACGGCTACAGGGGCACAGAACCGCTTTATAGCAGTTATCAAGAGTTTGTACTCGAAGACATTATTTTCACATTTAAGAACCAAAAAGGCATTCATTAGTAAAACTAGGCCTAGTGTACAGCTGTACAGTATTTTCTTTCAGCTAAACTGTGTCTTGAGGGAACATTTTAAAATAGCGGAATAGCGTTACTTATTAATATACAGTGTAATGCAATGTGTGGATCAGGTACCGCCTAAACCTACTACTATTAAACATTTTCATTATGTATGAGCCAAGCCATCGTTTTTAATTAGAATTAGTCTTGCTAATGCTATAAATCAGTCGTTAGTTTGAATTTACCTGTTACTAAGACCAAAACTCAACTTTTAATTACAAACATGTGCCAAATGCAGAGTCAGGCATTAATATGATTATACGTTTTAAACGCACAGCTGCAGAGGCAAATAAGTGTACCGTATATTGTTTTATTAATTTCGCTTAATATACTTCCTGGTATTCAGCTGCCTTATGGGTAAAAGCCGACTTATTTAGTGTTACGGACGGCCTTGTGTACTGTTTCGTTTAAGCAGGTTAGATTGCACTATAAGTGCATTACATCAGTGAATCATTTTGGTACTAAATTACTGACCACAGGTCCTGGTCCTCAGCATGAAGCTCTGTTATTGTCTAGGTCTCTGCTTTTGTAGTTTCCATTAAGTAACATTCGTTAGAATTCAATATTATAATCGCGCGTTGATTTACTGGCGCGATTCGCCTGACGTCTTCAGTTGTAAGAAATTAATCAACACCCTTCAGATTCGAGAATTCAACACTGCCGTGGTATAAATGACTTCATTGTTTTACTGGACTGAAAGATGATAATTAAAGTCTTTCTGAATTAATTGTGCTACAAGGAATGGGTCTCTGTGGACTCTAACCCTCAGAAGCTGATTTTGGCACCTGGCTTTCCCCAAGCCTTTGATCAAGGCAGACCTTAATGCGCAGAATGAGAGCAAAAAAAAACGTTAAAGGAAGCCAATCAAACGCCCTTTCAAATGATGCAATCAAAAGCAATGTCACAACACACCAAAGCCGTGCCTTTGTATCAGAGAGTTAACACCTGCAATGTGCTTCATCTTGCATTGTTCACCCCCGCTGGAGAACATCAGCGTGAAATGCGGGAGGACAGTCACCAAACAAAGCCCCTAACATTCTGGCAAGAAGGACCTGCACCTTCTTCTGGGCTGGGCTGTGCTGTGATAGCGCCGTGCAGAGTAGACACCCCTGCCTTCATAGGTGCTTCAAAAGATCCTGCTGACATGCAAGAAAAAAGTTAATTTTGGTGGTGGTCTTCACTAAAGTGGAAAAATCACACTGAAGACAGAGAGGAGCTATCAAATGCAGACGCAGCAGGAAACTGATTTTGAAAGATTGAACCGATGACTCAGATCCAAGCCAAATGTCCTGTATTGGTTAATGAGTATGGGACCCTCCCCCCAGCATATCAGAATGATAAAAATAGAAAGAAACAAAGTCTGTGGCTGCTCCCTGTCCCCCACACTCAAAAAACATTTCTGTGCGACATCATCCCTCTCACGGTAGTACTGCGCACTCATCAGCTCTTATCGTTTAATTGGCTGGCTGGAAAGAAGGGGGTGTGGCCTAAAGGAAGTAAGGCAGGTGTAAGTGTTGGCTGCCTGTACACACACACACACACACACACAGAACTGACTGAGTGCAAAATGGCCGGCAATATCAAACTAGAACAAGAAAACAAGAGGTCTGTGATAAAAGGTTACGCTGTAATTACAGTTATCAAAACAGCCAGGAGTTTCACATCCTGACAGCTGAATACCAGTATACCACTATACCAGCCAGATCACTCCTACAACAGTTAACATACCGAGTATTTCGGGTTGTCATTGGGAAAATAGCACAATTATAATCACATCACACAACTGCTCAAGCAAGGAAGACTAATGGACAGACTGACAGACGCAGGCAGATGATGCAGACAGGCTTGGGGTAAGATCGAGAGCCCTGAAATGATCTGAATTTACATCCCGAATGTCACCTCCAGCCTCAACAGTGAGGAACGATACACTTTTAGCAGAAGAGGATGTAATGACTGGGAAGTCACTGCCACTCTGTGACAACAACAGGAGAGGCCCTGCAATGTACTGCATTGCATTTTGGGATTCTGTGCACTGTGCTTTAACAGTGATTAATAAACCCTCACTGCTCCACCCCCGAAAAAAGAGGCCATTGGACACAGGATAGCCCGCAGTGTGGGAGGTCATCCCCGGAAAATTCATTTTGTTTGTGGCGCTTCTGCTGACAGGAAATCTGTCACTCTGGGGGAGGCTTGGTGTTCGTGCTCAGTGGTGGTATCCAAGGTATGGATGCAATGTGCCCACGCTTTCAGAATCCACTCAACGCGTCGCTCAGAAATTAGTTGCCCCTCTCTACCCACCCCTGGAGGGCACCTGCTAACCCATTAATGGGTCACAGTCATCTGAAAATGCAGGGGGAGGGACTTCAGAAGTGGTAACAGCTGACCTCACCGCCTGACCAGGTGTCGGTCTCGTCTTGTTTATTTCAGGCGCATACTCTTCCGGAGGTGGGAAGGAGGTTTGCGGGACTCAAAGTGAGGCTGTCGTTCTGCGGGCCGGTCGGCCTGGCTCGCCTGATGAGCCTGCCGGTGTCCGACGGCAGCTGACAGACACTGAAACGGAGTGTGGAGGAGAAAGAAATGCCATCCTGGCTAAGAGAGGCCCTCAGGAAGAGACACTGATCACTGGCGAGGAGGTCCGAATTCTGTTCCGGAGTCATTCGGAGCCAGATCTCTGGCCACTGAATCCGTGACACCAGTGACAAACAAATCGCAGCCACTATCAATCTCGGTGCCGCTCGCCCCCTCCATCTGCCATGGGGTATTACTGGCTATGGACTCTCCGCCAGCTCTCCCCAATTTCGGCCATGCCACCCAGCCATCTGCTACCACATATGAGCCACCAGGCCCGTTAACTTCTGGTCAAGCCGGCCTACAAACGATGTGCCTAGGCCACCAGGATACGTGTTAAAATTAGCGATGGGGGTGTAGAGTGGGGAGGGGGGGCTATGAGGTGCACAACTGCATAGCTGGACCCCCCCCCAATGCTGCAGCAGTCCCCCCGGCCGTGAACGAAAGCGGAGCCCAGTGCTGCCTCGCATCGCCTGGGGCTGCCTGGAGAAGGATCTGGACAGGCCTTCAAATTGGCACATGCACAGCAAGCCGGCCTCGGCGTGTGGACTGGGCCTCATCCGAGTCAGAGCCCCGCCCTCACCTCCCATCTCCTACCAAAATACATCATGGCAGAAACAGCCGGTCACAGTTAGACGATTCTGCAGCCACCGTAGGAACGAGAAGCATCAATTGACCTATGACCTAAGAACGGAAGAAAGGCATGGGGGGAGGTATGGGGGAGGTCTTCCCAGGTACACAGTCGCATCTCAAATGTTCAGTCTAGCTGAATGCCCGCATGCGGACAGCCCTCCCAAATACGATGTTCTTACCACAGCAAACGCCATCGCTTTGCTGAACACGACGCTGATCAGGAGTCCCCACCTTTGTGGTCTTAAGGCGTATTACCCGGCGCCCAACGTCCTGCATGGCACATTTACACCGCTTTCTGTGACCATGTCAAGCAGCTGAAGGCTTTGATCCCCGACGAACGCTGCTAAAGTCCAAGTAACAGAGAAACAGTGCAGCTCCATCTTGTCAGGTCATAAAGCCGCAAATGCTCGCCGTGTTGTGTTATACATATAAATCAGTCCGCTTTTGCTATAGTATACATCTCTAATAAGGGCAGTGATCAATCAGGGCCTCACTGGTTTAGTCATCACTGCTGTAGCTCTTGTTGTTGTTCAATGAAATTCATACCACTGGGGGCCGTAAAACCTACATCTCCCTCTGCCCGCCCCCCCCGGGGATTTACTGAAGGGCCGTGTTCGCAGGACCAGAAGCCTGCAGCAGTGCATAAGGAGCAGAGTAAGCATGTCATTGGGACACAAAGGCTTATCCAGGACTCTCAGTAACACTGGGCTTTACACTCAACAGTCTGTCTAGAAAGAGGATTGAATTTGTGGGAAAAATATGAATGGCTTTCAGTCTAAAGTTTAGATGTTATAATCCAGGACACCTCTTTTCTACAACATAATTTCATGAATGCAGGCAAGGAGACAAGCAAATTCCAGCATCATCTGACTCCCTCTAACAGCTCAGAGTAATGAACCATCCATCCATTCATCCATCCATCTTCTCACCACCTACCTCGATCAGTAGACTAGCAGCACAGGGCACAAAGCTGGAGTACACCCTGAATGAGACAGCAGGCCACTGCAGGGCCAGTAATAAACCAGAGATCCAAAATAATTTCTATATATTTAATTTGTTGACACAGCTGGATGTCATTCTGGGGCAGCTGAGATTAATTACCTTTCCCAAAATTAGAAAAGCAGCAGCGCCCCCTGGAGGCAAACCAACAACCTTCAAATTACAGTTATACACCTTAACTACCGCAGCGCTGGCTGGCGCCAAGCACTCACAGCAGACGAAGACATCAGGAGGGAAGGGGGCCTGTCCTCCCCAGGAGGGGTGGTTTATTACGCAGTCTTCAATAGCAGAGTTTGGATGGATTCCAATTACACCCAGAAGAGGGCAGCACCAAGTCAAAATAATCCAAAAACCAATCTGCATGCTCTCCAGAGAGCCCACAGCTATCATCTCTATTAATTGGTGCACGGCGCTATGAAAACTCAATTTCAGTCTAACCCAGAGAAAGCTTAAAGCAAATTGGCAGAATGAATTTACCACAAGTATTGCTTCACATCACATAAGGCATAATAACCTGCAGTGAATGGAACGACATGGCCGCACTTTCCATCCCCAGGCAACTACAAGGACGGTCTGTGAGTCTCAGGTCCTTCCTGGCAGACAGCAGCCACCTGCCCCTTCCTCACCCGGCACCCGGGCCCGACGGTGCCAGAATCCTGATGCCATCAGCCGAATGGAAATGTGGCTGCTTGCTGGGGTGCAGATTTAGTTCGGAGCCCGTTGCCGTCACCGTTTGCTTGGCGTTCCTCAGCCAAACGCCAGTCGGGGGCCAACCACCATGCTGAGCTGCATGTCATTATAACTTACAACAAGCACCCTGAGGCGTGGGCACAAATCACGACCGGTATCACGACCGGTATCACGACCGGCATCACACGGGAATATTTCCAATCCAGCTCCTCTCCCATGGCTCCTGCCTTCATTCCTGCTTCTGGCGGTCGCCTGTATTGTGTCGTTTGCAAACAGGCTAGATAAAAAAAAAGCCGTCTACATTCGCAATCTGTGGCCATCACCTGGGGGCGACGGAGAAGCGGTCTTACCCCTGGCTGCTCAGGGTGGCTCTCTCTTTTGTTAATGCCAAACCAGAATCCGGCTCATTTGAATTAAAAGTGTATTTAAAGCAATTCCATGTGCTGAGGTCAAGGTGAGCGTGTCTGACTGTGAGATTCACACGATCCTAATTTGTCTAGTCACCACTATGATTCGTCCACGCATAGCTACAGCACAAAATATCATGGCATCAGTCAAATTATTACACATCTATCAGACTATGTCAAGTTAAAAAGCAATTATCCACATCTGAACAGGACGTTGTACATGTGACTGTGTTACAGGGCTGTTCAGGGGTTTCCAGCAAACCAGTCATCAGTGATCTCTTTGGGTTTAATGGAGGGACAGCCAAAGGGGAAGGTCTGACTCCCATATGCTATTTGGTCAAGATGCTGAAAAAGAGAGACTCTCCTCAACCACCTGAACCAGAGGCAGGAGGATCTTTCAAAACCTGCATACTTGGTGGTAAGATGCATCACGGTCCCTGCGATGGGTTGGCATCCCATCCTGGGTTATCCCTGCCTTGTGCCCATAGCTTCCAGCGTAGGATAGGTATGGAAAATGTATGGATGGTAGTAAGGGTCTGAAACGTTACTCAGATTTTTTTTTGGGGGGGCAGCATGTGGCTGTAATCACAAGGTCGCAGGTTCAAACCCAGCCTCAGCATTTCTGCGGGTCCTTGAGCAAGGCCCTTAACCCCCAGCTCCCGGGTGCCCCAAAAGGTGGCAGCCCTTCGCACACAGCTTGCTCTACAAAGAGCAAGTTGAGGGAGGCGTAAAAAAGAACTTCCCCAAAAAAGGAATTTCCCCACGGGGATCAATAAAGTTGTGATTATTATTATCATTAGATACTTGAGATCTGCAGTGTTGAGGGGTAACAATCTAACATGGGTCCTCTGACAAGCTCAACATGAGGTAAAGAGCACGTGCTGATTATAGCACCCAGCACATGACAAACCACCTCAGAGACAAGAGTCCAAGGGCAGCCGATACCTCAGCACCACACTAGTCCAAATGGAACAGCGTGAGTTCTTTTTCCAGTGGCTGGAGTGCTGATCCTGCCAGCAAGCCCTGAATTCTCCCTCTAAGTGGGAGTGCCTGCTTGCAGGGCTGGATGCAGATTAACGTCACTCCCAGGAGGGACCAATGCAGGTAAATGGCCCAAGAGTATAATCACTCCAGGCATCACGGGATTCAAACCGGCAACCTTCCAGAGCCCTCAACTCAGAGCCACCACTCCGCCCTGTACAAGCTTAACCAGACTAGCTTGGACCCACAAGCCATCAGACTCCTGAACTCCATGCAGTTTCTCACTAAAACACTACTTATACTATGTACTGACATTTTATATTCAGTAGTGTTGTGTGCAGATAATCGACATACTTCATTCCATTCACCTTATGCATATATGTACTGTTTGCCCTCCTATCATGTCCTGTGGACTATGTGTGGTCCAACCCCTATGTTTGCACTTGCATAGTTAATCTGCACTTTACCCCTGTAACTGCATAAATAGAGCCCCCCCCCCCCAAACCCCATGACGTCTCTTATCACTGTATACTTGTGTGTGACTGGCACGGCAGTAAAGTCCGCTTGCCATGATTTGAAGTTTACGTAAGACAGGAGAGGGTCTCCTGAACCAGGAGGGTGTCTCCTGCTACCAGTCAGGCGCCCACCTGGACCCCCCAGGCTCTTAGAGCCTGTCCCAGGAGGCACAGAGCACAAGACAGGGGGGGGGCACCTCTGAAGAGGAAGGGCCTCATACACATACACAGCATGGACAGCTGAGTTTTTGGAAGTGCAGGCGGGAAGCGGAGAATCTGGAAGCTGCATGCCAACTGCAGAAGGACCGCAATCTCACCTTGGGGGCATGAGGCGACCCACTCGGCCACCGCGCCACCGTCTGTCTGTCTGTCTGTCTGCGTATACATCTCAGCCTCAGCTGTGCAAGAAAACTCAACAGGATAAACACAGCAACTGTATCCAGACTGAGTGTCCATTTCATTATAAATGTATACCCTGCATCAGAGCATCCCCAAAGGTGGTATTACTCCCTATTACTGTACCCAGACCACATTCGTCTATCTCCCCAAAGGATATCTCTCCTTTCTAATACATACCCCCACGTGACCTGATGTTTCAGCAGATGAGATATTTCTGAGCGTATTCTGGGCGACACTCCACAAAGGGAAAGAAATACTACCGCTTGGAGCCGATTCAACGCATCACCATATCATTCAGTACGTATAAAACGTACGTAGACCTTTAACACGGTGTAAATTGTACTCCGTCGGCTCAGGAATCGGGGGACGCAGTTACTTGTACGTGGATGAGATGCGCATCACGCGTGAAGTTAGCCGTTATGGAGGCGGTACTGAGGCGCGGTGCCAGCGCAGGTGTCTCCGTCCTGCGGGGCTCGCTGTCCCCCTCAAAGTGCCCAGAAACTGCTTTTTAATCTGATCTGCCTTTCGCTCGCCCTTGAGCTTCATGGTACACCTTTCCTAGCAAACAGCCGACTCTGATTTAAATTCATTAAATTCAGAGCCAACCCCACCCCCACAAAAAAAACACAGAAACGGCATATCAAACCACTTCATCTAATAAACAAAATATAGCTTTTCCAGTGAATGAAAATGTAGTGGCCGTAATCGATTATACCACGTGCCAGCAGGGAAATGTGAAGAATTAAAGATTCAGAGGCGGACCAACAAGCGTAATATGTCCGGTGTTTGGAACGGCCAGCTTTTTCATTATAGTCAGCATCTTTATAGGATATAAGCGAATATGACACCGAACCCTCCGGCGCCCATAAAGTAACAGCTAGTTCACATCTGCGAAACGTGTACAAGCTTAAAATCAAATGAACCATGCTGCATTTTAGAAAATGTGAACAAATAACGAAATTACAAATGGTGTGTACCCATGTGGATTTATCAGAACATACAAACATAGTTTTACTTAAAATCATGTCGGTTGGAATGTAAGTTGGTAAAGAAACAAGCAACAAATAATTGGATAGGCTATATAATCCGATTTAATTGGTAATGAACATCAACCGGAAAGATTAAACAAGACATAAAAGACTAATCTCTCCAGATACATAGGTTTTAGTGGGTAATTTGTATTCATGAAGTAAATCAGCAGCCTGCACAACGGGCAAGGCGCAGTGCGTTACGATACCGAATCCGAGGCGCTTCCCGCCGGCTGCCTCTGTGGGCGCGGCTCTCCATGTGCGCGCCGCGTATCTCCAGCTGCCACAAAGGACTTTTTTATACTAAAGCAATTCACTGCCCCCTAGTGGTGTATAAAGGGATTGTAAGCGTTGTAGTAAAACTAATCCGTATTCAATGTATCATTTTCTGCTTCTTCCACAAAAGAGAAAACGAGAATATAGTTCATTTTCATGGGTAAGAAATTTAGAACAATTTTGTTACTCGCCATAATATGCCCGTCTAATATAATTATTTGACCAAATGTATTTATCTCTACTCCTGTCTTGGTGTCCCCCTGGCAGCCACATCATTTCTCTATGTCACCTGGGCGGCCATTTCACTACCGCCTGAATCCCCTATCGGTCGCCTTCAGGTAGATGCCCGACACCAGCCCGACGCCCGGGATGGGAATGATCTGGAAAATGCCCTTTTGGAAGACTAAGAGCGGGCTCTGAGTCCTGCCCCGTGGGCCCCGGCCTAAGCCGGAGGATTAGGTTGATTTAGTCTCAGGTCCCAGGGCAGCCAAAGGGGGGGATAGCTGGGTCTCCATCTCCCAGAGGGGGAGGCGGGGGCATGCTCCTGCTCCAGCCCCGCTGCCTCCTCAGTGCCCCACTGGACCTGCTGTCTCACTGGTCCCTGTAACCCTGTCCAGCCTCTTCTTGGTCATTCTGTCCAGAAACGTGGTGGTTGTCCCTCCTGCTGCCCTTCTGGTCCCTGGTCCTACCCGTGCCTTTTCTGTGCCTCTAGCCCTACTGTGTGTCCTGTTCTCTGCACTGCCCCTCATGTACTGCCTGGTGTCCACTCTGTGGTCAGTTTTACTCCATGTTACCAGTCTGGTCCTGAATCTTGTGTTTGTTTTCTCTGTGCCATTGAGGCTTGGTCTCTGTCCCTTCTGTGTGGTTCCTGACTCCGCTATGTGCTGTCCTGTCTTTGATCCCGTCTGTCCCGTCCCGATCGTGCTGGTGTCTCCTGTGCCTGTAGTGCATGCTTTGGGGCGGGGCTCTGTCACAACATGTCCTGTCTATCCCCCACTAAGACCAGCAGGGGTCAGTGCTGGTCCTCATACATCCTTCTTTCTTCCCAGCTGTGTCCTGTTTGTAATCCTAATATGGTAACCATCAACACCTGCATCTCATCAGTCTCTTGCTCATCCTGCATACACATGCTTCCCAATCCTAGGTTCCCCAGTACGGTCATTAATACCAGCCCACCTGTCGCCGGTGCCCATCCCAGAGTTAGTCTTCCCATTTTGACCCCTCGCAGTCCTGTTTGTTTCCCTGCTCCTGTTTTGATAATAAAGCCCCCTTTTGTTCTCCTGATACCTGCCCTCGAGTCCTTGGTCCCTTGCAACATGACAGGTTTACAGTATTTGTATTACATAACTCTGTTGTTGTTTTGTAAACTTGAAGCAGCTCAAGGAGAAAATCCCCCCACGGAAAAAACCAGCCGAGTCTATGAGTACCTAGACCTCTGAGGGTTGGTCGCTTAAACGTCTTTGCTCCAGTTTTCCAGCATTTAATTCTGTATTTGCAGACCCACATGCAAAGTACCTCATTTTGGGTCAAAGAAACAGCTATACTGGAATCTTACTAAGCTCAACATTTGTACAACATCACTAGAACAGGAACAGTCCACTTTTTATTACGTGATTATAAAACAATGCCGATCATGTGAAAATGGAACTAATTGTCTGAAAGCAAAAAATAGGTATTAGACAATTCTGCCATTGAACATATAACCTACATTTCAGACTCCTCCTCTATTGTACGCATAATTTTTGTCCTGAACCTTCACAGTGACATTTCCTCTGGAGTATTCTAATACTTCCTGTTGTAGTAAAGGTGGAAAGCAAGAGAATGGATCTAGTTCACCGTCGAATGGTGGTGCTTATTTTAGATTATAAGTACCAGTTTACACACTTACAAGACATTACAAATGTGCTGTCACTCCAGCACGTTGCTCCCTATAAATTATTATTGCCAGAAGTGTGCAGCCAAAGAAATGTCGGACAGAATGAGTCATGACCAGAAGTGCAAAGAAGTTCATTATTCTCTTGAGAAAAATGTGTTGCAGTGAAAAGCATCACCATGCCTCATCCGCAGAGCAACAGGTTATATTTTGTGTTTTTTTCAATGTTCTTTTTTTAAATCTAACCGATCACAGTCCCTTGCTCTGCAGACCCTTACTTGTATAAATCTACCGCAAACTTCCTTTTAAGAGATACTACATTGTATCACTGCTATTTACATGTTTACATTTAGCTGGACATTCACTGAAATAAAGCGGTTTTGGGAACATTCCTGAAGGTGAGTCCTTTTCTCATGCCTCAGAGGGGGCGTGGCACACAGGAGGATCGTACGGAGCTGGGCGTGACATCAGCGATGCTCACTGCTGCTGGCCATAGACGCAGTACCTTGTCACACCGTGCTTCATCTGTCTTCTGCTAGCAAAGGAGCCAGGGAGCGCGACGCAAGAGCCAGCTATCACCGTTTCAGCTGTGTAACATCGTAACTTTCTTTTCAAGCTGGAACTGTTCATTTTCATGGTTCCAACTATGTAAGTTGCTAATGTGCTAATGCTGTTAGCAACTATGTTTTTTGGAAACATACCCCAGATCAGACTAACAACGGTACTGTCAACCCCTCCCAATACCACCAGTCTCTGTCCACTTCAGACCATGCAGCAGAATGCAACATTTTTCTTTAAGCGCACTTCTTGAAAGATACATGTCGAAAAGGACCTAGGTAATACTGACCCCGAGACTCATTAAGAAGCCAGATCGTGGTCCAAAAAAAAGTTGCTGTAATTTATATTTAAAAAAAAAAAAAAAACTATTTATAATCAGCCTGATATGGAAGCTAAATATCTGCATGTGGAAAAAATCGACGCACTTCAGTCCAGAACGGCTCTGGTACCGACTCATTGGTATGCAGCCAAAGTGGCCCCATCAGGGTGAAGTGAGGCGTAGAGAAACACACATTCCCAGTGCGTATGGCGTCTCCCTCCGACACGATAATGGTATTTGTGACACATTTCATCTTGGACAGATTGTTCCCCGAATGGCTGCGACAAACCAAGTTCCATCTCGCTCTTAATCGCCCGTTCCGTGTCCGACCGCCTCCCCCCGGCCAGCGTGTGCAGTTCAGTTATACTGAATACAAGCCATAGACTTTATCTTGCAGTAAATGATCATATGTAACCGGTGACTTTACGGTAATAGATCTCTCACTTGGAGTGTATGCATTACTAAGTCTGTATTTATTGATGGTGAGATTAATCAGCACCGTTCCCGGGATTACTACAGCATGACTAGTAGTGGCCTTCCCTCTCTAGATAGCGTTTCTCCCATGAAATCCAGAGGTGGACATTTCAAGTCCAGAAAGTAAAAATCTAAACCAGGATTTTGTTTCAACCAACTAGTTGCATACTATGTGACTGTGGCTCTTTATGTTCAATTGGTTGTCGATTCGGAGACCTTGGCACCATTCTCTTGTTTTTGAGGCTCAGTCCCTGAAAAGCAGCCCTCATTGCTGCTGATGTGGCCAGTTTTCACCCCGCATCCTGCTGCGATGGCTTCGAAGACACAATGGTCCGTGTTAATACATGAACTAATAACCAGGTGTCCGGGTCTTACCCTCCTAATCACCAGGCTTCATTCTGCTTCATGTGTTCATCGGTTCTGTCCCGTTTCAGCCTGTACCAGTACATGTGGAGCTCGAGGCCTGGGTGCCGCCACAGTGTGCTTGGAAATTACGCTAGGTGCTGTATAACTGGCCTGGCCAAGCACCATGCAGAGTGAACATTGTTTGCACGCAACTATTCTTATCTGCTAACCGGACATTTTTAAATGATTGCCATTCCATGTGAAAAACTAAATTTTGTCCTATAAAAAGATTTGACAAGCATGTAAAAAGTCTCACTTTCTAAGTTAAATATTCTCTTAAACGTTGGAAAAATTCAGCCCCTATTATTGCAGAATCCACCCTGAGCTACTCATCAGCAGTCTATTGAAGGCCACACTGAGGTAAAGGGTCTGATCATTTTGGCTTTCATCTTGCTACACAAAATTCCAAGCCAAAAAAACTGCAAACTGGTTCCTGTGAAGATTAGCTTACAAATGAGTGCATTGATTTTATTTTTCTTTCAGATTTTTTTTAGAAGATTCAGTTTTCTGCAGTAATTGCAGCTTGATTGATCCAAAGGCAGCTGAGTTATAGTGTTTGACAAATGGTCTTCTGGATCCCTGAAGAGCAACTCAAAACTGGAGGACAAGTTACCCTCACTACCACAAAATTAACCGCTATCGTTTGGCAACCAGAGGGTTGCAGATTTGAGCCCTGGTTCCTCCTGACCGCATCAAAGTGCAAGACACTTGTATCGCAGGTTGGCGCCTTGCATGGCAGCCTCCACCACCGGTGTGAATGTGTGTGGATGGCTGAATGTGAGGCATGTATTGTAAAGTGCTTTCAGTACTTGTAGAAGTAGAAAAGCGCTATATAAATGTAGTGCATTTACCATTTTAGAAGCACGTCAACTTTCCAGTCTGAGGCCCCAGCAAAGAGGTTAACAATCCCAAAATCCCGATTCAGCTCCAACCCACAGATAAATATACCTGCTTATTTATGACTCACACCCCCAGATCGGGTATCCTGACTAGGGAAGGGGGTTGGGCCTGGAGTGTAGGGGCCACATCCCATTTCAAATTTCTAAGATGTCAGATATATTCATGATCAAACTATGGAAGTCCTGCGGGTGTCAGAGACCAAGAGGCACCATGTCTAACATTAGAGGGAGGGACGTGGTTTGAATTTTCTGAAGATAAAAAAACGTTGGCACCAACACGTACGGTTCCATATTTCTCAGTATCCCAGAATTCCATCCATCCATTTCCTGCCACTTATCCAGGGAGGAATTATGCCAGAATCCATGGCTTCATATTTATTGCTCTGTTATTCACCCTCCACAAGCTGTTACTTATAATGCTGAAATCACTTGTGCTGTAATACTGATTGAGACACTCTCCCATAACAAAGCTGGTGATATTTCAATGATCAGAAGTGTTACATATATTTGCACAATCATTTAACAATCATAATGTTTGCCATAATGTGCACTGAAAATGCAGCCTCTTCTTTTTTGTAATAAAATACACATGCCCGCTGTAATAAATGTCTTCGAATTTCTTATTCATAGAAATACATTGCACTACCTGGAATAATTAATTGCCTGATATTACGCCACAGGATACCTCAATCTTCCAAAACTGTATCCAAGGCAACACGGGGCTTTGGGTTACACACTTGCCTGAATGCCAGTCAACCACAGGGCAGCTACCTGCCTCTCTCATAACATCAACAAAGCAAAGAAGGTGATTGCAGATTTCAGCAACAGGGATCTACACCCCCCTCAGCATCAGGGTCTCCCGGAGTGCACCTCTATAGGAACCTGTCCTGGACCCCACACATTCAAACCCAGCTCGTGACCTGAGACTGCTGAGAAAATTCAAGGTCTCCCCAGTGATCTAAAATATTCTTTCACCGGTCCTGTCGAAAGTCTCCTGTCAGTGCACATCAGATGCTGGCATGGTGCCTGCTGCACACAGGACTGCAGAGCCCTGCAGAGAGTGACCTGCTCATCCGAGCACTCCTCCAGGTGAGCCCTGCAGAGAGTGACCTGCTCATCCGAGCACTCCTCCAGGTGAGCCCTGCAGAGAGTGACCTGCTCTTCCGATCACTCCTCCAGGTCAGCCCTGCAGAGAGTGACCTGCTCATGTGATCACTCCTCCAGGTCAGCCCTGCAGAGAGTGACCTGCTCATCTGATTACTCCTCCAGGTCAGCCCTGCAGAGAGTGACCTGCTCATCTGATCACTCCTCCAGGTCAGCCCTGCAGGACTCCCACACCAGTCATCGCAGGACCAGAGCCATTAAAAATATTCAAGGACTTCATGCATGCCAGTAACTGCCGGGTTAGTCTGATGCAAGCAGGCCAACGCCTCCACAGTCTGATGGCCAAAACAGAGGTTTAAGGGCAGCTCCTATCCACAGGCCATCGGGCTTCTCAACCTGGACATGCCCAGCGTCTGTTAACTGCATCATGTCGACTTCATACATCACCATTTCCTTTTTTCATGTATATACTGCCATTCACTCACTACCTACCGCACACACTGCATATACTGCCATTCGCTCACTGCCTACCATGTACACTGCATAAACTGCCATTCACACACTGCCTACCGCACACACTGCATATACTGCCATTCGCTCACTGCCTACCACGTACACTGCATATACTGCCATTCGCAAACTGAACTAAATAGAATAAGGGCTATGTATAGAAATGCTACCTTCTTAGCCAACTACCCCCCTCCAGCATAATTTATTTAATTTTACTGCCAGCTGTAACAGTATAATGGCATATGACAAATAAAACCGTGAAAAGCATAATTGTCTCTTTGGATCTTGGACGAAAATGGAGAACAAGAAAACTCCACATGCATGGAACACAGGTGTCGTCTGAACCCCCTCCCCGAAAGGGGTAAGTGTTCCCAACCCAGCGGACAATAAGAGTTTATTCTGTGAAATTCCTTAAGTTTTAAACATTTAACTATCAGCAACTATTACAGCTTTTCCAGTGCCACCAAGAGCAGAGTCGTACCCAACGCGTACCACCGACTGGCGCCTTTCCCTCACAAAGTATCTGAGTTGTACCCTAGCGGAAACTGTGGTGACACGGCCTTGCTCACCAGCAGGGACGAGAGAATTCCTAAACCGTGCTGCTTGCGTCACCACCAGCTGATTGATCAAAATGCACAGACATACAATCTGATTGGTTCTATCACTGAACCAATCGTTTTTTTCCCCCAATCATTTGAATCACCCATTTTTCAGTAAGTAAACCTCCCACAATAACAGTATCACTATTAACAATAAGGAGACAAGCTACTTTGACCAGGTATAAAATTTATTAGATATTTGTAACCTTTCCACTAATACGGGAAATGCGTGCTTGCAGAGGCTGCAGTTCTGTGTTCATTATGGGGTCAGGGTTGCTTTTCGTGCCTTACAGGACATGGATGGACAGGACTCTTCCAGAGCATAACTGATGCAGGCGGCAGAGGCCAAGAAGATATCGTACCCCAAATAAGTCCTTTATAAACAGCTTCCAGAAGCCACTTCAGGGTCGTCCCCGTCTGTTGGGCCAGCTGCGTCACAGCTTCGTTTAATCTTCTCCCATCTCCACATCTTCCTGTAATTTCTGCACCATCTTTTCTTCCATCTTCTTTGCTTTCGCTAAAACAAAGCAGATGGCGCACTAGTATTATGTACACTGAGTGACTGCATATGCTGCCTGATTTTCATCCTTATGGACCCTAAAGATTACCAATTCCCAACCCCCAGTCCTCAGTCTGTATTCCACTGGACCACAGAACACCGGGGGTCGGTTAATTGGTACAAATAAAACTATTTTCCACTTTTCACAATCCCTTATTTTTTTGCACTGTTTGCACTTGAATAAAATGGATACAATAAAACATATTAAATCACCGATCGATCTGCTGATTCCAATCCCTTCGTCCCCCTCTGCCGTTTTACCAGTCTGTCACATTTTTATACAATCTAAGTCAGTCTATGAGCACCAAAGTTTGGGAACCCCTACTATAGATACATGAGGCAAGCTCCATGATGCCACCTGCTGGAGGTTTGGAGCCAGGGAACATTTCTTTTGAATTTAATCACACAACCACCAAATACTTAACAAATGAGGTATTATATGAAATTTGTCTCATAATCTGTAAATGGAAGCATCAGTTTTCACTCTGATTTCATTACAAGGCAACTAAAACGCTGCAGTATAACAGAGAGAAACAGAAGTTCAGGTCTCACTGAAAGAAAGCAATGCGACATACTACACTTATAGTCAGCTTCTGAATGGAAGCCTGATCCTATACACGGAACTTCAGAACTCATGTATCATACATGCATGGCACTGAAGGTGTGTGTGTGTGTGTGTGTGTGTGTGTGTGTGTGTGTGTGAGTGAGTGAGTGAGTGAGTGAGAGAGAGAGAAGCTCACCGGCATGAGGGGCTCTGATCAGGTGAATGTTCTTCTTTACTTCACTGATGGCCTCTGATTTCTCCAACTCCCTTCCCTTCTTCAGCCTGTGGAAGTGGAGGACAGCGATGTGTCAGATCCCGTACGTGAGCGATGCTGCACCTCTGCGTCATACATCAGGGCAAAGTTTCCATCCAACTGGAGGTTCAGGGTGTAACTTCAATTACTGTTTGCAGTGTTTGCACTCTTGCACGTCATTGCACTTCATGTTTTTTTGCCATGTGTGCACAATGTTTGCACACATGCACTTTATGTCGTCTCCTGTTACACACGTGCACTCTTGTCCTTCTGTTGTCTCATATGTAGCACCTTGGTCCTAGAGAAACGTTTCTCGTTTCACTGTACACTGTACCACATGTATATTGAAATGACAAAAGCCACTTGACTACACTCAGATGAAAAATGTCAATGGCTTAAGTTCTTCAGTCACCTAGATTCACTTTACAGTTTGTGTTCATTTAAATCCAAGGAAAGAAAAAAAAACCTACAGACCCCTAATACAAGATCTTAAGATAGATGTCTCAATGGTGTAACCAAGAGAAATTTCTTCAGAAACAAGATCTGTATGGCAGGAAAATTCATCACACAATGTTTCTGGTGGAATTCCACCACAAGATAAGTGAGAGCTTAAAATAAACTATTATCTTGTTAAAAAAAAAAAAATCCAAAATCCAGCCATTTCAGAAGTCATAACAAAACACTGAAGAGTACAGAAAGAGTACTGCGTGTCTTTCATTAGGATTGTTTCCTGTAGACAATAATTAAAAATCTCTAAGTAACTTATGCATTTAAAGGCAATTGTTTTAGCAAAATATGCAGACCAAGTATGCAGACTGACATTCAAATTGAAAAAATCTGATTTAATTTTACCCAAAGCAAACTACCCTGCAGTTTTAGGCACATGCCAGTGTGGACAAGAGAATGTCATGCTTAAAAATTCAGCACATAAACATAAAAGGGAAGAACGCATCTGATCATGCAGGCCACGCTCCAGAGCTGCAATGCAAGAGCCCACCTGTTGACGATGAACTGCGCCTGTCGTTTCTGCTTGATTTCCTCCACCCTCTTCATTGCTTCCACTAGGGGATAGTTACAAGCTGAATCAGCTGAATGGTGGCACCTTACAATCCTTATGGCAATGTAGGGCAGCTCTTACAAATGCAATACATTTTTTGCAGACCTTCATTAAATGGATCTAAAGCACAAGGTTTAACGTATAAATATTAAAACCACTGGGACGGTTTTCATGATTTGGTCTTAAATACCTGTCTTATTCCACAGCTCCCTCTGGTATTTAACTGGAATATTTCGGCGCTTCTCGAATTCAAGCGAATTATCCTACAAAAAAATGCAAATGTACCTTAATTAGCAGAGGTGTACGTAATAAAGTGCATTACACATCATACTGGTACAACGAACACATACCACAGTCAGCTCTTTTCCTGCGGATTTCCTGAAAGCCTTTGTCCACCTAGTCTTTCTTGGGTTGCGCTTCTTCTTAAAGTTTTTGTGACATTTTGACTTGCAGAACCTAAATACCTATAATAGAGACCACGGTTTAAAGGGGCGGGCAGGCCGAAAATAACACTGTTTGCATGATAGGCATTGATAGCAGCCATAACTGTTTCGGAAACAACACAGGGAGAGATTAACAGTCCACGCTTAGATCATCATGTTGTTTAATAGAAAGAAAAAAAACTAAATATTAGGTGATTATATTAAAGCAGCGAGTCATTTCTTCTTTACTATACACCAGTCAGCTGTCATGGTTAAAGGCCCAGTGCTAATAACGCAAGCAGTCGGTTAGCCTCCAAATAACACGCTATATCGAACAAAAAAATGACCTACCTTGCAGTCATTGCGCACAAACATCATCCCGTGACCCGGATAAACCGGCCCGGAGCAAAAGTAACACTTTTCTATCCTCATTTTACACCTTTTTGTTTATAATTTACGGCACGCGCATGTGTTTTCAGCCGCACACACGGGGATGGCCTCGAAAAGGAAGTAGATACACTAAGCTTCCGGTCAATGAGCCGCATCATGGCTGCCCCCTAGCGACCAGTTACCTGATCAGCAGAAGAGACACCAAGATTACGTAATCAACATTACGTAAGGCTGGTGGGAGGGCTCGCGATGAAATCGTTTTTTACATGTAATTTGAATGAAGCTTCGCCTAGTAAGTCTTAGGTTTGTTTTTTAAATAGCCTATATGGAAAAAACATTTAAAGTAGACCAACAAATGTAAAGTCAGTCGTTTTGTAAGAAAAAGGCATACATTATGCCATTTATCCATTTTTTCTAAGTTGGAAAAATAGCTGTTTTATTCTATAATAAAACAGCCAACATCCATCGTTTGACTGATTTAATGTGTTAGTTCCGGAGTCATAGAATAAAATTCATATTAAAATTTTCATGAAGGGTTTGAGAGGTGACTCAGTAGGTATTATTATTTTCACACCTACAATGGTTTGACTCACGCCCAACTTCTCAGTCCTTTTCTGAATGTCCTACACTTTTCCTGTGTTTACGTCAGCTTTCACCTGAGATGTGATTGCGGTGAACTGGCATCTCCAAATTGCCTTTCGTGTTTGTATGTGTGGGTGGCCGCCCCTTGGCTGCAGGCTCCCTATCTGTGACCGTGACTGATTAGGTTTATATTACTTTGTGGAGAATAAATGTCCCCCACAATGTAATAAAAATCTGTCATTTTGATGCTGTGCGGGCCTTTTTTCAGGTCCCCACAAAGATCTGTGAATGCAATCAAAAAACAAAAAACGCCAAAAGTCTTGTATTATGTTTGGTTACTTATGGTTAAGGTTAGGGCTGGGTCGGGGTTAAGGTCGCCATGTTGGGATTAGAGTTTTCCCCATAGCAATAAATGGAGAGTCCCCACAAAGATATAATTACAAACTTGCGTGCTCTTTTTTTACTAAAGGTTTCGGACGTGAGATTTTCTCTATTCCATCCTCTGATCATTTATCAGAGATGCAGGGGCGTATCCTAGGAAACACGGGGTTCAGGGCCAGGGACATTCAAGATCAGAGATGCAGGGGCGTATCCTAGGAAACACGGGGTTCAGGGCCAGGGACATTCAAGATCAGAGATGCAGGGGCGTATCCTAGGAAACACGGGGTTCAGGGCCAGGGACATTCAGGATGGGCGGCAGGTTCATCACGGGGTTCAGCCATGCACAGTATGCAACCGTGTGGACAATTCAGAGACGCCGTTTAGCCTGACGGCTCTTTGGGCTGCAGGAGGAAACCTGAGACCGCAAAGGAAACAGAGAGTGGGGGGAGGATTCAGCTCCCCAAGCCTGAAGATGCTCAATGACAGTGAACACAAGGATTACTACCAGATTCTGATAACCCTGATAGTCCTGCTACAAAAAAAAAACGTGACAAAATGCGTTCAAGCTCAGCATCAGCTTGGAAAATATGTAACCTTTATGACTAATATGCAACACTGTATGACTAAAACAAACAACTGGAATACATTTAAACCTTATCACATAACTTTAATAAATAAAATAAATGATTTTTATTAAAGAATACAGTTTATATATTTGGCATCGAGACAGTGTTTTGGAATTAATACAGTGTTTAAAACATAATGATACCACAGATTCGAATTGCGTTGCAGATAATGATCACCACACACGTTTTACCAACATTCACCGTAATGAGACAGAAATCCCCGTCTCGTGGCACCAAGCTGTGGGCCTGACATAGCCGTGCCTCAGTAGACAGCATCTGACCCATGCAGACAGACTGAGGAAGAGCGACCACACCCAGAACCCAACAGGACATAAAGCTGACATTCTTTCATGGCATGCAAGCGAAACTTCAATACCTCTTTTCCTTTATTTATACATATACATACATACACATATTAT
>JAODKE010000020.1:14762236-14790413 GCA_026779605.1 Mormyrus hasselquistii | reverse complement strand
GCACATGGCACTCTTTGGCTTCTCCGCCTTTACTTCAGCACTCTTTGGCTTCTCCGCCTTTACTTCAGCACTCTTTGCACGTCCCGCACATGGCACTCTTTGGCTTCTCCGCCTTTACTTCAGCACTCTTTGGCTTCTCCGCCTTTACTTCAGCACTCTTTGGCTTCTCCGCCTTTACTTCAGCACTCTTTGTGCCACAGAGCTGCTCGCTCATATCTGGGCTGCAGACTGGGGGGTTAAAACCTCTGGAGGTGGTTCTGTGGAGAAAAGCCCTTGTGCCCTATGAATTTTTCTTGAAATACTCAAACATATTGGCATGCCTATGTAAATGAGGACCTTCCATTAATTTCTATGGGAAAAACCCTGATCCCAACTCACACCCTTAACCCTGACTCAGCCTTCACCATAAGTAACCAAACAAAATACAAGACTTTAGGCATTTTCACCGATAGCATTTTTACTGGACATCCTGACCACTATGCTATCAGTTTCTCCAGTTTCCATACTTTATCAAAGTGGCAGCTAAACATTTTTGAGAAACAGTGAATGTGTTCAAGAGAATTTCTCCTTCTAGAACACCAGGACCTGCAATCATAAAACAATGAAGCACCTGTGATTATATCGTCACATAATTACAAGCCTACACATCAGTCCAGAAAACAAAGGCTCTCAGATTCTTGTTATTACAAGTTACAAGCATGATAAAACTTACCACCCGTTTCTCTCTGAAGTCTATGCCCACTGTGGTAATAAACTTGGTGTTGAACTTGCTGTCCGTGTACTGATACAGGAAGCTGGTCTTGCCCACGCCGGAGTCACCGAGGGCTAGGAATTTGATGAGGTAATCGTAGTCCCCATCAGACATAGTGAGCGTCTATTTCTGAGCTGTAAGCCATAGAGAGGGCATGATGGTAAATAGCAGGCCGTGAGCGCGGGACACTGGGAGATGAGGTGTGAAAAAGCCTGCGACTTGACATCAAGGGTTCAGTCACAGCCACTGAGGCAGCAAACAGTGTTCATATTCAATGGGGGCCATTTTGTCCTGAAGGACTGAAGAAGATTCAGAGTCACACGCCTTGAGTGAGACAAGCCAGGGCAGAATTCTCTTGCAAGACTATTCACGTTGGAAATTACAGGGGCTGCGTAGAGATGTCAACACCTGTGGTGAATTGGTGAGATTAGGTTTTTGCCCACAGAAATGAATGGGGAATTCCCACAAAAACATGAATGTGTGTGTGTGTCCAGGCTGACTTAGCACACAGAGGTCTATGGAGCAGGGTTCGAGCTTGGAGCGGTGCCTGAAGGGCCAGCAGACACTCCGCACGGTGCTCAGACAGGCCCTGCATTCCTCAGCGATCTGCGGCACTTCAGACTATAAACAAACTAAAGAAGAATCGCTGGTTCCTACGAGCAGCTGCTCGGGCGCGACTAGATCACCCCCGTCTAGCTTTCGTCACAAAGGCTTCGCCCAGCCGGGGCACGGCAGCCATGCTGCTACCTGCAGGGGAGCGGCCCAATAACGCTGCAGCTTGCATCATCATCCCGACAGCATCCAGCGTGATAAGCCACTTGGGCACCTAGCCAGGCTCCCAGCTTGCGGCCTCTGGGTAATGCTGGGGGTCTCTGGGTAATCGGCCCACCAGGTGCGCAAGCCGCTCTGGACTCCTCCGCTGTGCGTCTGACTGTTCAGACCACTTCCAATCAGGAGGGGGCGAGAATGCGGCACTGTAAACACACACTGTGAAACTCTCACTTTAAAGCAAAAAAGGTACCCAGAGCCTCTGGGAAGGAATCCCTTTGTCAGACAAACGACATCCAAGAAACAAAAAGGGAGAGTCTGCAGATCGGCACGTGCGTCTGCGTGCAAAGCAGTGAGGTGGAGACGCAGACCCAAGGAGGGTTTAAAATTGAGCGTGCTTCGCCTTTCGTCACCAATCTCACACCCAGTGACAGCATTAGTCACGCAGGGTGTTACAAAACACTATTAACATCGAAAGTGTGACATAGAGAAAAAAAATTGCAAGGGCCAAAGACTCAAAAAATAATGTCACACAGGGTAAACAAAACATGCAGATATTTGTTGCAAGGAATTTTTATGTCATTCTCCAGGAGGATGAACTGTAACTGCATCATTGTTAAATATTTTTTTTTTGTTGAGAGAAGACATTAACAACCACAGAGATCTGTGTCACATACAGTTCTGTGTGACCACAGATAAAAATAGCCATCACTTGCAGTTGCATATGACATAATAAGAGGAAAAATATAAAACTACAAGATCCACATGAAGGTGGAGGATATACAAATTTGAGAGGTAAATAACTGAACCGGCATGAACAGAGAGGCGATATTGAAATACTCAGTTTCGTCATGCCAAAGGGAAACACAGAGCCTTATCTCTGGAACTGCCAGAAGCATGGCACCCCCCTCAGGGAGGGGTCAGCAGAACCCACAGGCTGACGCAAAGGCCGGGGGGGCTGAGAAGGCTGCAGCTGACCCATGGAGAGGCTGAGCTCACTCCCCCAGGCAACCTGCAGCCGAGATATTACCCCTGGAGAGCCCCCGGCTGCACCTATCTGAGGGCGGGACAGAGAAGCCCTGCTGTAAAAAGGGGGGGGGGGAGAATCACCCCCAATTCTCATAAAAAAATGACAATTTGGTTAATTCAGTGTTTCTCAAATCACTCCTCAGGAAGCCCCAGTCAGTCCTGTTTTTGCTCCCTACCAGCAAAAATGTGGACTATCTTGCAGGAAGCTGTGAGGGAGCAATAACATGGAGAGTCTAGGGGTCCCCAAGGAACAATTCGAGAAAGACTGACTCAATTGTTTGTTAAAGGGTAGACAGCCATCTTTGAGTCTTCCAGGCTGTGAAAAAATTCATCTTACATGTCCAATACACCCCTTTTCAGTCAGATTAGTAGATTTCCTGATCATCCATGTCATTTTTCAGAAGATACATTAAAAACAAAAAGTCCCAGTTGACCGTCTCTGGGATGAGAGACTGGGAGGTTATTATGGTTTAAAACCTCGTCAGGGCCTTATAAATGGGAGACCACAATTTTCCATTTCCTGGTCTGGGGACTGTTCTGGCAGAGACCGGAATTTTCCATTCATTCACCGAGGTACCGCAACATCAAGATAATGGCTGACTTTGTACTTTAAGAACATTTCGGATGCCAGCCTATACCTGCAAATAATAGCCAGTGCTACCTGAGACCCCTCTTGCGATTTCGCAGCGCTTTGACAAAACTTTTGAGTTTAACAAACGCCCAGGTCCAACAACAGCAAGCGCCATGACAACAAAGTAGCCTCCGGTCCCTGTAGCCTTACAAGAAACGACAATGAGATGAAGTGGCCTCCGTGGGTGTAGAAAGTGGGCATAAAGATCGCAAACGGATGCACGTACTGCTGCAGAGGGACGCGGCTACAAAAACAGGGCCATGCTTCGCAAGTCACTGAAAACCGAGCCGACAGCTACAGACGAGAATCCGAACAACCCAAAAAAATGTGATATTTACTTCTGTGAAACTACTTCGACAGAGCCACTGAAAAGGCCCTAATGCCGGAAGCAGAGCCTAGCAGCGAGCTGACAGTGGCAGCGTGTATTCGGCGCCGACGGCAAACTGAGCTGCGAGCAGAAGAGGCGCCGTCACACGCAGGGCCGACTGCCACGGCGCTCATGTTCTGTTCCTGTTTTGCATGAAGTCCAGTACTCTGGGATTTGGAGAAATTACACTGCATATATATTTAACTCATTACTAATTCATAATCCAGTAAATTTAGTTTTGCTGCAGATTGACGCCTCTCATCCAGCTTTCCTTTTGGGTTCTCTTCCAGCCTTTCACATAATCCTTGTGTTCTTGATATAAAGATTCAGCGTTTATGAAACGAAAATAGCTGCCTCTCAATTACCAAACACAATGGCACGTAATTCTGCACACTTAGTGGAAAAAAATGTTTTATATGAAACTGTAGTACTTTTAATCCTGAATTATTAAACTGGTCTCTCCAGGGTGCATAAGCAGTTGTTTACAAGCATTTATTACAACATCTACAGAGACAAGAGGCTCAGAGTTACAAAGAGGCACGTCAGATTACACATCCTTTCTTTTGTAAGATAATTGCCAACAGGTTCTATCATAGCGATACAGTCATGGATTTCAAAACCAGGTGAGTTAAACCAGCTCCATGCTCACATTTCCACCTTTGCGGGTCTGCCACTCTTCACAAGCACGTACCATCGGAACAGACAAGCCTAGAAACGGGTCACTAAGGGGCCCCAAGTTTGCACAGACAGAGATGCGACATTTCACTTACACCACGCTTCACATCATTGTCTAATGGGAAGAAACTGGTCCAACTGCCAGGATGAGCCCAGCCTTTCATTGTTCTGAGTACCAGTGAATAACAGGACAACACTGACTTCGTTTGGCTCAAACTGGTGTTGCCATGGACGACACTGCCACATGAAAACCATTAGCTTATGTAGTTACCATGACTGGTTCAGAGATTCAAAGACAACTACAGCAAGGCACATCTTTATGAAAAACACACACACATTAATATAGCCCTCTGACAGAGAATTTGACTAAACATCGATGGGACAAACAACCAGCTGTGGCCTGCTGCTGTAGCACTAAAGAGTTGCCATCCTGTCCTTTTAGGAGTGCAAATATGAACAATGATCCAACCCAAGGTCTCTTGCTGCAAAGTTTGAAAAAAATACGTGGTGCGTTACAATGAAAGCTATACACACTATAAAAGTAAACACATGGATCCGTAAACTACTCTTAAATTAAGCAGGTAAATATTTTTTTCATTTAAAAGGTCATGCTATAAAATAAATTAATATAAAGCGACTCTATATCTTAACATTTTAGGAACTCAAAAGCTGGATACTTTAACGAGGATTTTCAAGTTACGTGCCTGACTTAAACGGTGCAGGAACTTCAGTATCGTTCTTCTATAGCTGAACCGAAACGCCTGGAAAATAGTGAAAATGTGCTCCGTACTGGCAACAGGGCCGAAACGCCGACGCGAGATTGCGGTGGATAACCATCAGTAGCTGGGAAGACGTGCAGCAGCAGGTCAGATCGCAGCAATGAAGCCGTGTGTGTAATTATAGTGGCCGCCCGAGAAGCGCATGGGTGCCCGCAGCCCACTCGACAGCCGTGGGGCGCCTCGTTACCATCGCACATCGGAGCTCCTTACATCATATCATGGGGGCTGCGCCGCCCGTAAGGCGACTTACAACCAACAAAGCGCATTTTAACTAGTTTACATCAAGCTTTTACTCGGGCACACTAAAGTGCGCGATGCCATCAGATCCAGAGGATATATGACACCATATACCAGTGATAAAAGCCGAAACTTCAATATATACAATCAAATACAGACATGCAAATAGTGTTTAGCCTATTTGTGAGGACGCTATTAAAAGCCGTCTTACCAGATCCGTCAATCTGAAAGTCAGGAGACGTGCATGAGATGCTACGAAGCGTGGGAGAAGCAGCGCTTTCTGCGTTCTGCTGCTTGCTTGTGGTTAAGCTTACTGTACTTTTATACTTTTCCTGGATAAAGTTGCTGTACTTTCTTCCTCGATTGAACATCACTTCCCGTTTTGCTGAGCATAGGTCCTCCTCTCTTTCCACGCACACCCAGGATGTAGCGATCCGAGCCGCAGCCTGGAGCGCCGCCCTCTTCGAGCTTCACAGGCGCCTCCATACTCGCTTTCTTACATATATAGTGCAACAAGTATCCATGAGAAGTGTGTTCTGCAGTCATTTAGTAAGCGTGGCGAATACGGCGGTGTACACAAACGAAGAGCTGTTTTGGGCTCTAGTTTCTCCACGTCGAATGAGACATAAACTTTTAAATTATGTCGGTTCTGGAAACATCGGAAAGAAATGGCTACATTTCTAATATGCAATCTGAATTTAATCATTTCGAAAGGTTATCTTTTATTGGTACAGCTCGGAGCTACTTGTAGTGCTAGGTACCCTAACCTCCATTAAGAACCACATCGCTCTTGTTATTTTGGAGACTGGTGGGTACTTCGTCCATTTTATAGTCATGCATAAACAAATAAGTACATAATAATGTGGCAGTATTAGGTATTTATCAGTTTACTTTTCAAGCACTAAATGTTTTAAAGAATATCGCAGCTATTGCAAAACATCTATGCCTGCAAAATAATTTACATGATATGTAAATTAATCATTTACACGTTTTAATAAAAAAAAATGTACACAACAAATTATGCTACATTTTACCGTTGTCTTATTGTCACGAAGATCAATGGAATATTTACACAGCAAAAACATGTAGATTTTTATTAAAGTTACAAAAAAGCCTACATTAATAGAAAATAGAACATTATTTTTAAAACCTAAACATTTCGTGGCAGCAAATTACATCTTCTAATTTACGGTTTTTGAATCCTTAATGTGGCCTATACACCCATTTTATTTATCAGAATAAATTAATTAAAGTTAAAAGTGCGGAATATCCATAATCACTATTATACAATTAAGAGAACATACAAGGATAAATCAGATTAGCATAAAGCTAAAGGCTAAAGCTAACATTTCTACGTTTCTGTTTGTTACTCCAGTTCAGTGTTAGCCGCGTCTCCCACGGAGCTGTCCGGGCACCGTCCGCCTCCCGTCTCCTCTTGGGTGTGGGACGTGAGTCAGATACTCTTTTGTCTTTTAAGATTTCAGATGGTGTGTGTCTAAACAGACGTCTATCACGCAGAGGCACTGTACAAATGACAGTCATTGATGTAACAATACAATTCATGATCTTAAGCACTGATTAGCATCTTTGTTACTTTCATCATAACGTGTTATCGATGCACTGAAAAATCAATGGATAAATTACATGTATATTCACTATACATTAGAGATCTCATTATGTTTTTATAGATACTATGAAAACCATGGTTAATTACTGCCCTATCATTCTGACAGGGATGTATAGCAGCAAATATGTGTAAGACTATAACTTGCTACTAGTCTAAAAAACAAAAAACTTACCTGTGGGAATACCCCTGGGATTTGTCATCTCCAAAGAAGTACCTGTAGACAGACCTGTCAAGATCTTCAAACACATTCTTGTTCAAGCACTTATATTCATCTATGTCTTTCAGGTAGTCCTCTACCCCACTGACAAAGTCTGTGAACAGCATCTGATCATGGATGAAGACACCATTGTGGAAGAAGCTGTTGATGAAGCTCTCCAGCTCCTCCCAGTGGTGGAAGTGATCCACCTCTTGCTGGAGGTATGTGTAAATAAGCTGGCTGAACTCACTCAGTTGGATGGGGTTGAGTGCCGTATTGAAGAGGCTTGTGAACTCTTGGCTTGCACAGTCAAACACCCCTGAGCATCCCTTAGTTCTTGTGCGAGCCGTCCCTTCTGGGTACACATGCACTCTGATCCCTGGAATCAGTGTTTCCCTGCCTGCCTGCAAGCTGTCAGAGGTCTGCCGTAGCTGGCGATGTTTGCCTGGCCAGGAGACTTCACCGGCGCGGCCCCCTGAACACACATGCCTTTGGCTGCAGTGTTTCCCTTTGACATCTCTCCTTTCCAAAAGTCTGCTGAGTTCAGGAAGTTCTTTCTTCCTCAAGAAACTCTGTGTCATTTCCTTTAAGTTGTAGAAAGTAGCCATGACAGAATCCAAGAACTTTTGGTTGTCCTTGACATCTTCTTTTTCCCGCTTGACCTCCTCCCTGTGATGGTATTCCAGCTCCCTGGAGATGTTCTTCACAACCTGAAACACATGCTTGACTTTCCCTACCGCACCACCCTTGGGGACCTTGACTCTGAGCCTCTTGTCTTCCCTTGTCCTCTTGTCCATGTCTTGAACATACAGCCTCTGCCACAGGTCGGAACGCCGCTGCTCGAAGTTCAGACTCTTCTCCAGCTCCACTAGCCGGGCTTGCAGCATCTCCGTTTCTAGGTCACCTGTCCCCCAGAGGCCCTCAATGTGCCCTCTCAGCTGCCCCAGCTCCTCCTTCAGGAGGCCTGTCACACGTCTCTCCCTGTCCAGCTCCCTGTGCAGCACTTGTGCCTCTGCAATCAGCACGTCCCGCAGTCCGCGGAAGCGGCGCCTGTGCTGGTTCTCCTTGGACGGGACCGAACGTACCCCCACGCCCTTCCATTCCAGGTTCCGGATCTGCATGCGCAGGTTACGCAGCTCTTCCTGCAAGGTGGACACCGACTTCTCCTCGCAGACCAGCAGGCTCTTCAGCTGCCGGTTCTCCACAGACAGGTGATCCGGACGTGATGAGGTGCGCCTCTCCTCAGCTTCATGCTTTAGTTTTTTAATAAATAGATGTTAAAATATGAACTCTCTCTCAGTTCTTCTCTTTCCCCAAGTGTCATGACATGTTTACCTTATGTTTTTTGATAGTTATGGGGCATATATCACAATTCTGGGCGCCTAGACAAAATGCCAGCTTGGGGCCACCTGACCAATTTTAAGGAACACATAAGTAATAGCATAGTACTATACTATATGTGCTCTCTACAGTGCGACCATATAGTTTAAATCAGAAAACTGAAGTCAGTGCAGATTTCAGCTCTAGTGATGCATCTGTCTGCTGCCCTTTACCTGCAACTCCCCCTGTTGGATTCTGAGCTGGGGACTATCCTTCTTCCTCTTGTCCGTGCTCTCAGTGCTGGGTGGGGCCCAGGTGCACTTCTGCTTTCGATCACCCGTTAGATATTCATTCACTTCCTGTAACGGAGGAGTCCCTGATGTCAGTGTGACTGAAGCTGGAGCTCTCTCTGGTATCCACGCACCCTCTAACCACTGATCAGACTCAGGGTTGTGGGCTAGCTATCAAAAGCAGTACAGGGTGTGAGACTGCCATACACCCTAAACAGGAGGCCGGTCCATCATAGGAGAGACACACACTCAACATCACGATCATACTCTAACGCAATTTAGAGACACTAATTGGCCCAACTGTATTGTTATGAACTGCAGGAGGAAAGATATAATTCACAAGAATATAATTTGATAAAGGCTGGTGACCTCGCTCGCCATGATATTGCCTCCTCCCTGCTGGTGCCAGGACAGAGCTCCTCTCACACCGCTCAGATCTTCACCTGGGACCATCTCCAACAGCTCGGGCCTTGGCTCAACTGGTACCGTTCCATCTGTGAGTGGAGTAGGGGTTGCCAAAGGTGGGTCGTGCGGCAAATGACACCAGAAGTCCCCCCCACCACCACTACCAGAAACAGGCCAGACACAGAAACCGGCAAACGAGGGCCCCATCGGGTCGGACACAGAAACCGGCAAACGGGGGTCACATCAGGACGGACACAGAAACCGGCAAACGAGGGCCCCATCGGGCCGGACACAGAAACCGGCAAACGGGGGTCACATCGGGCCGGACACAGAAACCGGCAAACGAGGGCCACATCAGGCCAGAAGCATAAACCGGCAAACGAGGGCCACATCAGGCCAGACACAGAAATCGGCAAACAAGGGTCACATCAGGCCAGACACAGAAACCGGCAAACAAGGGTCACATCAGGCCAGACACAGAAACCGGCAAACGAGGGTCACATCAGGCCAGACACAGAAACCGGCAAACGAGGGTCACATCAGGCCAGAAACATAAACCGGCAAACGAGGGCCCCATCAGGCAAGACACAGAAACCGGCAAACGAGGGCCCCATCAGGCCAGACACAGACAATATAACAAGATATACAGGGGAATACATACACACAATGTTTTTGTATGATAAAAATGGGGTAAAATGAAAAACTTTGTCCACAAATAATTATGCCCCAAGCTTCACCATCACATTCCAAAAGGAGCCTTTTTTTTAGGAGGAAGCCCTTACTGTCCAGCCAAACCCTTGATTGCTTCACACCAACCCTGTCATCATACCTCCAAATTTCCATAGAAAGCAAAGTTCATATTCCTGAACATTTTAATCCCAACAGCTTTACCTGTTTATAATGCTAAATACATCACTGAGGTACTTCAGGTTAATTTAACAGGATCCTGGATACTAGCTTCTATGCTAGTCTATGTATCCATCCATCCATATTCCAACCATGTACCTGGTACCAGCAAGCACTGAATCAGAATTAGAGAGGAGGGGGCCTTGTCAGGTACAGTGTGTGTGTGTGTGTGTGTGTGTGTGTGTGGGGGGGGGGGGAATCCTGAACAAGCCACTCGGGACATTAGTTTATTAGGCACCATATGTATTTATGATCACAAATCTAAATGCCCATATGGCACCTTGCTGGGGTGCAGCTCCGCCTCCTTCGATGTTAACGTTTTTGTCCCAAAACTTAGTAAAAGATTCAAAGTAAACGGTTCAATAAACAGACAGTTTTGCACTAAAATCATGATTTTCCAAAAGCCTTACTGTTAATTTTCATCAGTCGCTCTGAATTCTGAAGTGGATGAGATATTTCTACACGGCACTTTGTGTTTTTGTGTTTTGACTTATTTCGGTTTTCGTACTGCTGCCCGAACTTCACACACTGGCTAAACTCCGCTTAGAGGTAAGATGTGTCAGAAACAATCTGTGAATAACTTGAGATTCTATACATATAATAATTAGTAAATTAATGAAGAGAGCGACACATTCACCCCCCCGATTCTGATTTAACCCCTGGGTGTATGTAATCCGTGTTACCATGGTAATGATGATGACGGCATTGTGGGAGGTGCCATCCAGTCTCACCATATATTTGCCCTAAGCCCATGCTGATGGCCAAGATGATGAGCAGGGAGATGCACATGTTGAGTGCGCGGCAGACGCGCTCCTGGGTCTGCGCCTCCACACGTGGCTCCTTGGATGGCTGCTCCTCCACCACCTGGTGCTCTGGCATTTTCATGCCTCCTCCTGCAGGCCCAGCGCCCCCTCCTGTCCTCACGCTGCCCTCTTTCATTGCCACGCTGGGTAGCTGCCCTCCTGACTCGATCTCGCTGCCACTGGAGTCTCCAGAAGGAGGCGCCGGTGGGGATACTGGTGCAGGGACACGTGCACGCACCCGCACAATCAGAGAGACATGAAAAGTCAAGTGAAAAAAAGGTATTCTATGCTATGCGGAAAAAACCGAATGGAATAATGAACCCATAACAAATATATCAAACATGAAGAGAACATATAAACTAAACACAGACAGAACAGAGGTGCAATTTCAATCCCCACCCTGAAGGTACAATGCAACAGCCCTACACAATATGTAGTATTTTACATGCATCATTCTAGAACGTTTTCATGTAGATCTTATGTTAGGCACATATAAATAAATGCTTTTCGGTGCCCTTTTTTCAGGGGACTATTTTCATTTACAGGCAGTTCCAAAGGAAACTCTCTGGGAAATCCGAGATAAAGTGCCAAAAATACTACGGCGGGAAGAGCACCGTGGCTGACCAATGGAGACGAGGCAGCGGCCCGTGCTAAAGCGAGCTCATGTTGCTATCTGGATGGGAGACTGGCTGGGTCGCACCACAGTTGTGAAACCCCTGCCACCAGAGAGAGGCTCTCCTCACCCTGACTGTCACATGCTGGATGCTTTGAGGTTCACAATGATTAAAACAAGCTCCCTCTATCCTACTGAAACTCTGCATTTGACATCCAACTTAGGAAAAGGAAAAGCAACAAATTGGGTTCTTATTAAGCCCATATAAAATGTAAGCGGACTTGGATGATGAGAGAGGGGCAAGGTTATGGACCGGCCTCCTACTGGCCCCAACTGAGCATACAGTGAATATGAAGCAGGTATAGTTTGAGCTGGAAAAGCTGAGGCACAGCACTGGTCTGGTTTGGCTCAGGGCTTGAGGCCTTATGATTTGAATGATTATGTTAGAGAGTAAAAGCCTGTTTTACGCGTCGCTCAGCTCATCTGCCCAAGGGCGTTAATAGAGTCACAGTCGCAAAGGACTGGATTTTTGACAACACATTAATGTCGCGGTGAATCATCCCGCCAAAGGCATGTCACATGAGATCGTCTGGGCGAGTTCAGCACGGTGTCAGATTCACTGCAGGTCACCGCTGACCATGTCGACCCGAGCGGCTGTCAAGCAGGTGCCCTTTCGGACGCAATCAGCTGCCCAAGTTGCTCAGGCTTTCTGGAAAGTTCCACTGACTGCCTAATGCGCCTGCACTTACATGACCATACCAAGGATAGTTGTTTCATCTGTGTACTTTACTTCCATGCTCAACTGAACACACATCAACAGGAAACTACATGCCTTGCCAGTTTTTGGTGATGTGTAGGGGAACTCCCACAAGTAATTGGTCACTTCAAATGCTTCCTGAAAAATCCACTGCTTCATACCCTGGTATGTTGCCGGGGGGCGGGGGGGGAGGGGATGAGACATGATATCACCTACGGGTCTCCACAGTACTGAAGAAACAGCTGATGGAGTCGCCCAGGAGTTCCTCGCTGTCTGGCTCTGCCCGAAGCTCCTCTGCCCCCCCCTGCGCCTCATGGCCTGCCAGCCCCCCCGGCTCTTGCTCGACAACACCTGGCTCATCAGTCCTTGAGCACGACATCGCGGCCTCACCCGTCTCCACATTTCCCAGAGCCTGAGGAAAACAAGTTAGACGTATTCTTAATCGTAACCGGTTCATCTGGAACTGCTGCATAATTAATAGTACAAATCACTGACAGGTCATTATGAGACTGGTCGGGATGATGACTTAACCTGTACGACAGAGATCCTTTCCTCCAACTGACTGTCCTCAGGAGCTGCATCGGCTGAAAACAGAGATCTATGAATACTTCAGTCTGCCAACATTATAGAAAAACTAGTACAGACACTTTCTGCCAGTTCTTTAGTACTTGTTGTTTACCTAAATCACATATGTTCCTATTTATACAACTATGACATTTAAATTAACAGTAGGAGAATTACTTCTCCTAAGCTTTGAAGAGTGTGGAGTACAGCTGCTAAGGACACTGACCAGCTACGGCCGCTGCTTCCTCGTGTCTCTCCTGCGTCGTGGGACTCCCCACCTCACCCTCTCCATCGAGTGCCTCGACATCCAGGCCCTGACAATCGCAGCACATAGTGCAGGGCCTCTGTCATCCTCATCTGAGCTCGTCTGCCAAAAGAACGGGGACCTCGGCCCCTCTCACCTCATTCCACACCGACAGCTCAGCCTTCAGATAATCACCAAAACCGCTCACCGGGGTTGTTTGTATAACACAGGAAGTCGACACTGGCCTTTTACACGTGTGCAGAAAGTGTTATTTAACACATTTCAGCAGAAAGGAAGTTACTGCAATGTTTCTTGTCAACCATGAGCACATTAAAAAGATTCATAGACATACATCTTCTAAGCAGTCATACTGGTCAGGGTGACCTACAGCCTGTTCCAGCACAAGCTGGGGATACCTTAGATTAGATGCCAAAAAAAAAAAAATCAAAGTTCATCAGAGGCAGGACAGTACAGCATAACATAGCAGAGTTTGCAGGCACAAACACACTAAGACATGATCATACACTAAAGCATATCTTTGTACTGCAAGAGGAAATCTACGTGACAAAGGGAGCCCACGCATTTGAATTCCCAGCTCTGGAAGGACCACCATGCGCTCTCTGTCACAAACATTGCAATTCTGCACATTTAACATAAGGAATTATTCTTAACCTATTTTAAGACGTATGTAATATTCTGCCACCGACGAATGATAAGTTAGCAGCTTTGAAAACGAGAAACAACCGTCCAGTACACGAGCACTGTGGCATAAATCTTTCTGTCATGCTCGGTGCACTGTCAGTCAGCGATCACAGGTTAGATTTGGTTGTATGCGTATTTGTTTGAATGGATTAAAGAAATTATACTCACGACTAAAACAACTGAGTTTATGGAGTAAAGATATACCACTAGATGTAAAAGAAGTTATGTGACTACCATGTCCAGCTTAGAGTATGTAGTGGTTACCTTTCAACTATTCCTCTGCATCTGCCCGAATAATGACGGAAAACAATGGCGTACCTCGTTGCCGATGAAGGTCCATCCTTCTGAGGACTCCGTATCACTCGAGCTATCGGACATCTTTACACCCACTGTGAAAGCAAGGTGCAGCCCACTATCAGGGGGTTGGGGGGGGATTCCGGATCTACTTGAGGGACGCCCCCCTTAACTGACAGCTTTTATAGACTCACAGCTACATAGACGTGCTTAAGTCTTGTTTTGGTAGGAAAAATCCAAGCCGATGCAACCAGGAACCAAGTATGAAATGATCAGGTCATTGCTGATAGAGTTTGTATCATCAGGTTTGATGCGTTTCCCAGCGCAGTATCTCCAAAGCACGCTAAGTGTGTATGCTGCCTATTCATATATCACTATATGTACGATAGAGGCCTTGGAACTAAATACAAAATAAAATTTTAAAAACTCAAATTAATGGACGTATTTAATAAAAAAAATATACACGTTTACTACAATTAAATGAATCGAAATCGCCGGGTTTTCTGAATGTATTTTTGACCCACGCTGTAAGCTTTAAGTCTCAATGATTTATTACTTTCATGCAAATAAGTATTTCGCCACGTTACCTTGAGCTCCTGCTTATGGAGTGAGTAATCAGTTCTGAAATCAGTTCCATGAAATAATCCGAGTCCTCACTGCAGCGCCGCCCTGATTGTCATCATCAAGAACAACGCGGACCAGATACTCATTTTGGTGTCAAAGCAGAAGTGAGTCGCTAAAGAGTGTATGCAGGGAGCTGCAATACTCATGCGATTTTCTGTGCAACTTTACAGCTTTTACAGATGTGAAAACGATCCGCGTCTGGGACACGCGCTGCTGTCGCTCAAAGTGCAGACTCACGCAGAGCAGCAGCCTTAATTCTTTAGTATAACGTGTTTTATAGCATGATATTGACCACCGAGAAATACTATCTTACTAAGAGACAAAAAGACATGCTTTCAAGACTACCGTACTTACGTGCGTTTAGTTTTTTTTAGGATAAAGTTATACTTGGTCTTAGCTTAGCGCTATATTACTATAGTAGATAAACACTGCTGAACATTAGGCTACACAATCCACACGTATTAACATTCACAAGATCGCGGATAGATGCCCTTGTGTATTGTCGTCAGCCTAACATCAAATATCGACTAAGGAAGGACAGTTTCACGCATCTGTTTATTATTCGAGAACTGTTTATTTCCATTTCCGACATTCAATACAAAGTTATCTGCCAAGTTTTTAATTAAACATCGATCACTTTTTGATTCCTGCACATGACAAGCATTCGTAGCTCTGAATTATTTGAGAATTTCTTGTGAAACTGTTCAATGTAACATCAGCCAGCAATATGAATTCCGGTATTAATTTTAATTTGCTATTTACTTCGGAGTTCTTGCACGCTTGCTAAACCGTCTTCTGTTCTTGTGTTTTCCGTAACTGATTTTTAGTGAGTCGAACTTTCATCAGATTATATCTTGTCATCATCTGTGCCAAATCACCTTAGTCACAGGCGAGTTCAGAGAAACTGCAGTAACCTGAGAATGTCACGGTCAGTAATCAAGGGCCAAGAAATAAAAGCAATAAGGGAAAAGCATTTACTCAATAGGGCCTACGTGCAATTGAGTTTAGAGCGATCCGTAAGTTGAAAAATAATAAATAAAAAAGATTTCTACAGGTAGACTGTTAAGTGAAAATAATGAAAATGCATACTCCGATATAGAATCAAAAACAGATCGAGTTGGAAATATACCGCCCGCATGACGTATTACGACGTGAACTGACCAGCGAGAAACATGCAAGTTAGAGATGGAAAGCCACGTAAGCAGCATGACATTACACGCTCGGTTAAGAGCTAATATGACCTTCCACACATTCCTTGTACCTCTTCTGGAAACGCAGTTTGTCCAGTCTAGTGCTGCTTTGCCTAGTAATGTACGTAATTATATTTCTCACTTTAATACAAGTACTGAAAACGAGGAATCTTTACAAGATGCCCCTACGGAGAGAAGATAGCGTCTACATTAAAGCACGTTTTAACCCTACAAATACATGCCAGATCGTACACCGCATGTGCTCTACGGCGTCACTGTCGCTAATCTGATTTTAGCAGCCCAGATCTAAGGAAGCGTTCAGCGTTGAGTGAGGCTAGTAACAGATATGGAGGCTGGACAACGCGCGCGATTCATGAGACGCTGACAAATTAAGTGGTTCGTGAAAGGTTGCTTCGGACCCTCTCCTCCCGTCAGAGAAAAATCATTGTAAATGAATGAATTTTAAAGGATGAGGAAGGGGGCTTGATTTAATATATGGATGGCATAGATTTTTTATTGATCACCTCCCAGAAGCAGATCGATATTATTGATCTGCATTATGGATGCATACTTGTTATCTAGGGTTAATTTTCATATTGTCTTTTTGCAAAGCTCACCCCATGCGAGGGGGTGTATTTAAACAATCATGCAGGACGAAAACCACTGCACCGTTTTTAATGAAAAGCTTTATTTAAATTGTGCATTTAACCATAACAATCAGTTAATATCTTTTTGGCTTTAATTAGAGCAAGACTTAAAGCAAAAATATCACATACCGTAATTAATTGTAAGGAATGAACGCTTGCTTGAACACTTGACCAAAATTAAAGAAACTAATAAACAAAGGCATAAAATAATCGCATAAGCAGTTACATTCAGAAGTAGAGACTGGTGGCTGTTTTTCTGTGGCAGCATTGAACAGGGTTTCCCAACCCAGTCTTCGGGCAGTCCACGTTTTTGCTTCCTCTCAGCTCCCTGTGGTACCAGGTATTCGGTGTTCCTGATTGGCTGGGTGATGGGAGGGAGCAAAAACGTGGACTGCCCGGGGTCCCCCGAGGATTGGGTTGGGAAACGCTTGCATAGAAGATGGTGAGGACTGAAACTGCCCCATACACACACACAGACACCTCTCTGCCATTTGGAAATGGAGGGCACTATGGGCGTGGCTGCGTTCTTGGCTCCACCCCACACCAATAGCCACTCACATTATCCAAATCCCTTCCAATTCACAAATTTGAAAAGCAAATGACACAAAAAAAATGTAATTCCTTTTAAAGTAAGAAAAACCTGAATAGGTACAGCCATTTGCTTTGTCCCAAACTTAAAGGCTGTTTGCTCATTTGCGTAAGCAGAGCCCTAAAGAGCAGAGCTGACTGACTTTAACCAGGCAGTGAGCAGCACTGCTGACACACAACCTTCATGTTCCTAAAATCAAACCTAAGCTCTGAAGTGCACATATTTTAAAAATCTTCAGATGGGTAAAATATGTAGTTACAACAGGACAGTGTAAGCATGCAGGGCATCTGCATACCAGTCATACACTTGTAAATACAGTCAAAACTGTAAAACCCACAATGAAATCCAGGCAAACGAACAGCATCTTGACACAGCATTAGACACTCAGATTACTGGCCACCATGTTTCACTTTCTCCAGTTTGACATGAGTACAATAGTGACACCGGCGTGAGCTGTGTCAGTGGGTCACCAAGAAAAACAAGCGAACGTTCAGTTGGACAGTTTGTTGCATCATGGTCAAGAGGAACATCTATTGGTTTAGCAGGGAATTTTAAGCATCGCAAACCGACAAAACATCTGATAAAGATATACGCCTACAAGCTAACATGTGACAGTGACAAAAATCTTTGGTTTACATTTGTTTGCTTCTCAAAAGAAATAAACTGATTGTTTTGCTCTCCATGCAAAGGTGAAACCTTCAGAAAGTGAGGAAAAACACAGAGAGGGAAATTATGTACAGAATAAAGAGAATGTTCAGTATAAATCTGGACTAAAGCATAAAAACCACCAATATTGTAATGACCCAGTTCTTAAAGGCATTTGGTTATTTGGGTTTAGCTGCATGATAGATTCCTACCGGCGTGCTGGGTCATGTGACAGGACACGCGCAGCGCAGCGCAGGGCATCCTTCTGCCCCCGGTGCGGTACTGCAGCTAAGCAGAGGACAGCTGCATTTCATTCTCTGATTTGGCCGGTGGAGCTTTCGGTGCGAGTCTCCCCAGACCGACATAAAACCCGAAACAAGCCAAACCAAAAGGCAGGAAGCAAACGTCCTTTGGAGGATAGCATTCTGTCTCTGCCGCACGTTAGCCGGCTCTACAACCAGAAACGTAACACACTACCATGAGGATTAAGTACTCTACGTTAAAGAATCAGAAATTTCAGGACACAAATTCCTACACATTGCGCACACAGTACAAAGGAGACAAAATATAGATATCTGTCTTTGGAGGTTAGAGGACTTTTGATAGTTCTATTAACTGTTAGGTTTCATTAGTTGAATTATACACACTTTTGGTTTTCGACAAACATTCTGTACATTTCTCCTATTAACACATCGGAAAGGTCACCTTCAGAGCAAATCACACTTTGGTATCAAAATCTTTCCCTCTCCTCCCGCTCACATGCATCGTGGATTCTGTGATACCCAAAGGAGCCTTTCCAAATAAGGCCATTTTTTTAAAAGCTTTTAAGGTCTGCTGTGCCGAACATGTCAGAACAACCTTTTTTTGGTTACTTCTTAAGGTATTTAAGGGGTGAAGAAAAATAACCAAAAGACAAAAAAAATGGCTATTAATCTCAAAAAGGTGCGTTCTGCACAGGAGAGCGTGGAACCTGCAGGCTCTAGCTTCATTATAGGCACAAGGCCAACAGACAAAAGCTGCACACCATTTTAGAGATTTGTTATTACAGGTTGATAGCATCCGCCTCTAGGACACGGTTCTGTACACAACAAATACCCTGTACATTAGCTATGTAACACTGCAAGAAACGCAAGCAGTAAATTGTAGTACATACCTCTGTTTAAAGTCCCATAACAACCTTGCTCCCTGAGGTTTGGAAAATAACACTGAAGTAGAGGTAGCATAACCATATTAGAAGATATGCAGCCACATCATGTGGACAGAATGCTTTTGCGCAGGCTGGATTCCTCGTAAGGTTCCTGTTGGTGCATTTAAATACCTAGATACGATAACATTGCTTTAACAAGGCAAGGCGAACCACCGGAATGCGTCCCTGTAGACCCTGCTGCTGGGCCTTGGTTTGCAGTCATATTTACACCCTCCTGCTCGTGATGGATTGCCGACGCTTGACGACGGACATGCGGCTCCGATCGAACGTGAGCACGGTTGACATCCAGCACTGTCGCGAGTGCCTAACATTGCTTCCAGCCAAGCTTGTTCTAAAGGCTCACGCGAAGAACGAACCAAAACACCTTCATATTCACCAACCAAAGAGCTTAGCTAGGAGCAAGACATTTTAAAAACACCTGAGGTAGCCATTATTATATACCATTAAAAACAAATATGACAATTTCAGAACAAAAAAATGTCAAAGAAAAAAAAAAAAAAAAAAAAAAAAAAAAATCACATAATTCGGGTAAAAGGAGTTTTTAAATATAATTAAAAGTAGAGTTTACCATGCAGTAAACTGAGGTAGACAGTGAGCAAACAGGACTAAGGCAGTCAGTCCCCTGCAGGCCAGTGATACACTCTCTGTAGGCAGTTCTCACATCTTTGGTAACATTCATGGTGGGTGAGATTAAGACATATAAACATTTAAAACGACAGACAAAAAGACTCAACGACTTCATCTCAGAACGATCCTCTGTCAGACCAGGCCCCCCAATGATGCTGAGTATTTTTCCTTTTCTTGGGGGTCCTGCTCATTGTCCATTAGAACAGTTGTTGGGGGTGGGAGTGCATGACGTGGTGGGGGGGGGGGGGTCAGTTTCCACATCCCAGAGGATGCACTTGGTCGGTAGCATGCAGACTCTGCTGCTAGGGTCGAGAGGCCATCTTGGTGAGGTTCTCCATCTCCACCACTAGGTGGGGCTGCTGTCCCTCACTGCGGGCTCCGGCCTGTCTCACACCGGGCGGCAGCGGCTGTGCGTCGGCCATGTTGGCCAAGTCAGCCTCATCGTGCGAGTAGTGCCCCGAGTCACCTGTGCCCTCGCTGCCTTGGGACCCCTCCGTCTCTCCCAGTTGCCCAAACCCAGGTCCTGTGGGGGTGCTCCTGCCCGGGCACGAGGGAGACCCCTGCTCATACCTCAGGACTGTGGTAGCCAGCTGATAGGAGCACCTGCTGTAGCCTCTCTTCTGGGTCTTAGATGGGGAGGTGACACCGAAAATCAGAATGAGAAGAGGCCCGTCAACAACAGAACGCGTCCCCCACCTGGGCCCACCCCCAGAGCTCTTCCTTACCAGCTCCTTCATAGGCTTCTGCTTCCCATCATTACTGAAAAACCACCACATGGTCCTCCTGGGCTTCACGGGACCGGAGCCGTTTACCATCATGTCCGTTCCTCCCTGAAGCACACGGTGTCATTCTGTCAGCTTCAGTCTTTGTCACCCGCACTCACACTCTTCTTGCACGAAACCCACACGATAACCTAACGAATACGGCGAGTGCCGCTGTCCGGGGGCCTCCAGCGCACCCCCAACGGCGCCGCTTACTTTAGCGTCGATGAAATGGTGAGCCGTCACCGGCACCAGGGCCTCCGCACCACCTGTCTGCTCTTCTGCCCTCGGGGAGGGTGCATCCTGGAGGGAGCTCCCTTGCCTGGCCATCTTAGGCGCGAAGAATTTCCTGGAGGGGAGCGATCATATAAAACTGATAAGCAATAAATACTGTATATGTGCAAAGTATGAACTTTACAGTGTCAGAAAACAGCATTCGCTTCTGGGACAGTTTTGTTCCTCAAGGTATAAACATTATACCTGAAATAATTAAAAAAAAAAATGTACATTTACTTACAGATAAGGGTACAACTGGCAGACCCTTGAGGGTACAGCCCCAGTGACAAGCAATTGTACCCTCAAAAGGTATCAATTGGTATTTATGTTTCTGACAGTATAGAAGATTGAAGATTGGCTGGCGGGTACTTGGAATAGGATTTTCGAAGCCAGTACTCAAGGGCAGCATCGACTCTGTTACACATTCACATGTCAGGCCTTCCTATCTCCAGCCCTCGGCACTGTAGCCATAAGCTGTCGGCTCTTCCACGCGCCGCCATACCGGGATCTGCTCTTGTATAATAGGATGAGAGCACAGATGAAGATGCAGCCCAATGCAATGGACACTCCCACCACAATGCCCATCATGGACTTCTGGTCCATGTAGAAGAAGCCATCGGAAAAAGCTGCAAGACAGAGGTCTCCTGTTACACACACTGAGTGGTAACCAGTGTCATACTCCGGTCTGTCGTCCACTTCTCAAAACATAATATTAAATAAACACCGATTGCACAAGTTTGCATTCTAGGTCAACAATATGTTAACATGCGTGATGCATGGAACTGCCATCGTTATTAAATCGCAGGACGCGGCTGGCTGACCTTTGGCTAGAGCGGCGCCGTCGTAGCGGCCCAAGTTCTGGCCCGCCTGCGAGCCCATCGGAAGCACGGCCAACTCCACCTCGCTGGAGAAGGGTCCGTCTCCCACCTGGTTTGAGGCAGAGATCCGCACCAGGTAGACATTGCCAGGCAGCAGGTTCTCCAGCAGGGCCATGGTGTTGGTCCCTGCAGGCAGGAGGCGGGGTCAGATGGGGGGGCGGGACTATGGATTGCCAGTGAGCCACTGGTCACAGCCTGCCCACTTCTGCGCTCACCTTCCCTCTGCAACACCTGCCACTCGCCGGCCACCCAGGCCTGGCGCGAGGCGTACAGGATGGTGTAACGAGTCACCGCGAGGTTGGGCTCCTCCGGCTGCTTCCAGGAGACCAGAGCTGTGTCACTCTCAATCAGGGTGACCTTCACGCTGGACGGCGGCAGAGTGGGCGCTGCGCAGAGACATGTCAGGGGCAGTCAGCGCCTTGAATAATCGAGAGCATAGACTATGCTCCTCAGTCAAGTTCGAAGTGCCCACAGTAAGTCAAGCGGTTTGGTCTTTCCTAAAAGGGTGCAGCCCTGGTACAGTTTTGCTCTCCAAGGGACAAATGGCACTGAAGTCCCCCCCACAATGGTATAAAATGTTCCCCAGAGTCCATTTCTGTACCTTAAAAAGGTGCATTTATTTACAGCTGGGGTACAAGGAACAGCCCCATGACATGCAGTTGTACCCTCAAAAGGTATAAACGACAGTGTAATCCCAAGCCACACAGCTGATCCTATATCAGCTATATTATTATTTTTGGGCTGAGACTCCGAGGGGGGGGGGGGCCTGCTGACCTTCGGGAAGTGTACTCTGGAACGCCACGGCACTCCAAGGGCTGGCCAGCTGGTCCACGTGGAGCCGCACAGCAAATTCGTACTTTGTGTTGGGCACTAACCCACGGATGAGCAGGCCCCGCTCTGTACTGTGTGGGGGTGGGGGGGGGGGGGGGGTGGGGGTACACTACTAGTATTTACCAAGTATGTGGTGACATATCAACCTTCCTCAGTCACTTCCTTTTATACCCCAAGTAGTTAAAAGAAATTAGCTTTTCGTAATGTCTCCAACAAGAGGAAGGATGAATCATCGATTAAAATATCTTAAAATCTATTTTTAAAAGAGAGGCAAATTATCCATGTAACACGGGTGAGAATTTAAGGCAGTAGCTACATTTCTGTCAGTTTCTCTGTGGACCGCCGCCACTCCCCCATCCCATGATTTCTCCCACCCACGACCTCAAACCTGGCATTGAAGTGGCATAGTGGAACATTTACATTCCTACATGCAAATACTCGAAAGCGAACGAAAACAATCCAGATGATTTCAGGAGGCACGATGCGCTAGAAATCTGCCAGGTTACTCAACACAAGCTAAAAACCGCCATAAGGCAAGTTCTCACGAGGTACATTAAAAGCCAAAAACATCCATGTGAAAGATGTTGATTACAGTCACATGACAATGTATGCAAGAAAGAGATATCAGTGATAAGTACTAGTTGGCAAATGGTGGTTCTCTCATTCTGTATATTCCCCAAAAAGCTAGAGTATAATAAACTTTGCTATTCGACCTGAGGTGGAGATACGAGGACCTCTTCATGGGCCCGAGATCCAAATGCAGAGACACTGTGGCAGACCCCACAGCCTTCAAAAGGGGGATCGAATTTGACCTGGATCTGACAGTCGTGGGGAGTGAACATCAGATGATGCCAAAATGAGTCTCAAGCAGGCCCCCGGAGCCAATCGGCGGCAGCCGGGGATATCCAAACGTGATACGTGACCCCCCCTCCGCTTCCACCGCAAATAAGGAGAGCAGCCTGCGGGTGGCGCTAGACAACGTGGAGCTCAGTTCACCAGGTCTTTGGTATACAGCTATACAGCGATTGGAGTCAAATGAAATGAGGCTATCAGATAGCCGGTGCCTAATGTACACCTGGTAAATATTTTAAATGAGAACAAAAGATCACGTTCAAGACATCGCTGCCTGGCAAGCATACGACAAGTTGGGCCAGTCAGCGTGGAACCTCTTCATAGGTCAACACAACAGACTTGAGCTGAGTAGCTGATCAGGCCAGAGCCATGACAGTAAGCCAAGCTAACCAGCCTTCTCCAAACCATGTGACCTTTAAGCCATCCTGAGGAACAGAGAGTGTCTTTGGTTACGGATCCATTCTCCGATCAAGCAATGCGGGAGGTCTGCCATTCCTGAGAAAGACTCTTTCCAATATGGAAAGACAAATGTGAGGCTTGAAAACTAAAATGCATTTCACAAGAAAAAAAAAAAAACATATACGTTGTCCTGATGTCTTGGTAAAATACGCCCCTTCTACTTTCAGGGTTCTAAGAGTGGTCTGTAGAGTAGACCACCACTGGTCCCAATGCACCTACAGGATGGGATGCCAATGCTGTAGGGACATTATGAAGGTGGAGAACAGTGCCAAAGAATCACCAATCAGGTGCTGAAGCTTTTGATCACCCTCTCATCCAAACCCATAATATTCACATTGCTCAAATCAGAAATTGCTACCAGCAGGGACTAAGGACCAGTAAACATCTCCATGTTATTTTAAAAGGTGAACAAAGCAGAACACGAAGCCCGAACAGAGCAGGCTGATTCACAGGGGTTCTTTGGAAGGAGGACTACAGGAGAACTGAAACATTTCCGAAGGTCCTTCAGGGCGGCCAGCTGATCTCAGCCACTCAGTCCAGCCTAGGAAGAGCCACAGCAAACAGGGGCGCTAACCATGCATAGAAACGTTCTTACAAGGCTTTAGTTCTACAAACCTAAAAAAAAAAAAAAAAAAAAAAAACCCTGATTAACAAAATTAAATCGTATATAAAATAAATTCACTTCGGCTACAGTACACTACAGATACCTGTATAATTCAACCAAAGCAGACTTCTTGATCTGAGGTATGCAAAAGAAAAGTACTAAAAATACAAATCATAAAAGGCAAGTGGCAATGAACAGTAAAATCTGAAATAAACATCTTCAAGTTCAGCTGTGGACACCTGCCGGAGATTTCTGACTGTACTGTTTGATTGTGCTGCGTTTTATCCATTGTGTTTGTGTGTGCATGTGTCGCTGTCTGTGTACAGTCGAGGTCGACAGGAGCGATGAGGTATTTGTTGTGCTACAGTTAGTCCCTGGTATCCCCATCAGAGCCACTGAAGAATGGGCAGAGAGTGTCCCTGTTAGGCCCAGTGGGGGAGGGGCCCTGGAAAGGGGGAGTGGCCATACAATTAGGGAGAGCCACTGGTAGAGGGCTCCACAGGACTGGGGCCCTTGGAAGAAGACAGACTAGGGCTGTGGGCAGAGGAAGGGAATGCAAAGCCTCCTCCGCTCAAGGCAGCAGGGGGCGCCGTTCCAGACTTCTGAGCGAACAGCATTCCTATAGAGAGAGATGGGTAGAGAGTAAACGGGAGGCGCTAATTGACAGCTAGCGCTCAGTTAGCCATTGAGAGGGGCCCGTACCTGAGTAGACCATGCCGTTGACCTCCACAGAAACACTGATGCTGGCGTTGCCATTGGTGGAGATGCTTAATGCCAGGTCTTGCTTGTCTTCTGAAACAGACCCGGGGCAGGAGGATATTGGAAGTGCCAGAAGATGGGAGAACACACCCAATAGACAAGATATTGAGAGAGAAAGTCCAAGGGACAGAGTATCGGTCATTTTAACGGTGCTGGAGGAAAGCCACTGTCAGGGGTTAATATAATGCGTGTGTCATGCGAGTAGGAAGTAGAGCAGAAATCATGTTGTTGGTTGACATTAATTTGGAAGATTAACAAGGTCAGGCATCAAAATGAAAGTTGTTTATCTAATCATACACTAAGCAAACAAATAGGAAGGGGGGGGGGCACTAACCACGACTGGAGGTGGGCCGGCCTCCGACGGGTGCGTGAGCCGCCATGGCTAGCAGGTTGTGCTGCAGTGCGTGCTGCATGAGCCGCTGCTGCTCCTCCGCCAGCCGCGCCACCTTGCGCTCCGGCCCATCGCCCGTCTCCAGCTTCTCCCGCAGCTGCTCCAACGTCGCGGCTCGCGCCAGCCCCAGCCCCAGTCCCAGGCCCAGCCCCAGGCCCACTGGAGGGGGCGGCTGCTGCACACCCAGTGCTGCCCGGCTAGAACCTGCCGTTGGGGAGGAGGTTTCTTCTGGAGGCGGAGGGAAGTGAGACAGTGAGCATCACGCAGTTACTGTAGGTCAGGGATTCACAATGTGAGGGTCACATGATGATTCACTTTAAAGATGTGGGAAAAACACTGCACTTTAACCATAATTGCAAACCAGCCCCCGAAATGGGGGTCGTGATTTACTGTGCCTTTGGGAAGTTTGGAAGCCCACGCTATAGGTCACCGTGGGGGACGGTTCGTGGCTGATGACAGCAGAAATCCTATCACCTTTCAACCATAAACCAACCAACGTCACAGGGGTCAAGTTGGGTTGCTATGGAAACAGACCCACAGTTCCTTTTAAGCTTAGCAAACTATAAACAAAGTTAACAGGACCAAGAATAAGGGTCAACACCATGAACGATTCTGATGGATATTTTGATCTAAAAGCAACCGTTACCATAGACACTGTATTGTAAACTATACTTTTCCCCCACAATCAAAACATTCTGAAGCATCTTGCCATAGTCAAGTTTGTCTGACGGACCCTGGCAATGAATAAGAATCACTGTTGCGTTGGTAAGAAAATGATTTGCGGAAGAGAAATGGGAAGACGTTAACATCCTGTTCCATTTCAGCAAAATCACAATCGTCAAGTATAGACATATGAGACAGTTACATAAGACACCCACTGAGGGAGCGACGTAAGACACCAAAAGGCAGGACACAGTCGGTTTCCAGTACGATTGCCTACAAGTCTTGGGACACTTGCTCAGTTCAGTAAAAATACTGCAAATTTATTGGTTTCATAACAAAAATCATTACTTTATTCCTTTGTTTAAAAAAAATATATACCAGATTAGAAACAACTAGTAAAGTTAAGTTAAACTTTCAGTTCAAGAAGTAATACATCGAACCACTAATTATAGTTCTATAGTTCACTGGGTGCTAATTTAGTCACATCTTTGCAATAACATAAAAGACCAAACATCTGTGTTAAGCATCCTTTTGGGAGCCAGTTGCTATAATTGCAATTAAGAGCAAAATGACAAGAATAAAACTGAAGAGGAAGTTGGTCAAAAAAAGTACGACACCTGTGCATAAAATATGAGCAGATATGGTAAACATTGCTTGTCAATGGACTTTCATTATGAAACCATTAAATTTGCAACATTTTTTACAAAATTAAGCAAGCATCCCAAGTGTGAGCACAGCGTGTACAAATCGAGCTACGTCAGCTTAACTGTCGAAGATAAGATGCGCTTGACTTTGTCATCTTTATGTGGAATTTTAAAAATATTCTGACAAGAAAAAGAAACAAGAAAATTAATAACAGCTTTCACGTGAGAAGATTCTCGATTCCCAACGGCAATATTCTGAAAAGCCCCTGTAGGTCCTCATCTTCTGAAAATGCCTATTTTTTTTTTGAGTGTCAGAATAATTTCTGTATGTTTACAAATGACATTCTTTTCTTGATTTGTGTTGCATCTTACTCAGAAGATGACTGCTGTTTACAGGAAACTGAGGGGAGGGGGCTGACTTGTGGTGTCTCAGCACCGTGTGACAACCCTCAGTACACTCTGCTACACATCGACAGAAAATCGCCATGACAACCTACAATTCCAGAACCCCATCATGGCCTTGAAATTCTCATGAGCAGATCAGAAATAATTCCTTCAGTAATAGCTCTCTGAAAACGTATTTAATCATTTGGAGCTTTTCTCGTGTAGTTCATATTTATACCACCAGGGGGTACTATTACACAGCGAATTGAGAGGTAACAAACCAGTATTGTTACCAAAGGGCCAAAATATTGTATACAGACAGATTTAAGTAGGACTTGAATTCATATCAAAGTGCAATGCTTAAGCTATTTTTTATGCTTTAGGTTATGTCTTTTGTACATAGAAATTCATCACCTTCAACAACCAGCTGCATAACAGTTGAGGACCTTGGTTTTCGAAGCTTTTCACCCGAGCTACGACCGGACGGATCAGACTAGTACCTGTGCCTTTCTTCAGTGGCAGCCCATTGTGTCCCGCAGGGGCGCCGCCCCCCAGCGACGCCAGGTGCATCTTGGGAGAGGGGAGGATGTGAGGCGCAGAGCCTGGGGAGGCTGGGAAGCGGTAGAGACTGGCGCTGTAGCTGGGCCTCCGGCCCTCACGCCGGTTACTGTCTATGGCGGCTTGCAGCTCCCCCGGCGAGCTCAGACCCTTCTTCTCACATTCATAGGGGTACAGGTACTTCATGTACCTAACGGAGGCATAGAGGGAGCCAAGCCCCATGCGTGAGTCTGGCAAAGCGGACACATCTCAACTCATTTACGAGGCACCAACATTATAATACCGGACAGGAACACCTTGATAATTAAGAACAAAATTCCAGTAGCGATAATGATTCTCCAAGCCTGGAAATGAAGGCAAAGCTGTAGGCCAATGTTTCTCAAATCAGTCCTTGGACAGAGTTCCCGTCAGTGGCGGAGGGGGGGGGGGGGGGCTTACTGCGTGCGAAGCGTGAAGGCCGCGCTGGTGATGGACGTGGGCAGGTTGAGGCCCTTGGTGATCTCCCTCCACATCTTCTTGTTGATGACCTCCACTAGGCCGCCCTTTTCGGTCACCAGTTTGTACAGCATGTAGAGGTCCAGCACCTGCTTGGCCATGATGGGAATGCGGTTCACCGGAGTTCCTGGGAAT
>JAODKE010000020.1:14742282-14754966 GCA_026779605.1 Mormyrus hasselquistii | reverse complement strand
ACCCGCCCCCGCGGCGTGCTGGGTGAGAGCATGAGGTGTGTGTTGGGGGGGTGGGGGGGGAGAAGAGTGGGGGGGGGGGGGGGGGGGGGGGGGGGGGGGGGGGGGGGGGGGGGGGGGGTATTCCCCGCCTGGCTGGAAGGCCTAGGGCCCACCCACGTGGCCTTGGGCACTCACCGGACAGCTGAGTTTAGTCAGCCAGACGGCCTTGCCTCCCCCTCCCCCGCCCGCCCCTTCTCGAGGACCCATTACAGAGGGCGGCCTGATGTTACTGATAACACAAGGCAAATGCTGCAGGCTAGCAAACGCAATGCCTGGACAGGCGTTCAGATGTTCAGAACCACCTTTTCTAATAGGGTTAGACTTGCCCTTCCAAATTTTTACTTAAACCCTTAGACCAGGGCTGTTCAAATCACAGTCCTCAAGGGCTGAGCACTGCTGTTTTTCCTTTACCTGAACTTGCCAGTTGTGACACCTCTGGCCAATTAGAGCCACAAATTAAGATAACTACCTGGGTGACTTGAAAACAAGGCCTGGATTTTGAATCGAGGTCCAGATTTGAATAGGGGGCCGTATGAGGGGTATCCAACCCCTCTGTTTAATCAAAATCTTGTTTTTATAAATGTTTTTTTTTTTCCTTTTTCCAAAACCATTTTTCCACCATCACAGACTAAAATAGCCAATATCTGGCCCATATACCATACTTGAAAATACCACACACTAGAACACACTAGTGTGTTTTTGGTTGGATCGGAATTTTCTGGTCAGTATTTTAATGTGTGGTGCCCTAGTGTTGGGGTGGGGGGGTGCGGGTGCTGCATGAGCAGCATGACTGGTCATACCGTTAGTGCTAGATGCTGGAGGGGTGCGGTGGGAGGTCCAGGCAGAGGGCTCACCCCAGCCTACGCTGGTGGCGGCGGCCACCCGGAGGAGGTAGAGGGTGTCGGGTCGAAGCCCCTCGAAGAGGTGCTGGGTGCGGTCACCGGGGAGCTCCAGCTGGGTGATGGTGCCGTCGGCGGCCGTGCGTAGGGACAACCGGTAGGCTGAGACATGACCGCGGCTGACCTTGGCCGTGAGCGGCTGCCAGGACACCTGGATATCCGTGGGACTGCGGCTGAGCAGGTTGAGCTCCGGCGCATGGAGAGGCACTGCAGGGGAAGCAAGGCGCCACCGTAAGGGGAGAGGAACCGCGGGAAGAGGCACGGCGCCACCGTGAGGGGAGAGGAACCGCGCGAAGAGGCACGGCGCCACCGTGAGGGGAGAGGAATCGCGCGAAGAGGCACGGCGCCACCGTGAGTGGGAGAGGAACCGCGCGAAGAGGCACGGCGCCACGGCGGGGTGGAGCTGTATAAATTCGAAGAATCCTTATGCTTATTAATTCAGTTAGCGGAGCGCCACATGCTAATGTTTTGGTAAGTCAGGGAAGCAATAAGCACTGAAGTGGCGAAAAAGAAAGGGACAGCTCAACAGCTTCAGCATCTTTTACAAGAGAGATACTGTGGATAAATAAGGCAAAAAAGGTACCAGTTTTTATGTCAGTGGAAAACCAACACCTTGAAGTACCGTACTTTTGGTACAATGTCCTCAAAGCAGGGATGCTTGATATATTAATTAACATCAGTATCTGTCAATATTTGCTAAAAATCCAATAAAGTTTAGCAGATATTCAAAGTTAGGCGTACCAGGAGGGTTACTTGCGCTATAGACACAAGTAATAAAATAATGGAGATGATTGCATTGCGATGACTGAATGGTGTGCGAGTGAATGGTGTGTGAGTGAGTGGTGTGTGAGTGTGCCCTGTGATGGGTTGGCAACCCAATCCTAGGTTGTTCCCTGCTTTGTGCCCATAGGCTCTGGGAGAGATCCTGAATTGGACAAGCGGGTACAGATGACAGATGGATGCATCGGATGATCAGCCATTTTCCATAGTGGAGGACAAGGAATTTCACCGGCTCATTCGCCACATTCAGCCAACTATCGGTACTGGTGACAAAAATAACCAGGTCGGTGCACCACTACCTCAGAGTGCAATATTCATATGATTAAACTGAATCAAGCTGTCAGTTCCACAGCCTTAAAATCGGGTCTCTCCTGAGACGTACAAACACGGAAGCTGCGGGAGTCGCGCCTACTCACCGTCCTCCAGGGTGCGCTGGATCACATGGTCGGACATGCGGCTGGCTCCATTGGGCATATAGGCCACGATGTAAAAGGTATAGTTGTGCGCCGCCTCCAGGTCATCGATGATGTAGCGCGTCGTGTCGTTGCCAATGACAACCTGGTATTCCTCATTGTTTATTCCTGGTTTGACCGAAGGGGGTCGATGGTTTGACAGAGAAACAAAATCGATATCAGTTAACGTTACAGCCATGACATTACAGCCATTGTCCAGAACCATTCCGGCAAATATACACCTAGAGATCTGGATCGGCTCGGTTTCGATGGAAGACGGAGCTCACAGGAAAGCTGTTTTGTGTCACCATAAAAATATTAAGTAGGCCTTTGCCTGCCTGTGAAAGAGACAAGGTACAACTACTGATGGAAGACGTCCACACTCCCAGTCACAGCTAGGGTAGGCACGGCGTTTAATTGCACGCTTCTTAATCTGAAAGCGTTGCAATTTCACTCAAAAACAAACCTCACAGTCACAATCTCCAATTCACATGCATTTCCTGCGTGAAAAGGGCCCCGGACTCCTATGTCCAGCTGGCAAAATGCCCTGCATCCTTCCTGTTAATCTACGATTAAAACACCAAGGCGCAACAAAGGGCCCAAGTCCCTCCATGGCAGTTTGAGGGACCCGTCAGCAGTCGCATGCTTTCTGAGCAATTCGCAAGGAGGGGCACCAAGAAAGAGAATGTCAACTTAATCAAACTCGCACCTCCCCCAACTTCACCAGAACGCTAAAGCCAAGTCTCCAGAATGATGCTTTCCCACATGGCTGAATGTGTGTGATAGCACTTTAATTAGTACATCCTGGAGGCAACACAAAAGACCTGCCTCCAAGTTCACTGAATGGCGATTCCAATTTCTGACCTGGTACACAAGACCCTTGAGGGTAAACAGAAAAGGTCTTGTTCCCGGATTGAAAGGGCCGGTGGGCTCCGGAGGAGACTATAAGGAGAGGGGGAGAAAACCGGAGACACGCCTCCCCCCCATCCACCGGGACGCCAGCGCCCCCAAAGCCTCCACACGGCCCGCCGGCACTGGAGTAGCGCACTCCAAGATGCACACTAATTAGCCTGTCCTTTCTTTAGCCTCTCATTAATTTCCATCCTTCTGCATTCATGACTCTCGGGCTCAGGATGTAACATCGAGTCGGTGCTGTCAATCTCAAAACGACCAGCTATTCAAGAAATCACCCAGAGAGAGTCACTGCCATCTTAACCCAAAAGGATGGAAGTTATTCAGGCAGCAAATGGCAGGATATCTCAGCTGCAGGTTCCCTCTTTGTTTCCGGGAGCCCCTTCACGAAGGAGGCAGACCCACACACCAGCAGGTGTCCCCCCCCGACTCACTGCGTTGAAGCATCTTAACATCGAGCGTTCGGGGGGTTGAAGGGTTAGCTGACGGCAAGTCACAGTGCTGCTTCGATAACTGTCGAATCAGCAGGGGCCACAGAATTCACAAAAGCAGCAACAGACTTTCCTTGGAAATAAGGAATCTGAGTAAAATGTAGACCAGAGACAGACGGTCGCGCTCTCACGCCATCTCAGCATCCCAAACTAGGCTTTTTAAAAGCCGTGAACTCTGAACCACGTAATACAGACAAAATCCATATTGAGCATTTGCATTACTACAAATACGGCATATGACAGAGAGGGGTGCGAATACCCAGGCAGATTCAGGGGGTCCGGAACTTTATAGGGGGTCCTGAGCACCAGAAAATTACACATTATACCTCCACTCTGCAAATTCGACCATGAGGGACCCAGACTGAAAGGACCGATCCTATCAGAGGTTCAAGGGCCCAGAATTTTTATCAAAATGCCCCTGAGGACAGATACAATTTCACTGCCATCTTGACAGAAGGTCAGGCTCTGGGCCAATCTCGCGTCCTCTACCCTTGTCTTTGGCTCACCTTCAGAATTCATGTAGTGCACAGAGTAGGCGATGACGCGGTCGGCATTGTACAGCGGGCGGTCCCAGGCCAGCAGGATAGCCGAGCTGGACACAGTGTCGGCTCGCACGTTCCTGGGAGCGCTGGGCCGGTCCTCGGACATGACCACGATGAGCCTGGCCGTGGCCAGCACTGAGCCCTGCTCGTTCTCCACCAGGCACTGGTAAATGGCGTCGTCCTCCGGGGTGATCTGGTTGATGACCAGCTTACTGTACCCCAAGACAAAGACTCCTTCAGCTCCACGTTAAGACTCCTGATAATGGATTTCTTCTTGTTCCCATGGGACAGACTTATCAGAAGCTGGGGATTTATTTCTGGGTCAGCTTATTTGAAGAGATACCCCAAAAGGGCCAGGCTCTCACCTGCTATACATCTTAATCCGGCCGTTTGAGTGGATCTCCGCGCCGTTCTTCAGCCAGGTGATACTGGGCTGGGGCACCCCCTCCGCCTGGCAGCTGAAGCGCGCCGTTCCAGCCCGTGGCCGGGTCAGGCTCTCCGGCCACTCCACCAGAGAGGGGGGTGCTGAAAATGCGAGGTGGGGGCAATTTCAAGCAGTCTGATTGACAGCTACCATCTCCCTTTACCCTTCACCTGTGAGCTAACAAGTCATATGACCCGCAATACAACCAACCAACATACTCTACACAGATGATACATTTCAATGGGCTTACAGGTCTTACCGAGAACGGTGAGGTTTGCCATAGCAACGGTGTAGTTGCGGGTGCCTGGGGTAGTGGCTCTGCACACGTACACACCAGCGTGCCGGGGCCTCACGTCCGTGATGATGAGGTTCCCAGCGCCCAGCACCCGAGTGCTGAACACATCTATGGGTTTGTGGTCTGCGCGGCTCCAGGAGACGATGGGGCGCGGCTGCCCGGTGGCCAGGCACTCGAGTACGGCAGTGGCGTGCAGGGAGAGCGTCAGGTTCTGGGGTCCGGCTATGATGTGGGGCCCCAGTGCAAGCCTGGATGGCAGGACTGTGGGAAGATGCTAGATTCATGTCATGGGATTCATCAGAGGGCACGACGGAAACATTCAACCTGTTCCTTGCGCACCTGGCTTGACTGTGAGCATTGCCTCCGTACTCCAGCGGCAGCTCGCAATGTTGGCGGCCACACAGCGGTACTTCCCAGAATCCCCTGCTTCTACTCCATGAATCTGCAGCACTCCACTGGGCAATACTGTAATCCTAAAGACGATGAGACGAGGGCTCGCTGACTATGGCGGTTGTAATTAAGAGCATATTTCCTAAGGATATACATACTGATACACCTTAATAAAACAATGAGTTTCTGGAATAATTAGAAGCTAAATCATATGTATGGGCTTGGACGACGATACCTGTCTGTGAGTGGGGGCACGGGGGCCTCATTCAGCTCCCAGGTGATGGCGGCTGGCGGGTGGGCAGTGACCTTACAGCTGAACCGGGCCACAGAGCCCTCCGTCAGCATGGCGGGTGAGGGCTGCCTCACAAAGGTGGAGATACCTGGGCCACAAGCAGACAGTGCGGGTCATGGGGCAGCTTCCGCACAAACCCAAGGACATGCACCTCAGCACTATGGTCTTCAATGGGGGCTCCCCGCCTTTCGATTTCTGCGGACTGGTTCACGTCCTACCAAGATTTCACCCACCCGATCCAGCCTGGGGGGGTTGTGGGTGGAATGACTGGCGCGTTCATACGTTTAACCATCTCCATTTTTCCAGATGACGTGAACAGAGTGCACAAAAGAAAAATGAACATACATCGTTTATTTCGGGAAATTAACCAACCTCTCCGCAAAACCCACCCCACCCAACGTGGCTTGGTGGAATACTGATCACAGGCTCCCTGGGAACCCTGCTTCAGAAAAAGCACCTCAGATGTTAATTAAAGCTGAACATTACAAACACAGTTCTATATTTCTGCAGAGGACTGGCATGAAAGCAGTTCTCCTGTTACAGTCTCCATAAGGACTCTCTATTCATCACCCACAAAACGCATCCAATAAAAACTTCATCTCTCTTCAGGGCTGTAAAAATGACCCGATATGTTAGGATCAATTCACATTCAAAACCCAAGTAAGAATGAGAGCAATCAGAAAATCAATGCCAGCCTTTAGTATTAAAACTCACACCCCCATCCTTCTCTGCCTACAATTCAATGAGTGTTACCTAGCTGGAGCTGAGAGTGGCGAGTGGCTGAGGAGACGTGCCTGAAAAAATGAGCTACAATTGAGAGAACAATGATGATCTGGAGAGATGAGGAAACATTCAAAATCCAAACACTTTCAGAAGCAGGTTTATCTCAGACATTTGTGCTTTTGGATTTTTGAACCATCATTTTCTTTCATCATAAATCTATGACAATTAGGTGGAGGGGGGTAAATTCGGATAATTTACTAGCACCCCATCAGGACACTTCTATGAAAGGATCTTTGAGATCTTAAAAAGTACTATATAAATAACATATTCCATCCTTTGCATTTTGGAACAGACCTTTAAACCGAATTATTTTCTAGTGTTCAGAAATACGGCTCAGAGGCACCGGGAACCGGGAAAAGCAAACATGACCAAAACAGAAAAGAAATATGCTAATGTGTCTTTCATTTCTTTATCTTTTACCTGGCACAGGCTCTCACACGTGTATGGAAGCGGACATGAGAGGGAAGGGACTGTGACACGTTAGCATTTAAAGGGAGTTATTTACACGTGGAATAATCACACCACTCTCTGATTCTACTGACGTGTAGCATTAGTATTTCGGAAGTGTTGACATTTGCACTCTAAAGCTCTTCGAAGGTTATGTTCCGTAAATGTCTAACGTTTAATTTCAGGTCTGTTTTCTGGTTGAAGCTTGTGCAGTGTGCATGAAGTCAGAATAAGGTGCGGCAGATGCAAATACATCAGCCTTCCAGGTGATTTAATACATATTACTAAGCAAAATGTCCATTCATTGCAAAGTACTAGTGAGGATCAGGGACCAGCCAGTGTCCATGGAGCTATCTGGGATAACGGGTCCCTGCACACGGGCCCCATCTGTGACATCGTTCAGCCAACCAGGGAGATTTGAACCGGCGACCTTCTGATTATGGGTACAGAGCCACAAACCAATGCAAACAAACCCAGTTACTTTAAGTGTAAAATCATCATCACATGCACAACAGCCTCTGGCGACACTAGAGGCTCTCAGGAGTACAAGCAGGCAATAAAACCCGAAAGCATGATGGCCAACATCTCACTGCCCTCGTTTAAACAGTCTGACTGTTTAACCACAGCACCATGAAAAGTGGGCTGACAAGGAGGCTATAGGAGGACTGCGGTACATCGGGGTTAAATCAAAGAAAGTTGAAATGGTTGTTTGCCAGAACGGGAAACTCCTTTGCAGCAGTCAGCCAAAAATTGTCAAAAGGTAAATTAGTAAACCTTAGCTCTAAATAACGATCTTGTCTCAGTTCAGTAAGTGCTGAACTATATGGGTCCCTAACCCAGTTCAGAGATTCAGTGATGGCTGAAGAGAAATAAAATGACAGCTTCTCCTCTAGAGTTTTCAAACGTTGACAAATTATCTCACACAGAGCAGCAGTGTTGAAATCTTGCAATTTCTTGATGAGTGGAATCATGTCAAGGTGGGCGCTTTCCACGTGCCGTTGCCAGAGCTGCGCCTTTGAACGGAATCCGTTTATTTTATCTGTGCTTGTAAGCAGGTTTTCATTTCAACCTTGCATTTGTGTGTCCCGTTCATTCAGCTGATGAAATACATCTGCCGGATATGCCAGCCTTACACACCACTCAACACTTGAAAGCAGCTTCGCGCAATCGGACCTCTCATTTGTTGGAAACACTAAGTTCCTCCTGCAGCTCATACACATGGGCCAGCACCTCGCCGCGCGACATCCATCGGACCTCCGTATGGAGCAGTGAGCTTTTATACTCCTATTTTCTCACGCAAAAATACAAACGTGACTTTTCACAGGTCGTGTCTTTACAAAGTTGACCATGCGCACGACATCATCCAACACAGGAACTGGGTCTGCTGGTAAAGTCCTGGGAACGAGAGCCTCAAAAAAAAACAAAAAAAACAAACACTGTGTAATAACATCTGGGTTTCTCTCTTTCACCTTTGACATAGCCGACCGTGGCTGCGGCTCCATCACTGCAGACACTTGTACAGTTTTCCCACTTAAGTCCATCTCGTTCGAGACATTCTGATGTGACCTGAAACATTCCCTCTCCTTTTGTTGTTGACAATGCCTTGCGAAATAGAAAGTCTTCTCTGATGGCGTCTCCATCCACAAAACACGTATTAGCCAAGAGTTGAGCATGTCACCTAATATCCGTAAACTCAAGCTGCAACGCAAATTTCCTACTGATGTGCATCTTTTTCAAAACAAAATTTTCAATGCCTGCAGACGTGTCATCAATACGCCTGGCAATCGTGTGATCCAAGAGAGGGGCTTTCGCAATTTCAATAACCGCGTCTGGGCAGAGCATCTCCTCTACAATGGCTTTGCAGGCAGGTAGTATTAATGATTCCGTCACAGTGTGGGACGTTTTCGATTTGGCTACAAGTTCAGAAACATGGCAGCTAGCTCTGAGGGCTCTCTCATTCACCTTTGTGGTTTATCTCATAAAGGTTGCCTGTTTCTCAAAAACAGCCCACCTGCTTGTTTTGAAGCGACGGGAGTTTCGTTTTGAGATGGAGTTTAAGCTTTACTTGGGACCATGGTACTGTTGGATCGCTTTTCGCCACACAGCAAGCACATCAGAGTCGGTATCTTTGGGTCCCCGGTGAATGTAAATCCGAATGAAAGCTTCCGCTGTATTGCCTTGAGTTCCGCTCGTACTAGTGCCTTCATCTGGGTCAGAATTTTGTCCAGGGCCCAGTTCAGAGTTTGCATTTTTCCTTTTCAAAAACATCTCCATCACTGTCACGGCTACCTGTCACATACGGCTGTCATCACCTGTCGTCACATACGGCTGTCATGACTACGGCTGCGTCAGTCTCGTCTCAGAGTATCAAGGCAATTAGCTACCTGCTGCCACCTACTGACACACAAGAGAATACATCACTATCACAGCACAGACACTCGACAATGGCATATTATTTGCGAATTATAAGTAATTAATTTTCAAAAAGTTTTTTAGACCAAATAAGTGAAATTGGATTTTCACGGTACACCTTACAATCCCTCATGGCACAGTGGTTGAAAAATCACTAGGTTAAAAAGGACCAGCTCGGGACAGCACGGCGATTGGCTAAAAGGACCAGCTCGGGACAGCACGGCGATTGGCTAAAAGGACCAGCTCGGGACAGCACGGCGATTGGCTGAAGCACCATGGAAAAAAAATAGCAATAGACTTGAAGGAGCACAGTGATTGACAGGCTCTTCCATCTAAACGCCTGACAAAAGATCCAGGGAGTGATGGTGTCTCCAGCACTCGGGCACCTACACAACCAAAGGCACCACATTTGTGCAAAAAACGATCAGAAGCTGGCAAATACAAAGAGCTACATTGTACTCATGTTTCAGATTCTTGCATTTTATTAATCCTTCTTCCCAAAATTAGCAGAGGCCTTTCAGCACCACAGACAATAGCCAAACCAAAGCCACAGGGGGTCACTCCTGTCTGCCCCCATCTCCTTTAAGAGGCCAAAAGGTCAATCATTTGTTTAATGAAATCAATGGCGACGCAGCCCCCAGTACAGATGTCCGTGAAAGTCACATGTAAGAAGGTTGGCTGCGGTCTGCCGATTGATCACAATCCCTTAATTATTATACAAAAATCACTACCAGCACCATGGCAACTCATTCCAAGCCCCAGGGGTGACATTCTACCCCCCAGCCAAAAAAATAAATGCTATCTACTGAGTCAACTTTAAAAAAAAAAAAAAAAAAAACACGGATAAAAAGAATTAAGAAAGCAGCGAGTCATATATCTGAGAAAAGATTTAGATGCTACAGATTATCTGCTATTCTGCAAGCCTAGTTATGAGGATTGGGTCTTTTGTGGGACAGAGCTGGGAACACAGTGGCGGCACAATGGCTGCAACAAGCTGAGAAATAAAGAATACATAGAGAGAGATGAAAACGGCACGCGAGAGGGGCCAGGCAGGATTACAGGGGATTTCTACCCACAGGGAAACAAATCCTTTCTAGGTGGAAGGTTATCGGAGATACTGCTGCTGCTGCTGTCAGAGGCGTCATTACAAAGTCAAATGACGGCTACCGCCTCAGTCAGAGGCCGAAGCAGAACACACTCCTATTCATTACCAAATTTGATTGATAAGTATTAAGTACACAGGTGAGAAACATTGTTTCCTTATTTACAGTCTTCATTTCAGGGCCCCTCCGTCAATTTCAGTATTGATTCTTGCCAGGTTTTTCCCATTTTCAATACCTGAGGAAAATTACAGTTTAGCAGTCTGATTATATATCATAGGCGAGCATCTCTCGATTCTCTGGCGGTCCATCGTCTGCCTCATTGGCCATTCAGCACCTGACAAGCAGATCAGACAAGGCTGAACACACCGGGCATCTTCCTGGTGGGCCGATGCGTACGGGGGCCAAAAAAATTAATTACCGTCCAGGACCCCCCTGGTCTATAAATGCCACACAGCGGCAAACGCTGGTCTAGAGGAAGCAAGTCGTGTGTAAGAAGGTGCCTATCAGGCAGCTGCATAAATTACATAATGACTTATCAGTGACAGGTAAATCTTGGCTGCCGATCTGGAAAGACTCCATTTAGAGAGAAGCCGGCCATCTGCCCCCACCAGAGCCTAACATATTCACCTTTGACCTGCCCCCCCCCAAACCACCCATCAACATCAAGCACAAAGCAGGGCCCAAAGGCCTCACTCTCCCTCACACTCTCTCCGTCTGCCTCTCTCACACACACACACACACACACACACACACACACACACACACACACACACACACACACACAAGCCTATTCCTGCTGCTATTCACAGACATGGAACCGACAAACATATTGCAGGTAGAATATCTTCAAGGTCAGACATGCTGCATGTTCACAGGAGGCTTCTTGCTCACCTCTGTTGTACTGAACTGCTTCTTCTGCACTTTTCTCCCTCCTGAGAGGTTTAATGTGTTTTTAAAAAAAAAAAAAAAAAAAAAAAAAAAAAAAAAACACTACAGCATGTGAAAATCCCAGCAAGGTGCTGGAGCCCCCATGTCCAGTCACACCCCCTTCAAAACCACAGATCGCTCCATGTATTTGGCATCCTAATCCTTAGCCACACATGGAAGTGACCCCCCCCCCCGACCACGTCTGCATGCCGTATGAACTCAGCTACAGTCACGTTACACTGCTTGGAAAAGCAGTGCATTTGTACATCATGAACTGCGCACTGTCGCTATGCTTCATTCAAACCCAAAGGGACAACTGCAGACCTCCTGTCCCTCCCGCCCATGCCCCCCCCGCTCCCCGTTGAGTGAGTTTGCATTGATTTCATTATCAGAGAACACCCCCTAAGTGCAGTTACCACAACAAGCCCCTGACACTCACAGCACACAAGATTCCGAGTGACTGATCAAATGCTATATATACACGAGGGAGTCATACCAACCAAAATTTAAAAGGAAAAAAAGGCCAGACCTGCTTTCTTATGCCTGTATTTTCCCAACAACAATGAAATCTATTAGCAGATAAACCTATAAGAAGTGACTTACAGCAGATAAACAAGCCTGACGGCAAAATACCGGCCGTGACACTGTGAAGGCCGTGACACTGTGAAGGCCATGACACTGTGAAGGCCGTGAGCCCGTTTCTGTGGTGGGAACGTCCCAGACACAGTCGCCGAGGTCAGGGCACAGCTAAGCGAAGGTGAATGGCCATGTCAGGCCCAGACAAAGGCCCTCTCAGAGACGGTGGGGGCCATCCCCCCCTCCAACAAAGTCTTTTTGGGTCTGCAGGACAGCTCCGTGAAGACAAGATGAAAAATGGGAGGTGGAGTGTTATGCTACATGGTGATCCAGAGATACTCCTGACATGTAAACCTGCAAGCTGCTCCTTTAGAGGGCCAGGTACACAGTGAGAAAAAAAAATCACTGAAAACACACAGGAGTCAGAAAGCAATGAAAAGAAACCAGTTACTGCCAATAATGTATCTAATATTCAATAATACACTAGGTTACCAACCTGTGCAATATGGCATTAACACACACTGAGGGGCAGCAAAAGAGCCAATGAAAAGGGGAACACAGATTACGGGACACGCCACACGCAGAAAGCAGCCACATCTGAGCTGAAGCCTGACAGCGACAGAGGCCTTCATCCAGCAAAGACCCTTGCTTGCAACCTGTAAGACCCCCCACCACCACGCTCGTCTCTGTAAACAAAGATCTGGTCTTGCAAAGAGAGAAAAACACGCCGTCCTGAAATGTGCCAATCAATCATGGGACAAACCTGATTAATGTGACCCTTACAGTGGACATCACAGAAATAGGGAGGGGGCAGAACAGCACTCATTTCAAGCTTTAAATGCCCGGCTCTTCTCCGTCCTGACACCAAGTTGGTGGAATGAACTCCCCCTTGATGTCCGAACAGCTGAGTCACTTAATGT
>JAODKE010000020.1:14705997-14729452 GCA_026779605.1 Mormyrus hasselquistii | reverse complement strand
AAGGGGGGGGGACCCAAAAACGGGGGGGACACAGGGCGCCAGGGGGGGGGGGGGGGGGGGGGGGGGGGGGGGGGGGTTAGGGAACAGATCCTCACCTCCAGCTCATTCTCGTCAAATATCCTGATGAGGTCCCGTGGAATCAACTCATAAAAGCCCTAAAGTGGCGAGACAGAGCATTTAGATGTTAGGAATGACGGGCCCTGTACTGGGCACCCCTTCCCGTATTCCTGGTTTTAAGCAAATCGCAGCAGAACAGGATGAATTTCAAGGGCTAGATAAGAGCCCCGTGGGCAGATGGCTGGGGAGCAGGATGACGAGTGCGGAGATGCGACCTTGTCTCTGTACCTCCTTGAAAGCGTCCATCTGTTTCAGCACTCTGTTCACGAACCTCCACTGGATGACGAGGCTGTCAAAGTCACCGGCAAAGTCATTCTCTACTTCCGCGTAACAGTAACAGTCTAGCAAATACGTTTATCTGGTACTTACTTTCCTGGGCCACACCTTTCTAAAACACGAGAGCATTTCACATCACGTTTATGAAGTGAGACGTCAAAACAACTGAAGTTAATATCTTGCTCAGGAATAATATGGGTTAAAGAGTTTTGAAAGAGTGTCGCTCGGGATAATTATTAAAAGAGATTGTATTACTAAGATAATTTATAGCCGAGAAAACAAAGCTGGCCAGACACTTCAGATGAAATCAGTCGTTTTGGTAATATGATGTCGTACGACGTGTAATCACTGTTTCGACGCCACCTGTGTAGTGTCCCTGAGGTGAACTTTTTCGTTCGTTCTGATCCCACCCACTGTCCACGATTGGCTGACATAAATGTGATGCTGTGTGGTTGGTCAGTAGGACTAATTATGCAGTTACTGGCACACTTTGCACCTCACTGCACTTAAAATAATGTAAATTAATATTCATGTATGCGTTTCAGAGGTGTGACAGAACGAAAAAGGTGGCGTAGTTTTAAGTATGTGGCAGAATGTTCTTGCCAGCGTGTTTGATCTCGTTTTATCCAGATGTCGTCTGAAGTTTACGGCCAGCTTAACTCTGAGGGATGTCATTGTAGTTGTGCTTTCAGGCCACTGCCACCAGGGGGCACCAGAGCTTACTGTATGTATTCCTTCTTGTTGCTGTTAGTGACCATGATGTCTGATCCACCAGGCTTCAGCTCATGCTGTTGAGTCTGGTTCCAGAAAACAGTGATGCATTCACATATCAAAAGTGTGACATAAGTAGCAAACAAAGTGATATGCGCCATTAAGGAGTGGGATGGTATCCATGGCCACCTGTCCAAAGAACTCCTCGTCGATGGTGAAGCGCAGATCCAAGTCTGTCGGGTCGTTCTCCAGAATCCACATCAGGGAGTTAAAGTACTCGCTGTCCTGTGAGCAGAGCAGAATGCCACGCTGGCCGCTTACGAATGTTTCAGGAAGATTCTGCGATAAGCAGCACGGGGTGGGAGAGCGAGCTCATGGTAAGCAGCCCCGTCCGCAGCGTTCGCTTACCACGGACTCCATGTCCTGCAGGGTGATGGGCTTCTGCAGCATCATCTTGTAGAAAGGCCGGATAAAGAAGCCTGGCGGGACGAGGGGGCGGGGGACGAGGGGGCGGGGCACAGGTGCAGGTCAGAATGATGCCTTATTTGCCGTTTGCACAAATATTAATCCCATCTTGCTCACACACATGCACGCAGCTGAGAGGAAAGCTCGGGGTTTGAGCACAGGATCAGGCCATTTATCCAGCACGTCTGGAGCTTCTGAGGCGTTAAGGACCTTGCTGAAGGACCTGACAGCGATGCAACTATTCTGCCAAAGTCAGAGCTCGAACCGGCGACCTTCTGATCACAGGCACAGAGGTGCAACGCGCCAAGCCACACATCACCCCCACGTCTCTACACAGCACTGATTTGTAACAGTAAAGTGGTCAGGTGGTACATTGTAAGGGTGCAGTTGTTCAGCGCTTTGTAGTACAGTGATGAAGTGTAATGGTGCAGAGTTTTTTAGTGACAACGAGGTGGCGATGTCCAGTTGTGCGGTGTAGATTAGCAGCAGTGCAGCTATGACTTAGTAGTCACAGAATGCAGTGATGCTGTGCTGATTATCAGCAATGGTATTCAGGGGTGCAGTGCTTTTAAGTGGAGGTTCAGTGGTGGGGTAGAATGGCATGGAGCCGTTAAAGGCAGCATGGCACTGGCACAGGGAAGGTGACGCTCACCGTCCAGCAGTTTGCCGTGGTAGACAGCCATGCCCGCCACCCTTCCGATGAACATGAAGTAGGAGAGGTGATCCTCGTTGCACAGGCCCGAGTTGGGGTTGATCTGCAGCGTGTAATTATCCCTGCAACACAGCAGAGTGGGATCAGGCACTCAGGCCCAACCTCCCAAACCCAGGGCCCGTTCCCCGAGATAGAGAGCGTGAGAAGACTCACGTGGCAGAGTATTCGAACAGCCCATAGTAGGGGTTGAACATCTCCTTGGAGAGGAGGAAGAACCACTCCCGGGCCACGCCGCCATAGTCCAGGCCCTTCTCGCCCTCAAAGTTGATCCAGAGACGGGCCTTCAGGCCCTCGGGCCGCTTCACCGACATGATGCGTCTGTAGGAGTCCTCTAGCAGACGGGCTCGCTGCAGCTTAATCTCGAAGCGGTTCGGGATGTCGGACTGCGGGAGGAGGCGAGGGAGGGGCCGAGTCAGAGGGGACCCCCACCCCAGGCAGCGGTGGCCTGTGCAGCTACAGGGATGTAAATGCTGGTGCATTCGGGCCCCATTGAACACCCAGACTCTCTGCTTCGGGGTGGGGGGGGGGGGCTCTTACCGGCTTCTTCAGCTTCTTGCAGAAGTACTCGTATTTCTGCTTGTAGTCTCTGGAATAAGGCACGGCCTGTGGTGGAGACAAACACTGACTCAGTGTTTACACAAGCCCGGGAACGGCACCTTAATCCTCTAAGCTGGGAGGCGGACCAGAAGCCCACTGCCAGTGCAAACCACTGGCTTGTATGGATTTGACATTTAATACTGAAAAACATACTAAATCTGCATGGATTTACGACGGAAAGATCGCTCCTATCCGACACACATCTGATTTCCCTTTTCAAGCCAAGCCAAGCCCACACCACCCCAAGCACACAGACATCAGCTATCTGTTTTTGCTGCTTGACATGAACTGCACGCTTACCGGTCCTGTTATGGCTGCATCCTGCAATCGAGGGTCCTCCCACTGCGTGGTCTTGGTGTCTGCAAAGGGCAGCAATGAACTTGCTTTGCAAATGTACACAGAAAGACCACAGGGGGGGCGGCAGCGAGGTCGGCCTACGCACTGTGGTCTATGTAGAAGATCCTGCCGTCACTGTGGAGCCTCTCTTCCCACCCAGCCTGCAACAGAGGCCAGGAAGATCAGCCTGGACTTCAAGTCCCTCTGCTGACACCCCCCTCCCTTGAATTTCCCCGCTTTGGGTCCATTGCAGGCAATTATTACGTATAAACTGTCGGTTTTTTGCTGTTATTTCAAGATGTGTAATCCTAGTCAAGGCTGCTTTGCATTGCATAACATTTATAGATCGACAGACGGATATTAATGAGGTTGATACGGACTGCCGATCTTCTGTTGGCGAGATCAGCCGATGCCCAGAGCGATTTCTGGGGACATGGGAGGGGTTGACAAGCTGTAAAAATTGATGAAACTTATTTCTGAAGCTTGTCTATTAATATAACAAGTTCTCTGATCACTGACATCAGTTTATTTGACCGGCTTTTTAAAAAAAAGACAAAATATGTTGCAATTAATAATTTGTATTGACAAGCATCTCAAACAAAACCTGTAAATTAAACTGATTATTGCAACCACTCAAATGACACGGAAGGAGGAAGCCGCACTCCTAAGCTAATTATACATCTAACAAAGCCAGAAATATCAAATCATAATCTTAAAGTGACATCTGAACTGAAAGAGCTACAGTATACCTATTAACACAAGCTGTGCAGAATAAACAGCCGCAGGTTGTGCAGCTCACGCTGGCTGCGATTCCTTTCGCTTTTGCGCTGCTGCTGCTGCTGTAACTTGCACGCTCATGCACTTCCTGCCGCGGTAACTTGCACGCTCATGCACTTCCTGCCGCGGTAACTTGCTCTACGTAACGACTAGTTGCTGGATTTGTGTTAGCTGCCCATGCTAACTCCATTAGCTTCTCGTACTCACCAAACTCCTTTAAGTGCCTCATCCATTTAATCATAGTAAACCGTTTTGCGTTAAGTCCCCACTTGAGGCAAGCCGGCTTCTTATCTACATCAGATATTGTAAAATATTGTAATATATATTGTAAAAAATATTGTAAAATCACTGTTCAAGATCTGCACAACAAAAATACCTGGCGACGGCTAATTACTCATTTCTCCTGAGAATCGCCGGATACCCAACTGATGGCCAATCGATCCATCTCCAAAAATCTTAGTCTGTTACATACAGTTTTTGTGAAAGCAGGGTTAGTCAGTTCCTGGAATAGGAGCCTTGCTCAAGGGCCCAACAGTGACATCACTCTGTCTGAGTCTGGGATGTAAACTTGCAACCTTCTGATTACAGAAACAGTACCCTAACCCACTGAGCCTCATACCATTCAGAATTCAGCAGCTTCTTATTCCGCAGTTTATTAGTGAATGCTTTCCACCAGCTTACGTCACATGTATGGTGACAGTGACCCTGTATTACCGTGTTCAGCCACCAGCAGCCGATTAGCATGACCTGTCCTCCCCCCCCTCCCAGGCCTCGAGAGGTTTACTCACTGGGAGCGGTCCAATGTCAGAGGGGTCGAGTGAGGGTCGCCTCCTCATGTGCGCCGGGATTTTCAGCCTGGGATCTTCCTGTTTATCAGAGATACGGGAATCAGCAGCCAGCATGCCGGCAGAAGCCCAGTATGCAGCCCTAATCCCCGAACGCCCCCCCCAAAACCCCTGTAGCACCTCACCCAGGTGGTGGTCCTGGAGTTGTGGTCGATGAAGAAGGGCCGTCCATCCGGGGTAGTGCGGATCTCCCAGCCTGGAGGCATAAAGCTCAGCGGCGGCCTGGGCTCAGACGAGCGCGGAGGAGCCCCCCCTGGCGACATCTGTGGAAACAGCGATCCTGGGGAGGCATGGGGAGTCCTGGCTGCATCCACGTCTGTGACCGCCTGTCGGGGGGGGGGGGAGCACGCCGCTTAGTGCTGCATAACCCAGCGTCTGACTCACTTTCAGGCTGAACACGCCTGATTCACCAAAGTAGCAAAGCAGCTGGCAAAGCCTCTCTGCCTCCCAGAATTAGACAGGATACCGTCGCTGGCCACTGGAAACCGCACTTTTTTTTACTGTACATGGAACATGTTCATTCTGTCTCCTGAGCGTGTTTGACATCGCCTAATGAAAAGATGGCTTTATGTTTGTATTCATGCTGTTAGTTTGTATGGATTATTTTATATTGCCAATTTTAACAACTTAACAGTTATAGCTAAATAGCTAGTTAACAAACATCATTGTTAGTTGCGGATATAAAGCGAGTTGAGCTTGTATCTTGTTGACACTGATGCATTTGCCTGACTGACAGTGATCCATGCGAGTCCCTTTAAAAAACAGCTGCAGATTGGGGGGGGGGAGGGGGTCTCATTATGCTGCTTCGGGTTTATTTCGCAATTTTTGAGAAAATGCGTTTTGTTCAAACTTTTGGAGATACGCGTTTTTCATTATTTTCATTATCATATCATGCGTTTATTATTATTATTATTATTATTATTATTATTATTATTATTATTACTATTCATGCTACATGCTATGCGTTCTGCAGGTTATGTGGTTATAGCGGCACACAGTGCCCTGGACAGGCAAACACACTCACGGAGTAGGCAAAAGCCTCCTGTGTAACAGGGTGGTTCCAGGTGCTGGTCCCGCTGGTGTGATTGACATAGTAAAGCCGCCCTTGGCTGTCCTGCTTTTCCTCCCAGCCGGGGGGCAGCCCCGCAGGGGCAGGCAGAAACTGAAGGAAAAAGATCCCTCATAAGGACACTGAATCAGGCGCAGACGACCAGCCTGAGGAGGACGCTGATCATGTGACGCTGATCACGGGACTCGGATTTGCTTGTCTGAGATAACCATTCATTTTATTCACATAAAATTAAAATTCTAAAAATATTTACATATTCAATGGCAAAACTCCAAGTTTGAATTTTCAAGATTGTTCATTTGTGTTTTGCCTAAAGGTCGTCATGGCTTAACATAGAATGCGGGATCTGCCACCAGGGGCAGGCTGCCGTAAATTCCGTGAACCAGAATGGCTGAAACTATCCATCAAGGAAGCCAGTGAAGCCATGCGTGAATCAGTTGAAGAATACGATACGCCAACTCCCAAAAACCTGAAAAGAGCCATCAGGGATCTGTTTAGAGCTTAATCCTGCGGACCCCATCCCCACTCGGGGGATCTTTAAGGTTTCAAAATTCCAGAATTCCAAATCAAAAACTGTCAAAACACACGGTATAACACCTAGGATGCTTGGGTTATGGCGGTAAGCCTAGTTAGACACAGCCTAAACGAAATGGTAGCCTTTTGTTTAGGTTTTAAGATATTTTATGTACATACACACGTCAGCTGTCTAGCATCAATCATTTGGTATTTTAATTTCATGTCACAATTTATACAAATTCTCCATTTGGTCCTGTGGATAGTTTAATAAATAAACATGTGTTACTATAAATTATTGTCCCCTCGTCATTTATAAGTTTCTCCGATTCACGGTTGGTTGCACACAACGAGCTTAGGCTAGAGCGTGATTCTGGGCTGGGTCTGTAGTATAATTTATAATTAATATTTGAATTTCTTTGAATGATAAATCTGTTATATTACAGTCATGTGCTGCATAATGATGGCACGTGTACGACCGTGATCCCATAGGATTTTAATGGAGCTGAAAAATTCCTAATGCCTAGCGACGTCGTAGCCATGGTAACGTCGTAGCACAGTGCATTACTCTCACGTTTGTGGTGATGCTGTTGTGAACAAATTTACTGCACTGGAAGTCGTGTAAAAGTATGGCGCATATCATTATGCACAGTATATAATACTCAATAACGATAAATAACTGGTGTATGTATTTACGATATTCGCACAACAAAATCGCCTAATGATGCACTTCTCACAATGTGTGACCGGCAAGCAGTGCACTACCGTATTAAAATCTGAATGCCTTTTTCTAAAGGGGTTTCCCGATGCTACACAGCATCACACACTGCGGAGGGAAAGGACTCACCGGCAGGGAGGGCCGGCGTTCCGGCAGGCCGGGCTCCACGCACAGGGACGGGGACGGCAGGGAGGAGCGGTGTCCGCGATTCCCATACACCGTGGCCGCCTCCTCCACAGGGACGTCCCAGTTGTGCTGTGTAAATGCACGACAAAGCCTCGAGAGTGACTGAGTGGCCTGGGTGGCCCTCCAGATGAACGACGGCGATAACGCTTCACACGTCCCTAATCTCATGACAAGATATGAACACTGGGCTGTTTACCAGTCCATTGGATAAAAGATGATTCAGAGCCTTTATGGGCTTTATTGTAAGATGCTGTAAACGGAGGCAAATTCAACGTACAACTTTATGTCTAAACTAGAGAAGCATCCTGGAAAGTGGCACAGGGTAAAACAAATCGATCGAGGGGGTTCGACACTAAAAAGGCTTCCTAAACATGTACAGTAAGAACACTCCTGGAGGCCTCTGGAACACATCAGTCTCTTCATGAAAACGTGTCCCATTCCCTCAATCTCATGACATGAGCCAAAAACTCAGCCAGAGGGTGGCGCCAGCAACCCAGTCGGCCGGCGCTCTAACCTGGTGGCCCTCCTCGTGATCGGATATCTGCCGGCGAGCCGCGAAGGCGTGCTGTGCCACCATGTGGCCCGTCTGCCGCCGCTCCTCCTCCTCGTGCCCGTCCCTGGCGGAAAAGCAGGGCACCGCAGGCGCCGCCAATTAATCAGCCACGTAATCAAGATCTCAGGCCCAGTCCCAGTACCCAAATTATACAGGGATACGAGGGATAGTCCCTCACACCTGGTGACCATCCCACGCCGACCACAAGAGTGCTATCGACTCACGACATACGGTGGCTCTAAAGAGACACCCCACATGGAGCTCGACGCACCTCTCTTCAAAACGGGATTTAAAAGGAGCGAGACAGACTTATCGGCCAGGGTGCCATCTGTGACATGTGCAGCACGTCTCTCGATGAAGGTGTGCGTGGGATGGGGTGACATTGGGGGTGTTAAGACTTACTGGGCTGTGGGTCTCTGCCACTGAGTCGTCCTGCTCTCGTGGTTGACATAGTATGTCCTGCCAAGGTTGTCCTGCCGCTCCTCCCAGCCAGGGGGCAGCGCAGGCAGCAGGGGCTGAGGCCCAGCCATGTCCTGGCCCTCCAGGAGATCCCAGCCAGGCTGCATACAACCACAGGAGTGCCGATAACACCAAAGCATTCGGTTCCACACAAAAGCCGACATCCATTCTTTTAACACCTATCTTGTTAAAGTTTTTCTCCTGCACAAAAAAGTGTTGCAAAGCCTGGCGCTTCTCCAGAGGACACAGTGTCCTCACAAAGGACACACAGATCGCTACTCAAATGCACAGCCGCACGTTCCCACTTTCACCTTTACTCTGCGAATGCAAACACTTAAATCTGTATATTTTAACACTCTGCGCTGATAAGCTCCTTCATATAAAACATGAGTTACATAATGGCAGCATAACTGTTATGGTCCTGCTGTGGACCGAGCCTTGGCAATCAGCGCTCAGCCCAGCACGAGAGCGCACAGCTACTTCCAGGAATTCCTCTTTCGTCCTGAAGGGGTCAGTGTTTTACATTTTCATTGCAAAACAGCATGGAATAATCAGCATGGCGTGAATTCGCCACATATCAGGGTGACTGCAGTATGAGTGTTGAGTAAAGGTTTCACTGTATAGCTCTTATGGTAAGAGATTTATACAACATCCAATGGTTAAAAAATACACACACACACCCACGTACGTCATTGGATGTGGGTGTGTGTGCACATGTGCAGGCGAGTTTGTGTGTGCATGTGCACACACCCATATTTATAGGTTATGTAGGCAGCAGCACAGCATGTGCAGATTAAAAAACGCTGCACTATACAAGTTAGACGTGTGGGTGACCAAAGAACAACCTTCCGAAGACACTGGGACCGTGCAACCTTGGACCGTGCTGTGATGTGCACTGGGATGTGCGCTGCGTGCAGGAGTGAGAGCTCATTCAGAAAGGTCAAGACAAGCCGTACATAAAGAGAAGAGACCCCTAAAGACCCACATCAGGCTCCTCTGCAGGCTCTGCTTCATCGTCCTCGGCCGAGGCGGCTCGCGGCAGGTACGTCATCTTCAGCCGCAGAAACCCCTTGACTCTGGATTTGTGACTGTCAACAAGAGAAAAACAGTATAGCGAACAATCGGCGATTCACTTTGCAGGAACATACGTAACATCAGTGGAACTGAATGCACACTGAATGCGCAGCCAGCATTACATGTATGCCGACGTCCTTGCCAGTCGCCTTGAGCAAACTAGTAGCACAGTCGTTTGCATGTTTGTAAACATACATCTTATATTTGGAGTCACACAAACACAACAAAACAGTTTTCCATTTATAACCTGAACACTCTGGCTATAAACATGCAAAGAGATTTATCATGCTGGTGGATTTCAAATGACAGCACACAACAAAACAGGCTCCCGCATGCTCTCATGTTACAGGTGAACCAGAGGTCCCAGAGACACACTCACGCCGCACGCACACCCACACGGAAAGGTGAGAACACAGAGGTTCCGGCACTAATGAGGCAGAGCAAACCTCCTCGGGTGAAGGAGAAAATCCTTATGCTGGTACAGCCTTTCACCATTAGGATTTTCTGTCTGGAAGAAAATTGTGACATCAGGCTCATTCCTGTAATGATTTACTCTGCACAAACACGGCCCATAATGCATTTTACTGAGCCATTTTAATTACATTGTGATGAACACAGCACAGACGACAACTCTCCGAACTCGCGGGCAATCATTCCGTACGCTCAAACACTTAAAGGAAGATCGGCTTCATTTAGTAAGTGACACATGGCGGTAAATGTCACCATGGCAGCCGGAGAGATGACGCACTCTACTGACACGCTGGCTGGGAACCAACGGCAGAGCCGCATTAAGAATTCCGGAACTCATGACTCACTGGGACCTGATGTAAAGGTATGTCCACCTGTCCAAGGAAGTCATCTCGAGTCTGGAAAGCAAAGCAGAAAGGGAGACATCTGAGAGGCAATAAATTTGGGGGGAGAGGGGGGTTGCTGTCACGTGGTGTAATTGGTAAAACAAACAGACCAGGCCTGACTCACTCAGTCGTCGTCTCCTTCTGTTGTGCACGAAAAAACAACAACAACAAAAATAACCGCAATCACACTACGCACCGGGTGCAAAAGATTTATATAACTCAGCCCCCTACCCCCACCCAGTCTCCCTGCCCCTTCTACAGGCAACACAAACACCTCCGCAGATACAGATGGCCACATCGTGACCAAACCACCCGGCGATTCCGATTGGCTTGTCGGTATCGAAGTCACAGGAGAGCCTAACAGAGACCGGGGGGATATCTGTGTCGCCCAATCCCGTGCCGGTCACTGCCAAAAGGCATCCATCCATAAGACGTCGTCCCGGCAGTGTCATCAGATCCGATCGCGCCCTACTGGGGATGGCAGTCATCAGGGCTGCCAAGGCTTAGGGTGGGGCCTCACACGTAGACAAGGAGGGGATGAACCAGCCGTGAACTGCAAAAGCAGGCCGGAGGGTACAAATACGGCAGAGGGGGCTGCCAGTGGCCGTCGTCGCGCTGCCATGAGCTGGGTGACGGCCCCAGACACGCATGCTGAAGGCGTCTCTATTCGCATCACTGACTGACACAGACCCCCTGACTACAGATGCCCGGTATAAATGAGCAGACCAACAGTGGGTACCTGTTCGTGCCTATTCTGCTCTGCCTTCAAACATCGTCTAAACTACGCTGTTGGGAAAAACAAACACTGTAACACAAGGAAGAAAATCTCCTGCAATTAATTTGGGCTCAGGAACCAGCCAAGTGCAGAAGGTCAGTAGCTAATGGGCTTCTTAGGGGGTCAGATTTCTGAGGGGGACGACGAGGGCCGGAAGGCAACGGACCTCCTACGTCCTACGTGACGTCATTTGCTGTCCGAGCAGCAAACAAACAAAGCTATTTTGCTTGTATCCAGACTACTGCACGGGGCCTCTTAACTGATCACGATCGGCAGAGCAGGGATGGAAAATCTGAACGCCTGTAACCGTTTTGGCCCCCGCATCTGTTCCCACTACCCATTATCAGTCGGCACCCAAGCGTTACAGCCATCAAGCCAGGGAGAGACGGGAAACCAGCCGATTCCAGTAGACGCACGCCTACGCAGGGCACGCTGGCCACGGCTCGGCCCAAACGGACAGCCTCGGTTTGGGCAGCACTCTCAAATTCCTGCCTGATGCAACCGGAGACCATACTCACAATCACGGCCCCACTCCAATAAAAATCGTGATTAGATAGATATCCTTCTTAAATTAAAATAAGGACAAATGCAAACACTGAAAATTACTGTAATGTTGTTTCTAAGCCTTTGGTGGCAGGAAGAAATATCTGCTTTATATTTTAATGTTTGTATCGTTTATGACAAGTTTTTGACTATGATCCTTTATGACAAACAAATCATGCAAATCTCACATTAACCGTCATTTTTTAATGCTCCAACTGATCAGTGTAAATGTGTAAGTGCACTAAGAGCTTTTTTTCTTATAATTTAACATTCAGACAGCACACTGAACATCTAAATCCAACACAAGGCCCCAAACCACAGGGACGGCCTATGAACACGTTGCTGAAGGCAGTAAAAACATCCCTGTCAGGACGTGGCACATCGCCAACCGCCCGGCAGAATCCACCGCTACGCCTCACGGATTACAGAGTCATGGTACCCGGACAGCACAGCAGCATTACACTGACTCAGCACACTCACAGAACGGGACCTTCTCGAGGTTATGAGGGTGCGGCAATCAGGGTGGGGGGGGGGGCTAAATGGTTCTCCTGGGGGGTTTCCGACGAGCTGCCAATCAGGCCTGAAGCCCAACGCCTCACAAACAGCACTAGGGGAAGGGGGGCGGAGCTCGGAGAGCCGGCGCGCTGCCCACACCTGCAGCGCCCCCTGCAGTCAGATGGCCGGCATGACTGATGCCCCTCTCATACCGCCGCGTTAAATTTAAAAGCACAGGCCTGAGAATCCCAGCGAAGGTACAGACACTCTGGAGTCGGGGGTGATCTCTGTGTTTTTTATAGCAGATAGCCTGGGCCCCACCCAGCCTATAATTATCTCAGGGTAAATATTGAAACTGCAAGTGTTAATAATAATAATAATAATAATAATAATAATAATAATAATGAACAGTCATTCCTTTAATTACACAGTGCCGGGACGGGGGGCTCTGAGGGCGGGGTGCCTTTGCTCTTGAAAGTCACTTCACCACGTCAGCTGGGACGCGGCTAAATGAGGTGGTCAGCTGCAACCCCATGCCTCAACAAAAATAGCAATAATAACAACAATAATAATAACAATAATAATAATAACAATAACAATAATAATAATAATAATAATAATAATAATAATAATAATAATAATAATAATAATAATAATAATAATAATAATAATAATGACAAACTGGTCAAAACTGGCTGAAGAGCGGAGTGCACAAAGGCGACTGAGCGGCCTTTCAGCCCCGCCCCCCGGGTCACGCAGCTCCCCCCCCCCCCGCCTCCACAGCGTCCTGGGAGCCGGACAGCACCCTTTACAAACCCATCATTCCGCCTGTACTCTCATGACACACAAACAGGCGACGGTGAGGGCAGCTGTGAGGCGGCTTGAGTGATGAGACTCACGCTCTATTTGCACTATTTGCATGGCCTTTTTGTAACAGAGTGTAGTTGAATAAGCAAACCATCAATGCACCGTCTGACACAGACAATAAGGATCCTGAATCAATCCACTTACAGCTCATCACGCAGATACTACCTTCCTAACAGAGTTTATATATGCATAGATTCAATACTAATTTGGCCTCAGCTGTTACTAAACCTCATCGCCAATGTGCTAAAGTTAGCCTTATATTTGCGTTTGTCATTTAGCCTGGCCTGCTTCTCGCCAAAGGGATATGAATGAACTCGCAAGTCAGGCCCAAACATGAATTTAAACTAGGGTGTAAACATGCACTGATGCATCGTGATGAATCGATTATCAGGGTGACGAGTCAATGATTCAACCTGTTTATGTTACAATCGATTTCTGGGCGCAAAATGCTCCTCAGAAGATACTTCTGCCCCCAGGTTGTAGGGGGGCAGGGGAAGGTTCATTAATAAAGGAAGCCCCACACAGGAAGGAGGGCGGTGCTTCTGTTGCGCTACTGGCCGTTTTCTGGAGTGGAGGACGAGGGATTTGTCCCTTGCTGATCATTGAATCTTTGCAGCATGACGCTTCTGGGAAACATATGTGTTTTTTTAGCACAAAAACATCATCTCTGTTTGCAAACTACGCCAGCAATGGTCACGGCCCTGAGGCGGCTGACATGCTAGCTAAGTAAAAAGTGACGTTAGTCTTAGAGATGTACGGGATACTGGGTAACACTTGATTCATGAAAAATCAAGATATCGGCATTGGTAAAATCTTAGCCGACATTTAAATTTTATCGATATTCCAAATTATCTAGTTTTAAATTTTTCACAAAATACAAAAATGCTGTAACGTCATCCCGCTATTCTGCACCACAAAACCGTCACTTTAATTAAAATAATATGAAAAATAATACAATAATGAATTTATCAAAATGAAAGATTTCTGATGCATTGAATCATTTCCTGAATAATCATAATCGAATTAAATAGCCTTTAAACAGAGCGTGAAAAACTGCAAAATGACATCAGCACGTGTCTCATGCCATTCTGCCATCATAATCGGACCATCTAAAAGTTTTGGTATCCTGATGCAAATTTGATACTAGGATACTGAACGAGCCTAATATGACAGATTATGTAATAAACACAAGAGAACCAAGTTCCTCACACTTTACAGTAAAAGACCACAATGTAAGATCGAAAATGATAATGCGATAATCGAAGCGAGAACTGAAAACTAGCAAACGTGAAGATAGTGGGGGAAGGGGGCATCGGATTCTAATCTGGGAGGGGCTCAAAATAGCCGCACGCCGTGTAACCTCTGTGTCAGATAAATCTCTTCTCACAATTTTTTAAATTCGTCACGCTCCCAGCTGCATTGTCTGTATAACAAGGAGAGACAGATTATCACAATATGCGAGCCTCGGCTGGTTATGCAATTAGCAGCTCTGTCTGCAGAGCATCTAGGAGAACTGGCTCCCGGAGACTGAGCGTTCAGGAAGGAAGATGGTTCTGCTGCAGCCATCAACGCACTCGCGGGCGGGGAAAGACGGCTTACCCTGCAGTTTGCTCCCGTGCAACTTTCTGCACGATTATTTTTGTAGCTGGCGTGCTCTGTCCTAAGGAGGCTGGGGGCCCTGCCTTCTGGTCCAGGGGACACATGGATGTGGACAAGAGGTGGGTTTCTCCTGGTAACACGGCCCGAAGCACGAGAGAGCGGTATCTCAAGCGACACACTCCTCTGCAGGGCGGGGGGGCAGCGCTGGGCCCCCGTCTGACTAGCGGCTTCTACGCCCCAGCGGCTAGCCCGGGGGTCCTCAGCCGGCCCCTGCGGGGGGAGGCACACAGATGTGCTGCGGAGCAGAGTTACACGTTGGAGACGGGGCTCCGGGTCAGCCAGGGGGGTGCGCTGAGGGGGCTCCAGACAGGCGTTCCCATTGGGAGCGAAATGCAGTGTGATGCCAGAGCACCAATCCGAACGACTGAAGTTATGGTCCCCGTCTGGGTCGGTGGCCCCACGTCTATCAAAGCACGGCCGGGCGTGGAGGGAGGAGCCGAGGGGGGAGGTGGGAGGGGTGGTGCACGGGAAGATGACGAGGGAGGTGCAGCGGCGCAGCGGCTGGTGGGTTGAGCCGTGGCCCGGACTCCCGTCACACGGCTCCGCCTCCGAGATGCTGCTGCTGCTGCAGTAGCCGGCATCACCGGCTGGGTCCTGATCCGCTTGCTCAGCGCCGGTGCCGCTTGATGGGCCCTGGACCGCTCCGGTCTGTCCGTGTGGCCGCAGCGAGATCTGCAGCGTGCTCTTTTTTCCGCCGCAGCCGAGCGTAGGGATGAACAGGGCAGAGCGCTGCCATCCTGAGGGGGAGCTCAGCGGGGCACCGGCCCCCCCAGGCTGGGGGCAGGTGTCAGGCGGGCTGAACTCCGACCCCCGCGGGCCGCACGTCTCGGACAGAGGGTCCGTGTTGCTCCTCCTGGTGGCGAAGTGGAAGCGCAGTCGCTGAGCCATGCTTCTCTGAAGCACCGATATCAAGGCTGCAACACCAAGCAGGGGCCAGAAATGTAAGAGAACAATAAAAACAAATCCCAAGAGGAGGGGGAGAGGCGACCGGCCCAAATCCTGCACGGTCATCAAAGAGGCGCCAGTCAGATCTGCAGGGTGTGCAGGTGACAAAACGAGCAAACAAAATGCACCGGAGGAAGAGAGAAAAGAGTGGCCCCTGCTGCAGAGATCCCAGGAAAATCCTCTCTCAGAGGCCCGCGGCGCCCCCTATGTGCCAGCTTGGGCGCCATCACCTCCAGTTTCCATGCATCTAGCAGCCGGGCACAGCGACGTGGGCCCCGCGTTGGCAGCAGAAGTCCGGCGCCGCGGGCCTGTCCCGCCACATGCCAGCCTCCATGACGACGCGCTGCTCCCTGGCTGAATGGCTAGTGGGTCTGAAGTCTCCCCGCCACTGCTGAGCCACGAATATTCCGCCCCACTGGGGTAGGATTACAGGAAATCAGGGGGAACGAGGTCGGGTATAACTCAGCCTTCCGCAGCAGGATCAGATTTCCAAATAACTGCTACGGCTGGGGAACCACCAGCGGGATGCAGATCGGGAGCCCAGCCCGGGGGGACGGGGAAGAGGCTTTCATAGCACCCGCTTCTGCACACGCAAAAAGTGACAACACTCCTCCAACACACCCAGGAGTTACCAGGCGTGCCCCCGACCCCTAAAAAGGGCGCCAGCTGAAGATGACTCAGCAGGAGGGTGTGACCCAGCATGCCGCATGAGCACCCCCCAAAACACAGTAGGACGCCAGCTCCTCGCACAGGTGGGAGTCCACAGCAGACAAGCCAGCGCAAGACCACCGCGCCCGTGACACAGAATCCGGTGCGAATCGGGATCAGGTGACATCTGCGTGCACGCATCCTGCCCCCAGCGTCTCCAGCTCGGGGCTCTGCACAGGTCCGGCGCCGCCGCTGACATCACGAGGTTCGGCCCGAAGATGGAGAGAATACACCTTCATACTAATCTAAAAATATTCACAATTAAAGCCTAGGAGAGTTTACCGCCACCTTAAAAACGTGCACATTTTTAGCATCGTAGTACACAAAGAGGTTGCACATTTGTACAGACCTCTTCCCCTGCATAGCTTTGACACTGACGGTCACTGAACAATTCACCCAGTTTCTGCTGCTACCCTGAATATCAGCCCTCTCTGTCGCTTCTTTTTCTAAGCTGCGACTCTAGGCTGCGACTCTAGGCTGCGACCGTAGAAAACGCTGCCTCCCTTTCATGTGCAACGTGCAGTTTGTATCTCGTGGTCACATGGGAGGAGGGGGAGGGGGAGACGTCGGAAACACACGCTGCGTCTTACCAAGCGGTTCTCGTCGAACACCTGCACGAGCAGCCGGTGCTTCCGCGGATGAACCTGGAGATGGGGGAGAGGATCGGAGACCGGTGTGCAAGGGCAGCGTCCCCGACGCGCTTCAGAGAGACGCACCTTCCGGCGCTACACTGGCCACAGGCTCCGACACGTCATTATTACTGCATTTATAAACACTGAATGATCACTGTTATTTTTAGGGACAATTAGCAGCATTTCATCCAAAAAAAAAAGGTGAAGAACCCACCATGAGGCACAATGGTGCAAAGAATACAGAATGTATATCAGCAAGTTATTCTGGACACAAGATTTAAGTACTAAACTGGCCATCAAGAGGAGTGCCTCAATTTTTAAAAGCAGAAATTCAAAATTAAAATTCAGAACGGAGAACATGCACTCTGAGCCTTTTAGACTCTTCCCTGTGTTCTAAGGGGACATGCAAAGGGAATAAACCGGAAATGTTCACATCATCAGGTCTCTGGGTCTGATCATGTGATCACTGGCCTTCTAGCCCCACACGTCTCCCTTGCAGATAGGTGTCAGAGCTGAGCTGCATCATGAGCAGACCAGGAGAGCCGCTGCCCGTCTCTACAGTCCCTAAAAAGACACCCGGGATCAGCGGCCAATTAACCCCAGCCACCCCCCCAGCTTAACACTGGAGTGCCCCCCCCCCGCAGCAGCCAGCACCCACGCCTGATCCGGTTACAACGCGTCTGGGGGTGCACCAACAGCGCTGCAAATAACCCTGAGGCCCCCCCCTCCCCCTCCCCCCACAGCCGTGTCAGCGCATTCCGGAAGGAGGCTCCAGCTAGACCCCCCAAGCGCCAGGCATGATGGCGGGAGGATGGAGACAGGCGACAAGGCCTGTGGGCAGAACCGAGGGGTCAACATCCATCATTAGCTGACAGACACGACCGCATTGGCCTGCTGTCGTTACTCTGGCGTTACTCATCGCTCATAGGGGCCTGAGGACGCTGGACGAATCGTTGAGAAGAGGATACACCCCGATTAGATGCTGTTTATATAACCATGTGCATGTAAGGCACTAACTATTCCATTAGCCTGTAAGCTGACCTTCCTTGGAAAGCAACATCCTTTCATTAAATAGCATGGGGGAGAAGCAGTCATCCCGCATCAGTACTAAATGAATATCACACCCCCCCCAGGAGATCACACACTCTCATGAGCCAGTCAGACGCAGGCGGCACGGGCACAGCCCAGCGTTCCGGCAGACGGGCACAGGAGGGATCATGCCAGCCGGAGAGCTGCCCTGCGAGCTGCCCCCTTCGGGCAGCGAGGCGGCAGGAGCGAAAGGCTACAGCCACCCACAGCAAAGGGCAGGAGCTCCGAAGGAGCAGCCACTGCCTGGGGAGGCCCGATGACGTCAGAGTGCCAGAGAGCCCCCCCACAGACATCAAAACTCGACGAAAGGAAGCGGCACGCAAGCAGGCTGCACGTATGTGACCCCTCCGGGCACCACAAGCAGGGACTTTCCGACTCCCCCCACCAAACACGCAGTTGTTATTACACCCCCCTGCAAGGAAGTTATTACACCCCCCTGCAAGGATGACTGCTTCCTTTTAAAAGGTGTCCCGGAAAGCGACTTTGCGCCGACCACCAATCAGGTCAGAGTATAACGGGTGATGGACGCTGCGGCGAGCCAATAGGAAGTGGCTGCAGCGTGAAGCATTCCTCAGTGTGGCCAGCGCTGCATCTGGCATTTTAACAGCTTTTATCACTTACTGTGAAGTAGAATTCTTCATTCCACTTTGGGTCTAGAGTCTTGGACAGAAAAAAAATTTAATTTACGTTTCTTAACCATTAAATATAAAATCAACAGCATTTCAACAGAGTGCATCTATATTAAAAGAATTAAGAAATCATAAATAGATGAGCGACTGACCTTTTTAATGGTTTTCGTCTGAACGCTTACACGTTCTTCGTTTACGGGGTTGTATAAGGTGACCCGTGTGTATGGATCACTAGGGGGAGAAAACGGGGAAACCAAATTCAATGAACAGTTTGGCGCGCGGTCACACCCTGGGAGTGCGTGATTGTGCTCCTGGCACATCGGGGCTGCGTGCCACGCTCGTTTGGGTTACCGCGTTAAGTTCACCATCAGCAGTGAGATTAGGGCTGCCACAGAACACTGTATACAGCTACAAACCCAAACACCGTCTGCCCCGGGACGGCCTGGGTGACGGCGGCATTCTGGGCTGCTCGCGGCTCTCAAACCTGCAGCCTGCTGGGAGAGAGAACCCCCCCCCCAAAACCTGAGGGGACACTGCTGTCCCTGCACCTCAGGCACATCGGCGGTTCCGCATCCCGGCTACGTCATCCTCCTCCATAGCTAAGATTTGCTTTCCTGTTTGCGTTTCCTGATAATGGAAGACAATTCATCAGTCTCCCTGTCCGACGCTAAGTGCAGCAGAAATGTGAGCGAGATTACCCCCTATTTAAGGCAAATTACCATGCTTCTTCTTCAATTAACCCTTATAAGATTACTTTAATGTAAAATTTGCGCAAAATACAAAAACGTCTCTCGCATTCAACATAGCGCTGTAACCTCATACTTCCTGACAGGTATCGTTACCCTCAGCCATGAATGCTGCTCTCCTTTCTGCGTGCCGTTTGTTTTAACCTGGCGTTTGCAGTAGAGTCCGACTTGGCGCTCACAAAGGAAAATCTGCACCACTAAGTATATATCAGTCCACAGAAATGTTTTAATCCTGTTTTAAGACACTGCCATGTATGATATGTGAATGGAAAGTACAAGAGCCAAGAGAGTAGATTTGAGTATTTACGTTCGGGACGTGACCTCACTTAAGGACGCAGGGTATTTGGGTTGATTTGGTCCCTACCGATACTGCGGGAGTACAGCATGGGTTGGGGGGTGATTTAGTCCCTATTGATGCTGAATATTAAAATGGTGCCACCTTCAGGTCACACTGGACAGAGCAATGCAGGGTTCATGCTCTGAACGCAAAATCAGGCCATTTCAAATGAAGCCCAAAATCGAAGGAAAAAGACTAAAATGTAAATCAATGACCTGCATATTTTAACACTTTTTGGACCTGAAAAGAAAAAAAAAGTTGGAGTTTCCACCCTTGATGTCTACAGACCGGTTTACACTCTACAAAATCGTCACAAACCGGTATAACGGGCGGCAGGGTGCCATTGGTAAAATACGCCAAGCGGGGGGGGGGGGGGGTCCCGCAAAGCCTGTGTATTATATACTTTAAGATATACAAATTGGTTCCTACTGTCCTACCCCATCAGAAAAAAGTACTACTTTTGAGGGGACAGATCCTTGTCATTGGTGCTGTACCTTCATGGGTCTGCCAATTGTACCCTAGCTGAGGGTAAATGTACCTTTTAATTTAAGGTATAGAATTGGACTCTGGGGAACGTTTTTGTACCATTGGAGGTACATTAATGATGTTACTGTATTGTCCACTTTGCAACGTGTGCTTGTTGTGTCTGTGCACTTTACATTCCACCACTGCTCTATGCGAATAAATTTCTCCCCGGGGTCGATAAAGTTTATCCTATTTTGTCTTACTATATTGACACAGAATAAGGGCATGTATAAATTCAAACAAGCAATCAGACATGGCGACACACTGAAACACATCCGAGGTACAATACGAAACTTCATAAACAATTTACAGTGACGCGCCTGCTTTTAGATCAGTGGGTTGCCTTGTTTTGCGTAAATGCGTTTGCGGGCTCCATTACAGGCGTCAGCACCACAAACGCACCATCATCTGAAGCTGAGGGCCTTAATCCTGGCAAATCATTTCCTTTCTGGCTCCAGCTAATCAATACCAACCTTCAGCGCAATACTGATGAGACTATTGACTAGGTGTATGAACAGATGTGAATTCCTTTGGGAAAAGCTTAGGTGCAGCGAAGACAACTCACTTTCTTAATTAAGCGACTTAAATAATACATTTTCACACATTATAACACTGGGAGGGAACATGGATTAGGCCGCCTCACACACAGGCCAAGTAAAATCCAGAGTGATTAACAACAAATCCAAAATGCTCACCTGGCTCCAAAAATGTCCTTCTTCGCCAGTCCAATCCCAGAGATAATCTCTACCCTTAAAATCCTAGATTCTTCCTGCAAAGTCACAGAATACATAGCCTACAAATCATATTATATAAACAAGCAGACACAATCAAAAAAAAAAAAAGACACACGTGTGAAAATGCAGGTGAATTTCGATAAGAGGGTGGTATATTTAAACAAGGAGCAAAGTCCAGCTGCCGTGGACACAGTGCAGGCGGCTGTCAGGCTCCAGACGCACTGTTACCGGACATCATGACAGGCGGAGCGCCGATCGATCGAGCAGCTCCGTCTAATAAGTGAAAACAGCTCGTATCGGAAGCTGCCGCGCACACGCATCAATTTTCTTTGGAAATGAAACTCGAGATTGTTTTAATGGAAAAGCAATTTTACTGTTCCTACGCCACGGGCAGTGGGGTCACCGCATTTCATAACAAGCAAAACGCAATCAGAGCAGCCAATCACCAACGTAAGAGAGAAAAAGTAAAATATTAAGACTTCACTTTTGCCTTGCCATCAGCAAAGGGGCTCGGTAGCGGCACATGGTCCGCTGGTCCGCCCGAATCTGGGCTTTAACTCAGTGACTAACGTGAAGAAGGCGGCAATAATGCTTAATAAGACCCAGAAGTGTAAAGGCAGTGAAGTCAGGCCTCGGCATTCACACGCCCATCAGCCCGGTTCGGCTGTCTGACCACCTCCAACTAGTCTAACTAGTCTGCTAAATAGCAGGACATCGGTCACTTAAACCCCGCGCCTCGCCGCCACCGCTCAGTTGGCAATCTCACCAGTATTAGCTGGTTAGTGCATGGCATGAAGTGTTAACCTCACCACCCGGGCTCTTCTACTAGTCCCGCACACCATCCCGCTGCAGTTTCATAGTTACCCGTTTAATATGACGCGTTAAAAGCGGCCCACGTTAAGGACGGGACTTGACGGCGATGCATGCAGGCTACCGTTAACCTAGTTCGCGGACGCCTGCGGGTATCGCCGGGCAGTTAGGTAATATAAAATACTGTAAGACATAAGTAAATAAACAGAAAAAGCTGCCGGCGAGACGGATTGTCCTAAGGAAAGCTGTAGTGAGGGGGGATGCGGCTGCTCCATTAAGCCGGTACCTCGGCGATGTGCAGACTTTGGATCCCGGGCGGCACCGCGGCCATCGTCTCTTCCGCTCCCGATGCCGCACACACAGGGAAAGCGAGGAGTCCGACGCGTCCCCAAGCCCGTCCCCGTCCCAGCACATCCACCAGTCCACTTTAAGGCGGGACCGACGCCCAACTCGCCACCATCCTGCCGTCCCGTATTGCCTAGTTCCCGCCCCCGCTTTGCGGACTGGTAAATCCGACCGGAGCCGAGGACCGGCTCGCTGTCACGTCGTCCGAGACGGTACATCCAGCGGCAGGAGCGTGAGGATGCGAGCCGGGCACGAAGGTCTGTGACCGGGAAGCCCGGGGAGGGCGGCCAGTGTAATCAGTTACAATGTAAACCCCCGGCGGAATGATTATTATTCTTAGTATAAACGAAAACGGTACTGTGGTAACCTCCCCCCCCCATATCGGTATGCCGGACTCAGTTATGCCCAGATCAACTACTGTGTGAATTACCCATGTTGTCTGAAGGCTTCGGGCAGTTCCTACACCATTTTATCTTATCTATTCATTTTTATTTTATTTTACTTCCAGGAGGACAGCAAATGTCTGTTTATTTCTGGGGTCTAGAGTTGCTTGTTTTTTTCACACCGCTTTGTGAAGTCTCAGTATTCTTCCATCACTGTGAGGTTCACATTCACAGCAGGTCGTGGGGTCAGGAAACAGACATTTAGAAAGATCGGAGTAGTTCCTCCCTCCTTCCTGTTTACGATGACTAAATCCATAGGAAACATATCTTTTGACACGCACTTCCCTGAACAACTTTACATTCGATGAGCTGGTGTTGCTGTTGCAGCTGCACATGAACATGAACAAACAAATAAATAAATACTGTGTCCTGGGAAAGATGAGTAGGATTTGAAATCCTTAGGGATTACTTGTTATATGCTGCTCTAGTGACTCAGAATCATCAGAATACTTTTGTTATCCAAAAAATACTCAATGCACACATACCAGCACCACATACAACCATTTCTAGATACAACCATAGAGCAATACTACATGATGCTAACAAGTAAGTGGCAAATATGCAAATGAGTAATGGAATGTGGTGGTAAATATGCAAATTTTGCTGGTAAAATATTTCATGAAAAAAAGGTAAATTATTAGACAGCTAGGTGCTGCCCCCACTGCCACCCCCAATTGGTCACGCAATCTGTTCCTGCCAGTTCTGACCCTTCTTAAAACAAGTAGCACTGCCCTATTTTCTGGAAGATTTCATCTAAAAATGGCCACAGACTGTCTTCATGATTGGGGAACAAGCCCCCCCCCCCCCCCCCCCCCCCCCCCACGCCTCCCCCCCTCGCACAGATCCTCCTAAACACAAATACGCGCTTCCAAATGATTGCATGCGCCTCGCCTACAAACATAACAGCCCAC
>JAODKE010000020.1:14672096-14689149 GCA_026779605.1 Mormyrus hasselquistii | reverse complement strand
CAGCACACCTACCGTCAGACAGACGAGGCACAGCAAACCTGCCTTCAGACAGACGAGGCACAGCAAACCTGCCTTCAGACAGACAAGGCACAGTAAACCTGCCTTCAGACAGACAAGGCACAGCAAACCTGCCTTCAGACAGACGAGGTACAGTAAACCTGCCTTCAGACAGACGAGGCACAGTAAACCTGCCTTCAGACTGACAGACAGACAAGGCACAGCAAACCTGCCTTCAGACAGACAGACAGACAAGGCACAGCAAACCTGCCTTCAGACAGACGAGGTACAGTAAACCTGCCTTCAGACAGACAAGGCACAGTAAACCTGCCTTCAGACAGACAAGGCACAGCAAACCTTCCTTCAGACAGACAAGGCACAGCAAACCTTCCTTCAGACAGACAAGACACAGCAGGCCTGCACCAAGCCGAGCAACATGACATGCTCCTCTCCGGGCATGCAGCCTCCTTACAGCCTAACTGCACAAAACCTAATGGGCGTAATGGTTAAAACGTAAAAATATTGAGCTCAGCATTATTTCAAAATTTCCAGTCTTCTTGTTCTATTTGTTACGCTGTCAAGTATGGATGCATTTCAGGCAGAATTACTAGTCGAATTTTGCACAGTGATCATTTGAATATTTGATAAAGCCCCCCCCCCCCCCAAGGGAGTTGGCAGGGAGACACCAAACTGGGATATCTGCACCCTCAAATGAACAGTGAAATACTGCACCATTTACTTCAGAGCAGGTGTATAGCTTGTGGCTCAGAGGGGTAAGCCTCAATGCCTATGACCAGAAGGTTGCTGGTTCATGCCCACCTTCAGAAGAATAGTCACATGTTTATGGGTCTTTCAGCAAGGACTTGGGTGGGAACATGACAACTGCAGCAGGCTCATGCTCACAAAGATACTTTTGCTAAAGATGCTACAGTAAATAGGACCCTTTGTTATAATTGGCGTATTATTTGCTAAACTTGGGTTTGCATTACTCATACAAAAAGATAAATTTACCCAAAAACTGAGTGCAAAAATGTTGCCTTAATTAATCTGCATTAACCCTATAGGATAGTAATTGCTTAGTTTATTTAAAATATTTCCTAAAATTGGGTATATTTTACTCAAAGTTTAAATTTACCACAGAAAAGTGAGTGCAGATTGATGCCTTACTTTGTATACATTCGATAGGTTACTTCATTCAGTGCAGCTGAACCCAGCAGCGTAATCAGTGACTTGTGTTCACTCCCGTCACGCAGCAACTATCCTATCCCTACCCGCCAAGCACAGAAGACGCTGGGTGTGCAGGTAACCTCCACATGGCTCCACCGAGGGACTCATAGGCCCAAACTGAACAATCACACACAGGCTCCTGGGTAGTGTCCTCTACCAGCCTCAGATTCCCAGAATGCACTACTCTAGGCTCAGGCTTATTCTTGCTGGTTACAAGATGCTGCTGGCCAACAACATACCCATAAGATACCTGCAGCTTTTCTTATAAAACTCGTCTAACAAAATTCAACGTGTCTGGTCGGCTTGCATCGCCCCACCGACCGAGGCGAGATGTGGATCTTGGCTCTAAGACAAAGGCACCTGTGCTGCTACTTCCACTGCTAAACTTATCAAACCAATGAGAATCAATGAGAAGCTTCAATACGTCTATGAGACCAGGTTTCCAGTCTGAGGTTAGGATGCCCTCCATGTGATCAGATAGTCACATCTGTCATGTTTGTATGAACATTAACAACATAGGCAATGCCATATGTAAACATATGAAAACCATATGAAGCATGCATTAATATTAAAAATCTACCATTTCTCAAAGATGTACATCACTTTGCAAAGCTGTCTGCTTAATAAATGTGAATATAACACGTTTAGTTTTAGATCTCCATCGTAGGGCTGGGTAAATTGCAAAAAAAAAAAAATCATATCTTGATATATTTTGATCGAATGGCTATACAAAATGTATATATCCCAATATTTTTTTGAAGGGGGGGTGGAATTCACCTGTAAGCCAAAACCATACAAAATGACACAAAAACATTTTTATTTATCAAAATATAGAATGAAGTACATGACAAATAAATGAAAGTAGCCTCAATTAAACCTTTCATATCATCCTAAAGATTTTGCATCAGATTTTAATTATAATTATGATGGCATGTTCCACCATGCAAGAGGATCTGCCTTGTGCTCTGCTGGCCCTGATACCAGCTCGTTTGACAGTTCACTCTCAGGCGCAGCACGCACGACGGCTGCAGGCTCAGGCGCAGCACGCACGACGGCTGCAGGCTCAGGCGCAGCACGCACGACGGCTGCAGGCTCAGGCGCAGCACGCACCACAGCGGAGTCACTTGTGCCATGTCAGTTCTGGTCAGAGGCCAGAGACTCCATTTCCCATACAGCCTCCAGCTTGTCAGCTGTAATATGTGCATTTAAATCGTGAATCAACAAATGATGCCAACAGGTCGCGAGTTCATGGGTCTGCATACTTTTCATTCACGTAATCCACAATGGCTGACCGTCTCCTTCATTGCGTGCCAGGATGGTTGATTTCAGAAGTTGGAGCACTGGATTGACATATGACAAGGTGACAGAGCACCAGTAAATTCGTGAACGGATCATGAACAGATCGTACAGCTTTCTGGACTTCAGGCACCTCAGTATTTCACTGGGTAGGGACAAGATGCCTAATTTCTTTTTTGTCAGAGGATAGGACATTTGAAGGTTCCCTGTCATGCTCCAGGACCCTCCCCACCATTTGCTGCCTTGATCCCCAGCGTGTTGGCATCTCTGTGACGAGCTGGTGAGCATGCAGACCCTGGAGCATCTGAATTCCAGCCGACTCTCTCTCCCTCCACCAACTATATGAGAAGCCTACCCAGAACTCTTTTGCATAAAGAAACTGTCTGGGTCACGCGGTCTTCATCCACGCCATGTCCTGTAATAAAACATGATTTTACTTCTTAATATTTTACATTCATGTTAAAAGGAAGCTCCCTTAGGTCTAATGAGGCTGATTAACACCTCACTGCACACTAGAAATGCATTTAATTTGATTGTTATTGTAATATGAATTTGGCAGGTTTACATGAAAAATGCTTTTGTTTAAAAAAAATTATCCGTAAAACACATAATTTGCGGAAGAAACTGTCTAGCTTAAGGGCATTTTAACATTTTATGATATAACTAATTCAAAAGAGGACATTCGCTTGAAATCAATGATAAGTTTCATTGACAAGAATCACTGCAGAGCACGAGTGTCAAACTGCAGTCCTGGGGGGCCAGAGCCCTGCACATTTTTGGGTTTCCCCTCATTTAACACACCTGATTCATTATATTTTATTGAATTTTTTTAAACTTACCAATTGCCAAATATAGTCGCTGCCCAAACCACTGCATCCTTTGCCACTTCAGCGACTGCACCACTTTGATAACGTCGCTCCCATTGTCGGCTGTAATGGCGACCAGCCACTTTCCACTGAGCCTCCAGTCTGCGACGGCATCTTGCAGGGAATCGGCTATATACTCCCCAGTGTCCATGTAGTTGTTAACACAAAATGCTTTAATTTTGATAACTGGTCGGTAAGGGTATGTCTGATGGGAGCACCCACGTTAGGCAACACTTTTCATACAAAGTAATCGTGACTGGGACATTTATATCGAGTCAAGAGTTTTGATCGGTCCTTTAAAGCCATCCTCTTCCAATATCCGGACGGGAAGCATATCTTTGCTATGCTGTAAACAGCCGCCTCAGTGATGCCACACCGCTCTGCACTTCTCTTTTCGTAAGGCGAGGCAAGAACAAATAAAGCTTGCAGTACCACTTGAATTACTTTAAACTTAACAGGTGGCGAATGGTTCTTAACCGCAGCAGTAGCGCGCCGTTTTAACAGCCTCTTCGTACTATATTTTGCGCCGCCGTTGTAAGTGATGGAGAAAGAATGGCACCCGCTGTGACCCTACCTCTGTTCGGCACTTTTGCAATTCTGCTGTTCATCTGACGTGCAAAATCCAAACCACCTCCGAATGACTGAACCATTGTTCTTTTAACATACTAGTTCGTCTTCACGAGACATGTCAGTGTTGCTAGCCATGATGTTTGCATGCTCACACGTTTGCATGCGTGTGTGCATTCATGCGACTGAAGGTAGAGTTCTTAAAGCAGAAAAGTGAAGCCCGGAGCAGACTGTGAGAGATGGTGAAGGTTTCCAACAATATGAAACCAAACTTTGTTTATATCATTATAAATAAAATGTTACCGTATTCAAATAATGTCTCAATCCATATCATGCTGTCAATTTCCTGGTATCTTTTTAAAATCTCGACATATCACCCAGCCCTACTCCATCGTACCAATAGTCTAACACAACTGACAAGCTGGCAAATGGCAGCACAGTCTGGCGACATGACGACGATTTTGTGTCATTCAAATAGACAACAGCTATCTAGCTTGCGGGTCCTCTACCGGACCAGTTCAGAAACACGGTGGCAAACAGAGTTAATATACCAGCCGTTTCAGGCTCACCATCATGGTTAGAATGGGCTCATCTCTCACGGCGGGTGAAGACCCTGCAGAAACAGCCTACAACTCCACACCACACATCAGCTGACATTCACCCCATTAGGAGAACATGAGCTACAGAGTTAATACATGGATAAATAAGGCTGCTTCAGGCCTATGCTGGTTTTCACATCACGTCTCATCAGTTACAAAGCTAATAAAACCCTTACTGTCTAAATATACGGTGCCGTGCCACTTTCCTGATGAGTAGGATGTAGCTCGCCATTCTAAAAGCATCAGCACTTTTAAATGTCTAGCAGTAGGAAGATAAGCGCAGATAGACAGACAGGCAGACTAGGGACTCCTGCTTACGTGGTAGAGGACCAGAGATCCTCGGGACTCAAGGCAGTAGACGTGTGGCAGCCTGCATTATTCAACCCAGGCAGCTACGCGGTGAGCGCGTTCATTACACAATCAGAAGCGGATCGGGAAGCTGTGGATGGTATGAGCGGCGAGCCACCCGTGCAACTGCGGACGATTGCGCATACGGCCAGGTCTCCGCCAGGACCGCAGCAAAGGCCAGCTCAAAGAAAATACCCGGATCAAAATCGACAGATCAGACAGGTCCATGCAAGCTGCTCTCCTGATGCAAACAAGAGCACACGCTGGGCTGGACCCAAACCCCAAATCCGGAGGTTCGCAAACCCAAAGAGCCCTAAAACTCATATCAGCATAGCGTACATGGTCCGACACCTTTTCAAGCGGCCGCGGTTTCACTGAAGCTGAACTATGTGTCTAGACAGTCTCTGAAGCACATTGCTCGCACCGCAGTGGATGTGCAGTGACGCCTCAGCTCCAGCATAGCAGTGGAGCATAGCCCCCCCCCCCCCGTCATACTACAGGCTCCTTGCTGCGTTTCATTTACACAGCATTAGGAGACCTCAGTCGGCCGCGAGCCCGTCGCCCCAACATGGGGGCTAATGTTATTTTTAGCCCCCAGGCAGTTTCTCAGTGCCACCACACCTGTGCCAAGGACAGATCTCATCCACAGGGGCAGCATGTGCAACAATCCTATAGCACGACTCGCTGGTGTCAGATGTCCAACTCATAACCGTATTTAACTTCTCCATCTTGGCATCGCCATCTTAGCAGGGCGCCGAAGCACCAAAGTGGTCATTAACAGCAGCCCCGTCATTAAGCTTCATGTCACTCCCAGCTACCTGGAACTCCAGGAGATAGAGACATACCAGCGGCACGTTCCAGTTTTCCTCGAGCTGCATATCGCAGCCGCACTCTCGAAGCCGCCCTCTGGCGCATTTCCTGCGGCTAGGTGACAGAAACGGGAAAACTCAAACGTGTGGCTCCGAGACGAGCTTCCTCTTTCCTCAGATGGCCGCTGAGAAAAACCTTTACTTCCTGCTGTCGCCACTCGGGGCGAGATCACTGCACGCTCTCGGCTCTGCAGCCACGTCAAACTCTGCACAAGGCTTCCAAATAGATTTTAAACCCCATTACAAGCGCGAGAAAATTGAACTTCAATTCTGTCGGCATGTAACTGAGGGACAGAGACCCCCTGACTGACAGAGAAACACAGGCAGCTGTGAGAAACGTGCCTACATGCCAACGACATCTCTAAAACAACCAGGTGACACCGAGCACTCCGACACCAAATACCACTATCACTAGTGACATTCCCCGAGTTGTGCACTAGCAAGTGCTTTGTAAACACACCTACAGTCAAGGTCTAAAGATGTATATACCAGTGAAGTTAATATTTTTTAATGAGCATATTTTTATTCAAGCAAGCCCTGTGATCCTACAACGCAAGATAAAAACCAAGCAGCCCCAGAAAAAAAACCACACAGAGAACCAACACGAGGGAACTAAAATAGGCCCAAAGTGAAACCAGCGACAGCAGAGGTCTGGCAAACGGCTGCGTGTGACACGGGGTGGGGTGGGGGGACAAGCACAATTAGGCCACAGCAGCACATGCATGTCGTGCACGTTGGCACAGCTTCCACAGAACAGCCCGGATACTACACCCTCCGACAGCAATGCGGCAGTCAGGGCACGACCCAACACAACTGGTTTGCAAGACGGCAGGAGCAAACTCCCCGTCTCAAACCCGCATGACACCACGCCGGCTTTTATTCTCCACGGCAGGACTTGTAAAGGAGGCATTTGAACTTTATTCCAGATTTGTACTCCAAGGTGACAAGAGGCACCAGACAGCTGTCTGGAAGCAGAAAGAGGCATAATGACCTGCTCATGCCCTCAGTGGCCAGCCTTCAGTTTAAGCTGTACGTCACACAAAAACGCAGCCACGGATGTTTACAGATGCAGTCTACATTGTTGGCTCAGCAACTCCGGGGAAGCTGACAGACTAGTGACTCTGCTTTCACATGCCTACACAGAGCCATCAAACAAAGAGGACTCCCCACCCACTAGCCACATCAACAATGAGGTTACTGCATATTGCACTGTATGTGCAAATTTAACGTTAATCAAGGACTTGCAGTTAAATAACCTTTAGTAGAAAAAGATCATTTCTATAAGCCTGCTAACCTGCTTTTTGTACGCAATCAACAAACAACTCCTTGGGAAGGAAAACCATTTGCGTAACCCGCAAAAGCAATTTCCCACCGGACTGTGTCATGCCGTACAAGCTACAACTGAAACATCACATGTAAACAAAGTCAGCCTCACGAGCAACTTAAGTCAGACTAAACTAGGCACTGACAGCTACTCTATAAAAGTCTTTCTTACAACACCGCGGTCATCTGAAGGGCCCCAGAAACATGCGTCATGCGTTTCTTTAGACCTCTGTTTTGTTACCTTGAAAAGCCAGGACAGCATGCCTTCCAAAATAAGCCACACCGACACGGCTATCATGTGCTCTACCCAGAAAGCAATATCATTTTGGGTATGTAACAGAAACCCAGCCTTCAGTCACATTTACACACACTGGGTAACATTCAAAATTGTTCGTTTTATGGTAAAAAATAAAACACTGGACATGCAAATCGCAGGTAAGAGGTTTAAAAGATACTTCAGCTGATGTTAAAAACGCCTCAGATTCTAGGAAATATCAGCATGTTTCTAGTTCTTTAATAAGCTGCCTGCTTCTCTATTCAGAGGCCTCACCCACAGCACACGCATGTACATCGGTGCCGGAGAGAGCATGCCCAGACATGATTTAAATCTACATTGACAGAACAGACCCAATGCCTATGCGAGACTATCCCCTAAGTCAAGGGTCACAGTGTCCAAGCTAAATGACAGATGGAAACAGAGCACCAAAATTATTCGGCATGGGGTCGAACATCTCGTACACCTCAAGGTTTCCCCTGAGTCCATGCTAATATAACAAACATAGGTCTGAGAAAGTCCTTATTGCTTCGAGTTGCTAAATATATCTACTACTTGCAGACTCATATATTGTATCTTTGGTCTGTGAGGATCACAACATAGGCCAACGATGCCTGATAAACAACTTTGACAGCCATACTTTAGTCATTATGCTCACTTTCTGACAAAACATTCTGCCACTAGGATATTATTATATAAAAATGTAAAGTGTTTTGATTCTGGATAAAGTTACATAGTTACCCACATCTCTACTCTGTCCTACCATCTAGCATTTATCACGGTGTCAGGAAAATTATGCAATATTTGCACATCTTGACATATACAGAACGTCTTGGAAAAAAAACAGAACCACACTTCATTCAACTACACGAACTGTTTGTTTTAAATAGGTTCACATTTAAGCCTGAAGACGTAATCAGGCAAGCTAGCGCTGTTCCCAGGGACAATTCCGCAGCCGTCTAAGCTCTCTTGTTGTTAATGATGTTTTTAACTTCATGACCAAGTTACAATTTCACAGGTTCCTTATTCCTGCGTTCTTATTTTCAGAGCAGCAATAATTAATAGCCTAATGATTAAATTCTAATTAACATTAGGAGATTAACATCTTAATAACCACCCACATTATCACAGTTAATACACAACATTAAAGTAAAACACAGATCAACACTGTGTTATACTTACAGGGGAAAAGTAGCACTAGTATGTGTTATTGTAACACGAAACAGCACAGCAGAAGATACTATGTAACATACTTATACGTGTGATCGGAGTAATAGCCGTATTTATTTAGTGCGCTATTCGGCAGGTTAGACAAACATGAGTAACAGACTAACGACTCGAAATGTCTGAAAGCCACAGTTACACGGCTATTCCCAGCCTGCGATAGAGGAGCCCAGCAGCGAAACAAGACAAGCGGACACTGAGACAAACACGCCGTTCTGCCGCAGCAATCACTTCCCACAATGATACTGCCGGCTAATACGGGTTATAATCGCCACATTTAACTGGCTCTCATTACACTCCGACAAACATCCTGCGGTCATGCCGGCGGAGCGGAGGGGAGCCGCTCCCCTAGGGCCAGGCAGTACAGCTGAAACTGACTGAAATTGACATCGGGCCGGCCACGCAATCACGGAGGTATACATCTCTGACAGCCAGGAAATGGGCTTGGGGAGGCTCCGGTGCACTAGGGTAAAAGACAAAAGCGACGCTACTCGGTGCATAACCGAAACAAGCTCCTCAGACACGTCTGCACCCCTAACCCCCGGCGGAGATAAGGCTGTACACCAGCACCTCTTACCAGATGGAGGCTTTTATCCGGTGCCGCAGCGCACCGGCCTCGACTCCGTGGAGGCCGTGGAGTGGCGACGACAGAGAGCTTGTTCCCGGCTGAGGGTTCTTCTGCTGATTCTCAGCCATCACGGCGAGGCGAAGGGGAGAGACAAGCAGACAGGTTTCTTTAACTAGCCTCTAACTAGTCTTTAACTAGCCTTAAGGAGTAGGCCTCAAGCCGGACCTCGAGCTTTCCGACCCCCGAAAACGGCGCATCACGGGGCCACTGGTCGGACAAGTGCCCGAGTCGCCATCAGGTCCGCCTACTCAGTCGATGGTGGATCATGGCTGACGGCGAATATCCGACGTTTCACACTTATATGTGAAAGTAATGCAGTAAGAAAACGAGGAAGGGAAAGAATGGTAGGCAGGCAGACTGAGCTCGCGACTCACTGTCGCACAGCACGCCTGCTACCGCTGGCTGGGGAGGCGCAGGCGCACTGCGCGCACCGAAGCTGCGGAAGCGCCGCAAACTGCACAGGGAGCCTCTGCGCTCCCGGTCAGCCGCTCCGGATGGGAGATTGCGCTGCTTTTCTGTTCGATACGATACCACGTGTACCAGGGTTGGTATCCTGATAATAACATTCAGATGTCTCTTTTGAATGAATTAAATGGGAAATCTATTGAATTTGAACACGGGTACATCAGTGCATTTTATATAGTACAGCATATTTTACAGCATGGTAGATGCCAGTGTCCCGTATAAACTCCTTTAAGGGTGATCCTTATGCGCTTTTTTTGTTCAGAAACTATGTTTTTGTCTTCAGTCCTGCGTCTTCTAATGCTCACCAACTCTTTTGCCTTCCGCGCGACGGAAACGGATGAAGCAACAATTCCCAAGAATCTGACTGCAGGTCTGCTTAGGAATGATGGTTCATGCTCCAGCCAGTGATGGGTCCTTGTTCTCTGAGTCACATCGCGCATGTTGGCACCTGCTAAACAGTGTTGTCGGGTTGACTTCACATCAGCGTCAAATCTGCGCCTACCCCTTTTTTCGCTGCGGCTGCAGAAAAACTTGCGACACGTGCAGGACCCGGCGGTGAGCTTGACGCAGGTGCTCTGACAGGCTACTGGTGAAGTAGAGGCTGACTCCCCCACCGCAGAAGCTTGCCGCCTGTCACAGAGGAGTCGTTTTTCTTTCTTGGTTTCAACATCATCTTTGCCATGAACTGCGAGGCATTTAAACCTTATGTCTAAGAAGGGACCGGCAGCTATGAACGGTTGATTGCCCAAGAATCTACACTGACATTGTGATGCCTGTTGTGTGGCAGGCGAGCTGCCCTGATGCACAGTGGATGCAAGTTCTCTGTGAAGGAGGGACGTGAGAGAAATCACTTTTGACACAGAATAACAATAATTGATATTTCATTGATCCCTGTGGGGAAATTGTCTTTACGCCTCCCTCAACAGCCACCCATAGTGGTACTCAGGGAGCTGGGGGTTAAGGGCCTCGTTCAAGGAGCTGCAGGCTGGGTTCAAACTAGCAACCTTGTGATTACAAGCACCCAGGCTTATCCCACTGAGCCCCACACTGCCCCCATACACAGAATACACAGAAATATGATTTTCAGATGAGCCCTCCCATGTGTCCTCTTCAAAAGTGCCTCAGTGGTCAGGTGGATCAGGGACAGCTCTTCCTCGCTCAGACACAGCGCCCCCTTGCAGGCGGGCAGGAGGCTGTAGTCGCTGCTGCTCTCCCCTCATGCACATTCTCTAACATCTAACAGACAGTAGTCCGTCTTATTTCTGTTGACTGAATCATCTTGTTCTCTTCTAAATTCAGCTGCATTTCACTGCTCTCAAACATGTCTGTGGCTTTTGAACTCTGATGGAAAAAAGATCAATGCTACTTCATTTCCCCAGGAGCTGAGCAACGTCCAGGGTAGTTTTAGTCCATCTTTACCATCTAATTTGATGTGTGGGCAAAGCAAGGACATTGCTTCCCATCAGCCCTGCACACTGCAGCAGCCATATTTGCACTGTTATCTGAAACCTGTCACCACTTTCTTAGTCATGCCCCATTCATCAGTTAAGCGTTTTAGCTATATGTCGTCAGCTGTATGCTGCCTATGGAAATGACAAGTCCCTCAAATAAATTCCCGCATTCGCCAGTGGTCCAGTGAGATGACACTGTACAGCTCTGTGAACACCGAAGTCCACGTGTTGGTGGTAAAGTTGCCCTTAGTTTGTCTTTGCAGTCATTATACATATCTGTAAATATACCCTCCATCAAATGCTTTCAGCCAGGGACTTTGTGTCTCGGCTAAAAGGTTCTAAAAGACGCCCAAAAACCTCTGTCTTCAACAATAGAGAGTGGCTGAATTTTTCTGACAATCATCGCTACCAGGCATTTTATAATCACTATAGCTCTTGGAGAGTCATCTACCAAAAACAGAAATACTCAAGTCTATGGCCACTGAGCCGCACTGCACGTCCTCACAGCAGGCCGGCCCTTAACACACTTAACATTGCTGACTTAATAAGCCTAGTCAGCGTCTCTCTCTAAAGGTGAAGTAGTCCATATGAATTGTTTCATTTCGAAATGTACTTTCACAAAATGACACAATGGCTAACAGCAGATTATTGCTGACATTAGGCCTAAACTGTGTTAAACTTCCATTTTAAAAATCAACACTATCTAATGTTAGCATGCTGTGGGTAGCTAGTGTAAATTTAGTAGCTAAAAGCTGCAAAATAGTGGATGTAAGCCATGTTAACTTAGCAGTAGTTAGTGTCGTTTTTCTAGAGTAAAAATACTGGCCTGCTAGTCAGTTAAAAGTGGTTGCATTAGCAGGTTTGAAATCTGGCCCACGTGGTGCATATAAGTTAGACTAATATTATGTAGCTAGCTGTCTATGCTTAGCTCTCTATACTTAGTTGTAGCTAGCTAAGTTACCTGTTAATATAAAATAGGTGCTAGCTAGTTATCTGGTCACTTAGCCATTGGGTTTGTGCCTGTATTACCCAGCATGCCTTGCAGCTTCAGGAATAGAAGAATGTTATGCATGTAATTGTTGTGAGATTTGTTGAAAAAAAGTGTTGCCTGTCGACCTTGAGTGTAAGTGCTGTTGAAATTTACCACATTGGCTGTCACCATGAGTACTCTTGTTGTGAGCTTCATGAAAAAGAGATGTTCAGCTCCTACTGAGGTCTCTTCATTTCCTCTCATGACCCGCAAGCTCAGCTCACCTCAGATCTTTCACCAGTAGGTGTCAGTAGTGTACATGGTGCTGAATGAAGCTGCGACCTCTTGGCAATTCTGTTGGCTGGAAATCCGCAGAGGTTCAGGAGGCCATGCCTCACCGTCACTATAACTCACTGACTCGTGCGGAAGCTGGTTAGAGCAGGTGGAAGGAGGAATAGTCCCTATCCTGACACTCACATTGACGTAGGTCCTGCTTGTGCTTCATGTCCTGCTCCCTATTATAATATGAACATTGAAATTACCAGGTAAAAAAAATGTTACATTAGAATTGATTCACAAAATGAAACATTCAGATTGATCTGTATATCCTAAGCCGGTCTGACATGCCCCCCCCCACCCCCCCATTCAAACACTACATTTTTTTCCCCTCAATCAAAACATTTTGCCCCAGACACAGTTGTCCATGTACGGGCAGGTTGACGATCCCGCTGTTAAGTCCTAGCTACTGATTTGCAGGCAGTGGGCAGTGCTGTTGTCTGACACTCCTTGGCTGGGCTGTTTGAATCCCCCTCCTGTTTGCACTGTAACCCCAGTCACATGGGTACCCTTATCCCCCCCCCCATGCAATACCTGCAGTTGGGTGAAAGGATTTCTTTAAAATGCCCATAATATTTGTACATGCCCTGTGATTACCTGTAGTCCCGCCCCCGTGGCCCCCATCAGGATAAGTGATCAGAGATTTTTTCATTGTTTGCTGAGAAAGCTAAAAATCAGAACAGGCGATTTCATTCCTGTAATTAGCTTTTAAGAAACATCACTATGTCATCAATGACTAGCTAGCCAATAAGAACATAAGAAACTTACAAACGAAAGGAGGCCATTCGGCCCATCAAGCTCGTTTGGTAGAACTCAACTAATAGCTCAGGGTTGTTAAAATCTTATCTAGCTCTGATTACAGGAACCCAGGGTTTCATCCTGTGCTACACTAGCAGGAAGACTATTCTATACTCTAACTACAGGCTGTGTAAAGAAATCCTTTCAATGTGCAGCCATGCAACAAAGGTGAAATTATTCTAAATCACTTCAACATGTTAACAGCACCAACACTTTCCAGTCCATATCTGTATGCGTTATCTGTACATTTCACCCTACATTTAATCAATATATCTTAGAAAACATACATGTACATTTTCATTTAGAGCCATTTTAGTTCTGATCTTTTCAGTTAAAATGTTGCTAGACCACCAACACTGCCGGCCAGCTTCGTCTCGTCCCTCCCGTCACCGTGAAAACAAAACCGGTCTCCAAATTAGCATTGCATAGTGAACGGCTTCCTGTTGTGAATTCCATTTGCAAGTACAATGTGCCCATGAGTTGAAGAGATGACATATACATCAACATCCTGTCCGACGGACGCTGGCAGAAAGTCCTTCTTTGTCGTCCAGCTAAGCTGGGCACTGCATGCAGTGACGCTTTTCTTAAACAGGCTGAGCCTTAAGTGGAGTGTGGTGAGATTTAACAATGAGGAAGTGTATGCCTATTCATCTGGCTGTTATTTATTGTAATATGAACAAAAGATTTTTAAATGTGATTAAAAAAATCCAAACTTTGAGATCCCATCAAACAAAAAACCCCCCCAGGAAAACATTTCAGTGTTTTTTAATGTTGACTCACCAAAAGGGCATCATTTTGCAAATCTGCTGACACATCTACTCGTTATCTGTAAATCTAATATGCGTCCTTATTGTAAATGCATGCATTGGAGATGTAGGCAGGTACAGCAACATGTGCCACGTTTAAAAGGGACCCACATACACTCACGCCAACCTGAATAAGCCCATTTCTATGTGTGTGATGGCCAAAACAATGGTTTTAGGATGGGGTTGGGTGGATCAGGTGACCAGACCTATTCCTGTTCATTGTACTTGTCCTGCATACATGACGAAACATAAAATCGGTAATTCTCTTCTTTCAAAACTCCTGTCAAATGCCCCCTTATTTTTGTGTTCCCTTTCTGTGCTGTCTCTCTGCCAAAGACGCACCCTTCTGTTCATTCGGTGTTACTAAGGTAGTATGTTCCAAGGAGAATGGGAATATAGTACCAGCTCTTTGTTTTTTTTGCCCAGATGAGGCTGTTAATGGATGGTGAGGCGCAGCCTCATTAGTGCGATTAGCTTGCACGTGCAAAACGAATCTTCCTGCAGCTGGTGATGGTTGCGGCACTGACCCATCTCCAGCACTCAGAATTCCCGGTATATCACTCCGGATCGGGGGGGCGGGGGCGGGGTAATATGTCAGTATTTTAACAGTCAACAAGGGTAGATCAGACATTTTGTTAATGCAGATTTACTTTTGTAAACAGTGTTACCTGTAAATTCACAAAGTACAATGAGCTAAGCTCACTCGTCACTTCGCCTGTACTGCGAAGCGGGGTTACTGGCTTATCGGGGTTACTGGCTTATCGGGGTAGCATCGCCGGATTTAAGGTAGTCTGGGCAAAATGTAAGTGAACGAATATGAAGTCCATTTAAATTGTGGTACCTTAAATCTGACAAGTTACCCCGATAAGCCAGTAGCCCCATTTCGCAGTACAGGCCACCGGTGTTTGATGTGTGCATTCTTTTAATCGCAACATGGCAAAAGCAGTGCTAATCGATAAGCACGAATCTGGGTCACACACACGTCCGTATCTCATGACAGCCAAGAATCATCATTCTATTCTAAATCAACATGTGGCGAAGAAGCAGGGATGCTAGCAACGAACGTGCAAGTAGCAAAAGTAACCGAGAGGTTTAACGAAGTCTTAAGAAAAACTTACAAAAAAATCGTGTCTTCTTATTTTGCAAGAGACGGAACATCATGGAAGGTCTTGGAATGACCTAAACAAACGTGCAGACTGAATGTGCATATTTATGCGAAGTGTAATGCACCCTAATGGACGGTACAGTCAGCTGGGATCTCCGATCAACCCAAGACAGAAAAAGTGCTGCAGGTCAAACTGCGAGTTTCAAATCCAGCCACATCCTGAGTGCTGGAGTAATTTGCACAGCAGGTCATACTCTTGTCCTTGTGTGACCCCTCACAGTTTGCGCTGAAGCAGGACACCTGCCACTCAAGATAAACAATATCCAGTGCGAAAGACCAAAGATACCAACTTGCTATTAGAGAAGAAAAAATGTGACATTTACTCTCGTTAAATATCACCACTGGGAGAAAGCGCACACCAAACCTTAGTGAGAACCTTTACTAGTTCAAGCGATTAATATTAAATGAGGATCATTCATAAACTTGTAAATACCCAAACACACACAAACAAGTTTGTCTTCCTATCTAAAGATGGACCATCCATTCATGTCTATGGGAAAAGCCCTAATCCCAATCACGACACCCTTAACCCCTACCCATCCCTAACCTTAACCATAAGTAACCAACCCAAATACAGGACTTTTGGCATTTTTACTTTTTTGATTGCATTCACAGGTTTTTTTTTATAAAACTGAGGTTATCTAAATGGGGACCTCAAAAGATGTCCCTAAAAGTTGGGAAACTTCAGGTTTCAGTTTTTACTACACTTTGGTCCTCATATATGATCCACACACACACATTTCTGTGACTCCTGGAGCTATAATGTGTATCAGATACAGAAATCGATTATAAAGCATCAGACTAAAAGCTTAAGCAGATCCCCAAGAGTCCCTCTGAAAGTAACTGGCAGGTAATCGTTCTCGCAAAACAAAGCTTCGATTAACAGAAAGTGAGTCATTTCTCCATTAATTCACTGCTGAGGACGTCCTCTATGACAGCAAGGGAGACAAACGGGCAGAAAAGATGTGGAACAATAAGGGGTCTATTCCATACAGTTCAATACACTCATCAAAAAGTTTGCAGCAAAGGGTAACAAAGTAACTTACAATGTTTCTCAAACATCTAATCGCACTGCCATCTAGTGTCCGTTACAGAAACACGCTAATGTCCCTGAGCTCCCCAGTCTTCTTCGGAAAAGGCATCTGCTTCCGGCTTCTGGAGATTTCTTTTAAAATCTTCACCAAAATGATTAAGGTCTTCTTCCTTGAAAATTCCCTAAGTACAAAAGAATCCCTGTCTGAATAAGGAGCCTGCCCCACAAGCCACAGATTCAAACATGATGCGTTTCCTCACCTTTGGCAGGTAACCAAGCAGTTTAGCAGCATGATCTTTGAGCAGCTTTTGTCTCTCCTCCTCGATAATCCTCAAACGCGCCATCTCACGCTCGCGTTCAGCGCTCCTCTCCTCTGCCTCCCGCTCCTTGTGTGAGGAAAAAAAAAAAAAAACGTGTCACATCTGTACAAAAGCTCCCGTTGATGTGCTTCTATATTTAAACGTTTATCACATCTGGTTTTGTTTGACACATGCAGTATATGGCTGGTGTTCTTAATACTCCCTACTGGAATACCATGGTCTTCTCTCACACACATACAAAGTTGGTCTTCCTATCTAAATGGGGACCGTCCATTCATTTCTATGGGAAAAACCCTAATCCCAATCACAACACCATTAACCCCTACCCATCCCTAACCTTACCCATAAGTAACTATAAACGCAAAGTCCTGAATTAACTTTAAAAAATGGCAGGGAAGGGAATGGTTCTTACTCGTCACAGAGGGCAGTCATAAATCCGTTAACACATGCGAGTTTAATGAAAACAATATTACAAAATCCACTTGGTTCGT
>JAODKE010000020.1:14623575-14636500 GCA_026779605.1 Mormyrus hasselquistii | reverse complement strand
ATTCACAATGTGTGATAATGTTAAAGAACCTATAATAATTAGTATAAGTAGTTTCTGGTGATTAAAACTGTATTTGAGCTGAGTGTGTTTCAGGTATCATAAAGGGTTTAAAAAGAAAAACCTTGCTGTGCTCTGTCTTCCGTGTAAGTGTGCCCTAATTATATGAAATGACTGCCCTCAAACCGAAGTTTGTAAGCATTCGTGACCTATCAGACTTTTTTCAGTTGAGGTGCCCCCCCCCCCCCGAGAGGCATTTGTGTCACCCTGTCTCTCTATGCTGATTTAACCTCATGTTGACCTTGATTGCTGAGGGAGGGTGTGTGCATGCAGATGAGCCGTCGGCTGCTGTGTGGCGACTTCTGCTCGCGGGCGGCCCTGACGTAGGCGGGTGTGATGCCTGGCTGCTCAGACACTCCACAGCGGCACTGGAGAGCAATTTTTGGTCTGCGAAGAATGTTTGGTGACAGGTTTCATTTATTTATTTTGATTTATCTGCCGTGCGTGTGCATGGCCCCACAAAACTCCATTCCACCAACCTCGCTGTTTCCCTGGTCTTCAGTAGACCTGCTTTCCTTTGGTAAACTCCTCTGTCGTGTGAAAGGTGCTTATTTTCCATCCGAGCCAGCTGTTTATTTTTAGATAACTTGCACCCCTCTTTGAGAACTGTTGGCTGCTAGTTTTATTGCCCCTCTTTATTTTTTTTGGGGAGGGATTCCTTGAAACCCGACCAGTCAGAATCGATGCCTCATGGTAGCATGCATCTGCTCCTTGGTGTGGTGGGACCGGACATCTCCTTTTATGTACTGTGGGTCGCTTCCCGAAGTAGTTACTGTGAATCATGTGGTTGCCATAGCGACGACGGTCCTTTCAAGGCAGGTTAGTTGGCACGGCTCTCGCTGCTCTCTCCAGTTTTCCTCCAGGAGGTGAGATCATCTGAACACGGCAAAGTCCAAAATGTCAGCAGCCTAGCTTATTTCAGAATTGAGAAAGGCGCTTTGGAAGGAGACTGTACCTTCACATGTGGTGGGGGCAAATCTGTGTGCATGCTGTATACACTAAAAGATGACAAGCCTCGCTGGACACGGTTTGTTTTGAGCTTTGCAGACCGTTAATAAACAGTCCAGACAAAAAAATCCTGAGATGGAGTGTATGTTCGGCTACTCTTATTTACATGTTCTTTCCTTCTGTTTAGCTGAAAGCATATGGTGTGCATGCTCTGCCTAATCAAAACATTTCTATGGATGTCATTCTTGATGGTTATAGTTGGCCTTGCACAAGAGGAAAGGGGGACTGGCTTGGGAGGACTCCAGATGAAACAAACACTGAGTCCTTCCAGCTTTCACATCTGGGACCTTCTACCACCACTGTGCTCACAGGCTGAGAAATCTGTGAGGTCAGAGGTCACGGAAGGGTCAGGCCCTGTCGGTGTCTGCTGTAGGACTAATCAGTGTTGGTCAGTGCCCAGGAAGACTGGGATTATGCCGCTCTTGAATAGGGAGCTGATCTAGCACTCGCCTGGTCCTGATGGCTTTGAGCCGTAAAATGTAATTTACAGCACAGCACCTGTGTCAGGCCGCTGCAGGTTAGTGTAAACGTGTTGGGGATTTAACGCACATGCATGGTACTTTCGCTCAGAGTCTTTATAATAGAAGCGCAATAGGGATATCTGGGAATACCAATGTATCCCCCTGAGGTAGATACATGTTTAAATTTCTTTTAATTTGAATGGGATCAGGATTAGGTTTAGCAGGGAGTTTCAATAATTATTTTGTAAAGTGATTTTTAACGGACTGATTTTGATTCGATAAACATGTAATTTCCACAAATTACTAAAGCAAAGAGAGCCTAATCCCATCTGGATGTTAACACATTAGCGTTTCTAGAAACTAAGTTCAAGGCAAACACAATCCAAGCAAGCAACATGAAGCATAGCAGTGGGAAGAAACATTTTTATTGTATAATTAGTTCAACATAAAAAAACGACCTGCGATGGATTAGTTTGACAATTGATCAAAATGAAATAGTTCATGATCATTTGATTTTCAGAAATATCTAAAACATAAAATACAAATATTTATAGTTTTCAGTAAAGGCTTCATTTCTGCGTCTGCTGCAATTCAACAGCGTAGGTAGTTGTGCGTGTGCAAAACTCAGTACCCATTCGAGCTCTATTTTTAGTGGGTAAATGCTGTTTCTGTCTTTGACCTTATTACGCTGATGATAATTCTGAAAGGACCACTATCATGAAAGCTCTGTGTTTGAACTGCCGAAGGTAATTCAGTCCTGAATTTTGTCTCTAGGCTTGTAATACTTAGACATGAAAGAATCAAACTGGGTTTGCATTTATAATTAGAATTTAATTGTCATTGTTGACACACCACAGTGCACAACAACGAAATGTGTTCTCTGCATTTAACCCATATGTGCCAATGTGACATAGCCCACTAACATGAGGTAAAATTTGTCCTGTCCCAATACAACAATTGTCAGGGTTTTGGGGTGGCCGGCTTTTCTTACTCCGCCCTGGAGTCAGGGGGCTGCCCCTCAAAGGTGACTGCTGACCAGTAGCAGCATATCTCCACCCCCCTACCACAGTAATACCACTGACCTCTATAGAAGGCTGTAAGATTTTTGTCAGCTCCCCGGTGTCTCCCATGAGGGGAAACGTCCTGTTCCCTGAATTCGTGACCTTACGTGTTTTATTTACGCTTTAGACAAAGTATTTACTGTTTCAGTCAAATAGATGAATTTTAATGGCTCTGAGCTTCACGCAGCTGCTGTTTGCATATTTATTGTAATATTTATATCTGCTTTTGAACCAGCTGCCTTAGGTTGGATACATGACTACATCATGATCAGTGTTAAAATATTTATTTTTATAAGTGAATATTTCACCTGTGGCAGAGGGCTTTCGCCATTAGATCAGCTGCTTTTGTACTTGGTGGTAGCCCTTAGGTTTTGTTGCCTGTGGCTAAACTGTAATTATCACCGATGCGCTAGCAGCCCAGTCTGGAAAGATTTAGCAATGAAATGCTTTAGTGGAGAGGCGAGCCTGTGTAGAAACCCTGCTTGTCTGATGTCATTGTGTAGTAATAGATTTCTTTTGTTTTTTTTTCCACACATTATACATTTTCTCTATCTAAAATTATGGCACCCATTTTCCAGTATTTGGTTAACTGCTAGAGCAGTAATGGGACACACATTCATCATGTACCCTTCGGTACGTCTCATTCGGTTCTCTGCACACTATGAAACCAATGAATACATTCATTGATACAGGTGGAACCTAAATTCACAAGTAGATGTTCACCGCCGAAAACATTTTGCCTGTTGTGGGTGTGACTGGCTCACAGCTAATGCAGGTAACAGTCAGTCATCATTGACAGTTCGGGAGTATTTTGGTTTTCCAGTAAATGACACCAACACTGGAGATAGTTGCTGATGAGACCAAGACTGTTGGCTCCATTATACTGAACTCGGACATGTTTCTGGAAGCACATGCAGCTTTGCTAATTTGTTTTAGATAATCTTCAAGTGTGTGTGTATGACCTGTACAAGACAGAGGCGGCCTCTGCAAGTTGGTCTGTCTGTGGCATTGAGGGGCTTTTGCCAGGAAACTGGGCTAAAAAAAACAACTAAGGCTATTGGTTGATCACTACAGATATGAAAGCATACTTGGTAGTAGAGAACACAGGATTTAGTTTATTATGATTTACAATGCAGTAATTTTTAAAATTTTTATTTAACATTTTTTCAATGTGCAAATAACCGTCTTAGGTTTTGTTTTTCAGACATGTTGAAAGACGCATTGCCTTTGGTTTACGACTGTTCCTAGTTGTGTGTGTTTGAAATGATCACTAAAATTTCAAAACAATTGGAAGTTTTCCCTGCTCTACTGAGATTGCACTAAACCAAAGCCAAGGATTGTACCTAACCATGAATTTTGTGTACCATTACTCCTCTGTTTAGTCCTCAGAATTCATTTCCCTTTTCTCCCACCTGATCTGTGGGTTGTCTGTGTGGTCAGAACGGTGGATATTGTGGATCTCATTGTGTTTGATTTTACTTCTGAAATGTATATAAAAGCACTTGTCTTGTGTTCAGTTTTGAATTGTTGCTCTGCAGAACCTTTTTGTAGGAATGAGCGCATCGTTCACATTAGAACTGCAGTCTTGCATTGTTGTCATAGGGCAGCATTTCTTGTTTTGTGGGAATTTCTTTCTCCTGAGCCAGTTGGTGGCGTGGGGGCTTGGTGCTGCAAGTGTTCAGTGTTTGGCCACAATTAAATGTAATCCCCATGTCAAGTGTGTGTTTGTGAGTGACTCTGGCTCGATCGCTGCTGTGCAGGGGCAGTGTTGCTGGTGTCAGTGGATCTCCTGTTAGTGTTAGAAGATGAGTGGTGCTGTAATGAGACCTGGCTGCCACCCCCCATCCCCCCCCCCACGAGCTGTGTAGAAACTGTTTGGCTGTGTTTTTGTGTGAAAACATGCTTTGGGACCTGGGCTGTGTTCCTGTTGATGGTTATCTGGTTCAAAGCTTCAGCTGGTCGTTACGGAGTTACAAGTCAGCGGCTGATTACGTTTGGCGTTTTGTCTACGCTCGCTATCTGTTCCATCATAACGTCATTAGTCTTATTTAACCACAGACTCTCAAACTCTGGAACCGCCGTTAAAATGGTGGCCAAATGAGTCACACGGCTTAGGCGGTCCTGTGTATCCGTTGTGCACTTACCCCGCGAGACCTGGCTGCGCTTCCGTCCCTCCGCCACGCTCCAAGAAACGTGCCCATAGGCGTGCACTGCAGCGCGTGCTTGTACACGCGCTGGGACGCACTCCAGAACGAAAGTGCGCACACACGCTACCCAACGCGAGCAGTGCTTAGCCAAGAGAGTGGAGTGACCCAGGGTGAGGGGCACTGTGTCAGAATGCCAGGCTTTTGGAGGTACAAGCTCCCTGGGGTCACTGTGCTGCCACCTGATGCCTGAGGGTAGTGGCACTGGTACCTTCAACTAGTTTATTGTTTGTGGCTCTGGGCTGAATATGATTAGTTTCCTGTTGTATGAAATACAGCGAGCAAGCTATGTAGATCACGCTGATATATATTGATATATTGATGCATTCTTATATATTCCTATGTTCAGTTTTGCCTTTTGAGGACAAACAGTAACTTTGAAGCAGGGGGCTCTTTCCAAACCTTGGTGTGAATAAAAAAAATTTAAAGGGAGCGCAATGTTGTGGCAAGGTTTAATTGTTACAATTAAAAAGCTTTCGGAAGTAGCTGTATTCCTGTAAACCTTTTATATGAGTCCAGGCATTTGTGAAAGACCTTTCATTTGTGAGTTTCGGAGTGCTGTGGATGCTTGCCACTGAGTCCGAGATGGTGCTATTTGCTATGATGTCATAGTTGGCGAGGACCTGAGCCGATCGCATGCACCCCCTCCCTAGGCAGAATCGGGCCGTGTGGTGGTTTGTGGCCCCAGAGCAGGTCATCCAGTGTTCGCGGCCACCTCTGACGTTGCCGTGACTGCGCCGTCTGATTAACTGTGGTAATGCAACTGGTTGGAGAGGAAGCCTTTTGATGTAATGAACAGAGCTGCCACTGGACCCACAGATGGCTGTAATCGTCAGCCATTCTTTTTGTTTCTTGCATGGTTTCTCTTTCCCTCCTCCTGAACATTCCGTGGGTTATTCAAGAAGTATAGCGATCATACTTTGGTGCTGTGTTTAGTGAAATCTGGTATTGGAGTCAACAATGAACATCAATAGCCTCGTTTCCACCAATGTGGTGCTGGTGCTGGATTTTTTTTCCTAATTCGGCACTGATTCCACGCATTTCCACTGCAAAAACATGGCTCTGGGACAGGAAAAAAAGGCTCCAGTATATCACCACAGAAAAGAAGGGCTCAGAATTTGGAACCTTAATGTGAGCGAAAGTGGGATGGGCTATCGCATCCAAACCAAACGCATACCCAGAAACTTCAATCCATAACTGATATAGTTTAGTCTAATAATGTCAGTGTTGTCAGTGAAACAACTTATCAGCTTATTAACAGAATAAGGTTACATTGTTTTTTTTTTTTTTTTTTTTAATTCTGTGAAAAATGAAAGATGTATCTGCTGGCCAAATTTAATAATATAATATATAATATTTATATATTATAATAATAATATTTTGCAGGTCGAATAAATAAAATATTATGGTGTTTGAGTGGTGAAGAGATTATTAGGCAGACAGCGAAGTTCAGTTTTTAGCAGTTTTTAAGGTTACTGCACAATCCTTAAAGGGACAGCGGTAAAACTGCAAGCGAGAATAAACTAACACACACAGACAGGGGAGCCTTTACAGAGATAAAATATCATAAAATAGCTGAAGATATTATGGATTTTATTTGCTGAAATATCGATCTGTTTGCCAAATTTAATAATAAATCCAAAAAACAAAATACAGATTAGTCTTTACCTTTCTTTCACTTCCAAATATGTAACACATCTGTTCCGTTCTTTTGAAAACGGTGGAAACACAGAATGGTTCTCAGAAAGCGCCAAACCAGAACCAACCCAGTATTGCCACCGACACCAGCTCCATGTTGGTGGAAACGAGGCAAATGTTATCTAATTTCAGGATATGTTTAGAGATCAATTTTCATGTTATGGGCACGTTGCAAGGGCTCTGGTGCTCTAGTGACTGATTTTTGGTTGTTGCCCGAACAGGGATCCCACACGTTTCTTCAGTTTTAAACTGTTGCTTTTGCTTCCTACTGTGGATGTGTGTCATGCTGTCTTGGAGTTTCATTCAGGTGTGTTTAGTACATGGTTTTTGTCATGCTGTTACCCTGCTATGTTAGCCTGTGTCCTTAAGACGTGTGCAGTTCGAGATTCGCTGAGGGCACACAAACTGGCCCTGCTTTGGGGTGAATCCTTCTGGCAGGTGTTCGATCCTTCGTAATTTACGAGTGTCTTGACTGGCACTACCTGAACCCTAACCTTGATGATATTGTTATCAGTCACTGTTACGGGTTCTGCTGTTTCCGGTACCTATAGTGGCCTCTCTGTGACCTGGAGTGTTGGTGTCTTATGGTATCCATGCTGGCAGTATCCCCAGTGGTGACTGCCTTGCCCTGATCTATAGGGCTGTTTCAGAGTGGGTGGAGCAGGTTCATTGCCTCGTCTCTCCTGTCCTTATGACACACCTCCTTTTTAATGTTGCACCAGCCCAGGTGTCGGGTACTGGTCACTGCCCCGCACACCATCTTTCTGCTTTCTCTGACTCCTCCCCCACATGCCGCTCTGCTCAGCATGTGGTTTTTTTGGTGTTTTCTCTTTCTTTCTTTTTTCCCCTGTTCCTTTTTTGCAGACCAAGGGACCCTTAAAATATCCAGCATATGGTGTGGGAGACGCGTTTCAGTTTCAGTGCTGCGTTCCAGGTTGGGGCTGTCTTTGTTGATTCTCTCTCCGCCCTTCCCTTTTATTTATACCTCTAAGGTGTTTCTTTCGCCTTCCTGGTGTTCACCAGTTGTCCCGTAATGGCAGATTCTTCTTTTCTTCTTCTCCCCCTCTCTAAATAATTACACTTATAGAAGCTCTGATTTCCATTATGGCTGTAGTGTATAGGGAAAGCAGGCTGCCATACCTGGGGTCAGCTGTAGAGCTTTATGTGGGGGCCACTGGGCTCCTGAGGGGTTGCTGTCGGCCTCCTGCCAGCACAGGGCCCATTTCTTAGCAATTTTGCATAGCAGAGAATAAAAAAAAGCATTGAGTGACTTTGAACTCACTCCATGATGTCATGTCTGGTGCACTGTTTTCTCTGCCTCGACTGTGGTGGCTGTTAAATTGCATTAATTACTCAATTTTTTTCCCATTTGTTTTTTGTTCCGAGCTGTCCACAGGAGAAATTTTAACTATTTTTATTTCTCGATGGCAATGAGGAAGCTGGCTGGGCATCTACTCCACGATTAGACCCACTTGTTCAGCCAGGGGAGACGCTTGCCCTGCGGTGGAGGTTCTGTCCTTGCACACTCCATCTATGGCCCGCAGGACATTACCTGCTTCTGTTCCACATGGGCCAGGTTGCCGGCAAGGCATGTTGGAGAGGAGGTGTACCTCACTGGCCAGGCGCCTGCCGTCTTGCTCTGCCCCAAGGCCTGTGGGTGTGGCCTCTCTGTAGACTCCGCCCCCATTTGTGTCCCCCTTTTCTTTTAGGAACGGTCTGCAGTCATGTTACATGCCTTGTCTACGTCCAGATGTGTTCTCACACTGTTTTTTCCGTCCTGTTTTCCTTATCCATTCAACTTTCCTTTCTGCTTAAGCGTTCATTCCAAATGCATTAACTAAGACCTTATGTCAACACAGTTTATAGGTGCAGAGTTTTAAGGAGTACTGAGGTCACCCCTCATGTTTGCGCCATCCTGAGAGCTCTAAATCCTCTGCTTCCTTCATCTAACTGACTTTTTATGAGAGTTTAACCACCTATTTCATTTGGATTGATACTCCTTTGGGGCTCTCTTCACTCTTATATTTAATTGTTTTGTGCTTGTATGGCAGACCACTGATGTTCTCAAAACTGTTCCTTTTTGTGAAGGACTGGCCACACCACCGTTCTCTCCTGGGGTTTTCCCACCCCTTTGTGAGCGGAACCACACACCCCCCCCCTCCCCAAATGGATGGATGTTCCCATTGTTACTAATGGATCTCTTACCCTCCATCCCCCCCATGACTTTAAAATGTTGGTAATTTTTGTCTCTGAAATTACATTCGTGGTGCCTCCATGCTGAGGAAACCTGGATCTTGTGCAGTGATATAAATGACATTTTGACTGATTGTCATAAAATTTAACATAAGAAAATGAGTAACTTTGTTAAACTGATGTGGAACATTGTCGCACATCAGCATCACCTAAATGCACGCAATTCCTATCCGTCATATGATCTGGACATCCTGTATCCAACAAACGTACAGCAAGGCTGATTGCGTTAGCGAAGCCTGCCACATGCTATTGTTTGGATAATATCAACGAAGACAAGCATCACTGTAAAAAAGGAACCACTCAACAGCCACATCTTTTAAAAAGTAGATATTGTAGAAAAACAAGGTTAAAAAAAAAAACATTGGTGTGGCGGCACCTTTTGCGGGTTAGTCTGACATGCAACAGACTGTATACTGCAAACTCTGCTGAAAACCTTTACCAACTAAAACTAGAAATACTGTGACCTTATTTCATTACCTGAAGCATGGCCATTCAACAGATCATACAGAATGCAGAGAGCACTGACAGTTACAGACACCAGCAATTAGGGTTTCCACTTTCAGTCTGAAGAAATGTGGGAGAAATCACATCCCGTATTGGACACAGATGTGTGGTAACACTTCCATGTCAAACCCGTTCCCCGGAACAAGTTTTCAGTCCATTCGATTTGTCACATTTTTCATGTTCCGAAGTAAATTTTATGCAAAAATGGAGCCTTGAAGTAAAGAAATAATGACTTTAATTATATTATGACTAATTATGCCATACCGTTCAGCCCTAGTCTTGTGTCTTCAAAAGAAGCCAGCCCTGCTTTTTCATCCTGAGTGTGGGGGCACGCCAACTGTTTTAATATGATTTACGGCCAGTCTGTTTTGGTGAACTTGATAACACAGATGCAGTGACATAGACTGTCATTTGGTGAACTTGATACCACAGATGCAGTGACATAGACTGTCATTTGGTGAACTTGATACCACAGATGCAGTGACATAGACTGTCATTTGGTGAAATTGCACATTGGTGTTCTTTCTGATGGATCTTTGTTTGCATATCTAGAGGATATGGCTATATCTACGTGTCCAGGGCCAATCGGTGCGGATCAGCTGTAGATAGGTGAGCAACTCCAGACTAGAGGGCCAAACGGCCGTGAGCAAGAACAAGTCCATGGCTCGCCACAAACTTCTTTCTCAGCCATTATTAAAGGATATGGATCTACTAGAACCAAGAACAAAAAGATTCATGGTGGTTCCAATTTCTGCCATCACTGCACTGGGTTTGCTTTCCCCTGTCAGCTGCCACATGTTCACATCTCTGCAGTTCACACACTTAGAATTCATTTACCATGAAGTAAATAAAACACAAAAAAAATGATTTTGGACTTCTGACATGTTGATTTCATGGCGAAGCTAACAGATAATGAAACCTGAAGTGCTAAGTGATAATGCGTAAGCATAGAAAGGGGCTGGACTGTGAGGGAGGGAAAGCAGTCAGCTACGCATCAGTCATGGCTGCTAGTTATGAAAACAGGAGAGGAGGAGGGGCGTGCAGAACAGGACGCATGCGAAACGGAATCTGTGTTCAAACCCGGCACTCAAAAGCACTGCAGCTCCAGGTTTGTCAGTGTCAAGTACCGATGGTCATACTGTACTCTCTGTGAGATGATTGAATGATATATGGGATAAATTTTATTACACACACACACACACACACACTTTCCCACTCGAAGGGAGGTATGTTAATAACAGGCCTGCATTTGGTCACTGAGCGGCGAGCCAGTTGCCACAAGATATGATGCGAATCGCTGGTGGTGGGGTAAAACCCTTTGCACGTTTTCACTTTGGCTCACCATGTCCGTGACGATATGCATGGTGGCCTTTTAATGACATGCGGCCTCGGCGTGATGATGGACTGCTGATAACCGGGCTGCTTTGACCCTCCAGTGTATCAAGCTCATGACACTGTGGAAGGACTTAATTCCATTAAGAGGTGTTAGTCCTTAGGCCCCACTGGGGGGCACCGGAGGCCCGGAGAACCGGACTCGGATCCGCCCCTGGTGGAGCGTTTCTCCTCAAGCGGAGCAGGGCCTTGCGGCCATTTATTTTTCTCTGCTTTCTGAAAAGATGCAAATGAGTGAGCGATTCAGGTCGGCGTGCACTCAGCCATGCAGTCAAGCATAACTGTTTACGCTGTTTCCCAGAACCAGTGACTCTTTTTTTTTTTTATCACCAAAACAATTTGAAAGATAGGAAAAAGTCTTTCACTTATGGGTGAATGTTGGTGCGGTTCAGAAGGTGGGGAAAAAGGTGGTCCATAACTTGTAGGCTGATCAGAGTTGGAGTCCCACCCCCAATTATGTGGATTACATGGAGGATGGGAGTGGAATGTTGTTACATGTGAAGCCATACCGTCTGGTGCAGCTCATATTTCTGTTCCACACCGTCTACAGAAATGCAATTGAGACTTTGATATCATATTTGGTCATCGGCTAGCAGATGTTGAATCTATACAATAACATTGGCCTATTAATATATTTATTTTCACACACACACACACACACACTCCCGACTTTCTGAAATATGAGTTTTATTTAGTTTGGGTACTCAGCTGTTTTTGGAGGATGCTGCAGATGTATCACTGCCAGCCGGCTGTGTTCCACTTTGGTTTGGGCCCACTTAGGCGTGTGTGTGTATTTCTGTGTTAGCACGGGAGTGAGAGGTGTATGCGTGTGCGTGCATGTACTCGCTTGCACGGGAGTGAGAGGTGTATGCGTGTGCGTGCATGTACACGCTTGAAACGGAGGCGGATTTATGCGGGTCAGAATAAATGATGCGCCTGATACGGCCCTAAGTGAAATGGATTAGTGACTTGTCCCTTCAGTAAGCAGCCTGTCCCCCTGGCCCCATACCGACCCAAAAGACCAGACTCTGGATGGGCTTCATCCCCCACGGCACCAGCTCTGTCTCACTTCGCTTCCCAAGCTGCCCCAAGGCCTTCTAATGGAGCCATGTCCCTTGTTTTTCGGCAGGTATGGATGAGAGGACGGGTCAGGCTTCCTGGGCCGCCGGCGGCCAGTCCAGTCCATCCTACGAGTCCAGGGTAAGGTGCTCTCTGTCGTCCACGCGTAGTTGGCGGCCGTGTGTGTGTACAAGTGTGCTCGTGTTCTTATAAAATTTGCGATTGCAATCAAAACACTAAGTCACATTTTGTTTGGTTACTTACGGTTAAGGTTAGTCCTGGGTAGGGATTAAGGTCGTCATGTTGGGATTAGGAATAGAAATGTGCATGTGTGCTCTCTGAAATTATGTCAGCTTGAGCACAGCCTCACCCTACAAATGAGATGATCCAAGTCGCCCATATCCTCCTCTGGGCCGTGATGAGGCTGTGACACTCTGCTTCTCCGACAAGCTTGTGCTTTCAGTTTTTTTTAAGTTCTGCGTTGCAAGCTGCAGGACTTGTTTCATTTGCTTTCCAGAACAAAACAAATAAGTGAGGAACTGATAGTAAATGTACAACCAACTTATTAGAATGTTATTTTTACTGTATAACATGTGGCTTGAGTTTCCCCTGTAAAAGAACCCAGTGCTATTTTCATTATTATTTTTTTTCCCTCCTTGTGTGTTCTTGACGTACGCATACTGAACTGAAAGTGGGATGGGAGTTTTATAAATGCTTGATGGTCGAGGGTCTGGTGCCCCCGATGAGCAGCTATTTCTGCTGTGTGCCCCTGGTTATTGAAGCACGCCCCTCTCTTGGTCGATTTATTTCCCTCATTTCATTCTCTTGGGGTAGACACCCGTGCTGAGCATCCTTTGCCGTCGGTCTGCCGTTAGCCGCGGTTGGAGTTCGGCACAGAGGCGAGCGTCGCCTTGTTTACACTCTGGCGCCTTTCCCCAAGCACCGTGCCACGCCGCGGCCCACGGCTCCGGCGGTGCGCCCGTCCCGCGCGTGCCATGCAGGCAGACAGTATCCCAGCTCTAGGTGCATTAACGGGAGCCTCTCTGCCGTGAGGCGGACAGATGTTTCCCCGGCGCTTCGGGGGCGGTCATGCTGGGTAGCCTGCCACAGTCACTCTGCTCCAGGCAGGAGTGTTGATGAAAGAATCAACGTGTGATCTCTGGGTTTTAATTAAATCTGCTCTTGCATCAATTACAAAAAAAAAAATTATTTATTTAAAGCCTTACGT